>CM060951.1:199302756-199452756 GCA_030765055.1 Mantis religiosa | reverse complement strand
TGGACAGTATGAAATTATATATTGAAACTTTTGTGTGGCATATAATACTAAACATTATATACTCTATAATATACATATATACTTCTCTCCTACGCTGCTTTTTCATGACCCATAACACATTAAAAGATCGATTCCCAAAATAGGAATCAGTAGGACCTCAGAGGTGGAGTGTTTGTAACCATTGGGCCCTTCAAACCTTTGCTCACAAAGCAAATTTTGGTAGTACACGCTTTTGTTTTCTTTCAGAATTCACAAATATTAAATAATTTACTCAGAGATCAATAGGAGAGAACTATCTTAAGTTGCACTTAATTCATCGTACCTCACTTGATCGGTACAGCTGTTCACCTCAAACTTGCCTGGTCATACTGGTCAAAATTACTATTCTCTCCCATGTATCGCTGGATAAGTCCCTCATAAAATATAGACAGAATAAACTACAGAAAGTAAGATTTGAATAAAGTATAAAGAATTAATGCGATTCTACTGGATTTCAACATTACATATATTGCGACTATGTGGTTTCGTAAAATTTAAAGTGCAAGCTGCAGAAATTCAAAATGTTCCTTATTTCCTTATAAATACACTTTGGTCAACCCTTACATTAGCAGAATTACGTAACATACACAAATAGAGCCTCCAAAATCCTCTACCACACCCACAAAAAAGAGTTCACTTTCAAAACACACTTGTACGCTCACGAATCAAGTTCCATTTCGACTCCGACTTTGGCGAGTTGCAACTTCCTTTTTATATACCTCTTCATGGTTCCAGAAGATAATCGAGTGTTCTTTAAAACGGCACCAGATAAAACACGAACGTCTCATACATATAACTATCTGCTTCGGCAAGAACTTTTATCTCCGCGTAAATTCTATGTCTCTGTGTGCGTCGGCCGCGCTATCCCGATAATGGGTTCGCGACAGTATAAACAAAATGACCAAGCCGGAAGTAAATGCCAGAGGAAGGACTAACTCTAAATTACATCTGTGGCTCTGCGAAAAATAAATACATTTGAAATAACACCTGAAGCTCTCTTGGCGACGAATATTTTCATGTTATTCTTGGGAAGCAAGCAAGGTGAAAAGACATTAGAGGTCGACTTTTGGGGAGCGTCCATCTCTCCCATCATCAGGATATTTACTAAATGTTATAACCGCAAATGAATCACTGGATATAACTGTAAATTTTTCATATCCAATGATTCATTTTTGGTTATAAAATTTAATAAATATCACGATAACCGGAGGGATTTACGCTCCGGAAACGTCGATTTATAATCGTCTTTTCACCTGGCTTGCTTCCCGAGAAGAAACGAAACATACACTACATTTTTATTTGAAAGTATCTGCTTAAAAATGGCAACTTACAAATTCAGGTATTTGTGCACTGAAACTAACAGAAGAGAGCCCCCGAGCGAGATCAAGTTTGCCCTAGACCAGAAAGAAAAAGACTAATAAACAAAAACTATATGGCGCATATGATAAACAATGGGAATACAATCTATAAGTATCGTACCATTCAACGTACAGAAGTACAGAAATTATTTTCACTTTGTTAGTGGAACTAGGAAAACGAAATCATTGTGCAATTAGTAAACCAGCCAGACGTAAACTACAGAAATTAGAACGTTTTATGACGTTCAGAGATGCACATAGATAAAATACAAATGTTTGAAAGTGTTCGAACCAAGTCTTTCAGCGATTCAGATCAAAGACAAGTATTAATTGATTATATTTGGATTTCGATACGTATAAGCTATAATTCCACAGTATTGTAATTAACTTCTCTGTTTATTTATTTATTTCACTTCTATACGTGAGAGCAAGTTTACTCTTTTTTATGTTTTATGCAGTCGACGTTTGTCGAAACAGATGCATAAGCCCAGGAAATAACTGATGGGGGAGTTCAGAAAAGTTTAGCGTCATTCATAAGCCTCTCTGACGATAAAGTTAGTTTATGACGAAGCATCGGTGTCGAGAGTTTAATTGGTCCAACTTTTTGGGGAGTTAATGATAATGGTATTTGTGTCACGGCGATTCTCCCTAACTAGCTAGCGAGGATGTAATTTCGAGTTTTTCCAGCAGGATTCAGCCCACAGAGCACCTGTTTCATTTGAAGCAGTTCATGATGTGTTTGAGGAAAGAGTTAGTAGTAATACGTGCCTCGCTCATCCTTTGAATCAAGTTCTCCTGGGGGAACCTTAAAAGGCTGGCAAATGGAACAAATCTCTGCACACCAAATGAACTGAAAGTCAACAGGAAACAGTACAGGCTGCAGGAAATGAGGCTTATGTTCTTTAACAAATATAAAACGCTTAGAAACTTAGGTTGGTAGTCATTACTGTATATACTAATAAGTCAATACACAGATTTAATCGGAAATACACATTTGATACTCCCTGGATGATGTTTTGTGATGCAAAACCTGAAAGCAACATAATTGAAAAATAAGAGGTCCATTTAAATACCAAACCTTGTATTCAAGTTCACAGTCTTCCAAAACACGTGACGTAAGGTTTCCTAAACACTTTGTTCATCCTAATTTACCATTTTATGGAAATTAAAGCAAAGCTAACTGAAAATTGCAACTTCTATATTATTAGACATCATTATGCGCCCGCCACGGAGGCTTGCTGGTAGAGTGTCTGCCTCACGTTCAAGAGGTTCCCAGTTCGAATCTCGGTTAGGGTGAGTTACCTGGATAAGGTTTTTCCGGGGTTTTCCCTTATCCTGAAAGACGAATGTCGGGTAACTCTAAGCTCTATGGATCCTGGGCTCATTTGAGCATCATTTTGCTCATTCCATTCACCGTCCAATATGACAAAGTTGGAGGACGTAACATTAAAAAAAATAAAAAAAGCTTATCATTATAAAAATTTAGCCACATAATTAGAGAAAAATTTTAAACTTGAATGAAAATTTTCATGTTTAGGTTTTCACGGCCGGCGTGAATCCAATCTTTGCTATTCACAACTAGAACTGAACAGCCAGGACTGAATCTCTGAAGATGCCCGACGGAGCTATGGGCGAAACGTCAGACATTTTGTCATCGTCTAGACCACGGCCTTCAAGCCCGGAAACAACATTCTATTGAAAATGTTCATTTTTCTACACCAAATGGTTAATTAATTATTAATTATTTTTTGTGAAAATATTGTAAAATTTACTCGCTATATGAAATTTTCTACGCGCTAAAAATTTGAGCTTTTAAGCTGAACTTTCGTTTTTGCATAGTACAGAGCAATTTTAAAAGACCCACATTTTTATTTTTGTAATATGCTTGTAGTATTTGTTCGAAAATAATTTCCATGTGTTAGCTCTCAAAATTTTGAAAATATTAATTTTTTTAATCCTTAACACCATATAATTTGCAAAATGTCAGCATTAAAAGAAAGGGGGAATGTAAAGTTTCTTATTTACATGCTATAGACCTATCCTGCAAGTTTCATCAGGTTAGAAAAGTGTTAGAAAAAAGTTGCTCATAAAATTAATTTTAAAGTAATTAATGATACCATTTTAAATATATTTATTAGATTCGTCAGTAATAATACATGCTTTGCAGGTCTGATAGAACAGATACAAAATAATTATAGAGTAATAACATTGTAGAGGTAGGAAAATGTGCCTCCTCTGCACCAATACAAATGTGGTACTGAACTAATAAAATGGTATATATACATCAATAATGAGAATTTACACAGTAGAACAGAAGAATAGAAAAGCAAATTGGAACAGTAGATCATACAGAAGTGGGAGTGTCATCACTGTAAATTAAGTCTGTGGTAGTCGTCGCTTCAGTCGCGTTGGCCGGCGACTTCGGACGCCGACGTTATACGTCACAGCTCCTGGGACGTGGTGTAGATTGTAGAAGAAGCATCGAGCAGTCTGCGGATGAAATGGTGGAGAGGAAGAAGTCCCAGCTCGTGATGTAGCTGCTGTGTGCGGACTAACCAAGGAGCATTGGTGGAGATTCGCAGGAATCGACCCCGACATGACTGGTAGACGCCTCAGGTGACAAGTACTTGCAGCCCCCAAGACCTGGCGGGCATATGTAATAAGAGGGCCAACCAGAGATTTGTACAGGAGCAGTGAAGGTTCTAAAACAAGTGAAGTGTGTTTGTGAAATAAATGAGAGAGTTGTAAAAGACTAGCGGATGCCAGGGTAATGGTGCGGTCAATATGAGGTTTCCACGTAAGCCGAGTGTCCAGTAACACTCCAAGGTACATTACTGGTGTACGTGAAGCGAGCCACGTCACATGATCGGTCAGAAGACGTATAGGTGGAGGTGGATTATAGCGGTGTCAATTAAAAATCTTGAGTGTTACTTTTAACGATTGTTATAGTCTCTTTAAATTGTCACGAGATGGTCTAAAATGGTTCAAGTCTCCTTGAAGATTGTGCAGTAGAATATCACCAGTACTCCATTTACACAGAAGACTGTCGGATAGCTGAAGGGCTTAGTAAAAATACTAAAGTAGGTTGTGCGTTTGTGGTATTCTCTCGCTCTACATATTATTAGCAATTCGTGAAGCAGTGAAATGGTGCAACAGCTTACAATGTACCGCTCGCCTTTACAGCGACTCACAAGCAGCAATTGCAGCTTTGAAAGATACGAAAAACTGCAGTCTTATTGCAGCTGAAATAAGAAGTCAATTATTATGTAGTTCTCATCAGTGTATTAAATGGGTCAGAGGACCCGTAGGGATTGCCGGAAATGAACGTGCAGATGATCTTCCAAAGAGAGCTGCGACTTCAGATCTTCCAGAGACATACACTCTATGCCCCATTTCTTATGCGAGGCAAACATTAAAGGAGATTATCATCAACGACTGGAATGAATACTGATTAAAGTGATTGTGATGCTTTGACTAAGGATTTATATTTCCCAACAGTTTCTGACAGACGTAAATGTAAATTCGTTAATCCTATGTTATCACTCAATTCTTAACTGGACATGGCAAATTTTCAGCTTACTTGTTTCGATTCAAAATTAAATCCACATATTATTGTTTTTGTGTAAATCATCTGCAAGATGTCCCTCACAATTTATTTGATTGCCCGTTCTTCTGTTTTGAAAAATACGAACTTGAATTATTGCTTCAATCCTTAGGTTGCACTTTCTCAAAACCACTTACACATATTTTGATGAATTACAAAACTGATCAATATTTTATGGCTTTCTTAAACAAAATATTTCTTAAGCTAAATGATTCACCTTAATGTTCACTGTTTTTTCAGCTTGATATTGAATTTGTTATGTATTTTTTTCGTAAATTGTATTTATTGCATTCATAAATTTGTAAACCATGTTCCTCATATACCTTTGGGTAAAATAGGAATCAAAAAATTGCATAATAAATAAACAAATAAATAAATAAATAAATAAATGGATGGATGGATGGATGGATGGATGGATGGATGGATGGATGGATGGATGGATGGATGGATGGATGGATGGATGGATGGATGGATGGATGGATGGATGGATGGATGGATGGATGGATGGATGGATGGATGGATGGATGGATGGATGGATGGATGGATGGATGGATGGATGGATGGATGGATGGATGGATGGATGGATGGATGGATGGATGGATGGATGGATGGATGGATGGATGGATGGATGGATGGATGGATGGATGGATGGATGGATGGATGGATGGATGGATGGATGGATGGATGGATGGATGGATGGATGGATGGATGGATGGATGGATGGATGGATGGATGGATGGATGGATGGATGGATGGATGGATGGATGGATGGATGGATGGATGGATGGATGGATGGATGGATGGATGGATGGATGGATGGATGGATGGATGGATGGATGGATGGATGGATGGATGGATGGATGGATGGATGGATGGATGGATGGATGGATGGATGGATGGATGGATGGATGGATGGATGGATGGATGGATGGATGGATGGATGGATGGATGGATGGATGGATGGATGGATGGATGGATGGATGGATGGATGGATGGATGGATGGATGGATGGATGGATGGATGGATGGATGGATGGATGGATGGATGGATGGATGGATGGATGGATGGATGGATGGATGGATGGATGGATGGATGGATGGATGGATGGATGCATGGATGGATGGATGGATGGATGGATGGATGGATGGATGGATGGATGGATGCATGGATGGATGGATGGATGGATGGATGGATGGATGGATGGATGGATGGATGGATGGATGGATGGATGGATGGATGGAGGGAGGGAGGGAGGGAGGGAGGGAGGGAGGGAGGGAGGGAGGGAGGGAGGGAGGGAGGGAGGGAGGGAGGGAGGGAGGGGGAGGGAGGGACGGATGGACGGACGGACGGACGAACGAATAAATGAATAAATGAATAAGTAAATAAATGAATAAGTAAATAAATGAATGAATAAATAAATGAATAAATAAATAAATAAATAAATAAAAATAGATTAATAAATAAAGATAAATAAATAAATAAATATAAATAAATATAGATAAATAAATAAATAAATAAATAAATAAATAAATAAATAAATGATAAAAATAGCATGTAGTTATTACTACAGACCCTAAGCTGCCAAAAATGCCAAAAAATAGAATTCCACGATTTTCAACATTTTCGACGAATTTTCACTGCAACTTTACCTTAATGTTAAGGACATTTTGTGTATTCAAAAATGGGTGACCATTTTTATATAAATATCTATCATATGTATAGGATATTATTATGACAGTTGAAGTACTTATCTTGAAGTTTCTGGAAGTAGCCTCATAAGTCCTCTTCATTCCGGATAACTTTGGAATTTTCGAGAGTAAGGAAAAAAAGTAATCTTATGGAAAATTCGGATCTCTAGGTATCGTTTCAATTGTTTGCTTCGGACGAGAGTAGCACTTCCCCATCGTATCTCTTATCAGTTGGCTGGCCGGTCCCAATCAATTGATGGCTCGACACGTAGCTTCGTCTCCTTATAGGCTGTTTCGAAAGAGAAATCTAACCTTAAGACATGAGAAATATAGGAGTTAAGACTGGTGTAAGAACTATAGTTCGGAAAATTTATAAAAACTTGTAATAATAATTCTTTTACAGTCGTTTTCCTCTATTGTATTGACCAATTTTACTCACCTACAGTAAAATAATTTTACACACGTGCAGTAAATTATGGGAGACTAATCGCGGAAACTGATATTAAATGATAGTTTTACTCTTCCTGTACTCAGTAAATTAAAAGATTCTGTCATCAGGTGGCAATGTGTTTTTCGGGGGATTTCCCGGGTCGCTAGGCGAATGCTGGGTAGGTTAATTACATAACCCGAAGTTCCTCTCCCTCCAATTCATCTCCATTATCAGTTCATATCATCTCTCATCTGGAAGTCTCTTTCTGGGTAGAAGTGTAAGCGGGTGTCTCGGCGGTGCATGGCAGGATGATATACTCTGAGGAAAACTACTTCCTCCTCTCGTAGGTTGCTTGCTGTTCTCCGCTCCTCTGCTGGGACCATTTCGGGACCACCAGCCAGGGACCTCAGGGGCTCGGATCGCCTGCCTGGTACCATTAGGGCTCAGCTGCTGGCCTCGTTGCCATTCCGCTGTTGGAGAGCGAGTTCGTTGTCCTGGGTTGTCGGGGGAAGTCTCTAACCAAGTAATCTGTAGGGACCCTGCCCTCTGTACTGTCGTGGCTCCTTGATACGGCCGTGCTCTGTCTGCTTCACCTCATTCTTCCCCCCGGGGATGCCCCCACTTTTAGGCACAGGAACAATGTTCCCAGCATGGTAGCCTACGTACCGAATCTCCTCCGCATGGAATGGAAGTGTTTGTTCCAATAAAAAGAGAAAATAAAATGTTCATTTCAAATTATTGCTCTTTATTATTGCAGAAACTTTTGAACTGCACTTCCTTTGAATTTCAAAAATGTTACATTTTTTCCAAAATTTTTGAAATATCATACAATTCACGCCAGGACACGTTTACACGTGGCTCAATTTTCTTGATTACTTCTTTATATTCACAGTGTATTTGGTCTTTCTGATCAGTTCACTTCCACAGACGTCCACTTCTTCGCATGACACTAACTCTCGAACCCTGTTCAACCATTGCTGTAACCCTTCCTGGAAAAAATAGACCGTCATACTGCACAATGACGAAATCATCAACCAACAAGTTTCTCGGATTTTGTGCTGATGCTGCTTTCTGGTTTACCAGGATGGAGGATCTTCACTGTCATCAAAGGATATTGGACAGTTGGAATTCTCCTGACGAGTGTCTTGGGATGCTAGTGGATACCCGACTAGCTTGGAAGGCCCACACCTGTCGGTCTGTGACACTTGCGTTTGCACGGCTCTCAAAACTGTACCTATGCAGCTCCAGTGTGGGGTGGCACCAGCAAGACTAAACTCCGCCGACTGCAGGTACTACAAAAGAAGGTGCTCCGTACAGCTACAAATGCTCCATGGTTCATCAGAAACCAACAACGTTATCACGAGTTTGGTCTTCTACCAGTTCACAAGTACATCCGCCGGCTGGCACGACCTTTCCTTTACCATCTCCAGAAGGTCCCTGGAGCTGTCACCTACAGTCTCGGCGCTCTCACTCGCCAACCAACTTGCTTCAAACGCAGACTGCCACAAGATCTCCTGAGTGACCTCTGCAGTACAGACGACCCAGATGAGTGATACCTATCAAACTTAAAATCCTCAATTTGTGTTACTGTGATCCTACCTACCTCAATTGTTATTTGTACTGTTACTAAGTGTCTCAAAAACAAATATCTGTAAAACATACATGCTGATCCATGGATAGTTAAAAAATCTCCTGATATATAGTGACATCATCATCACTGCTGTTGCCAAGTTCTGAAAGTCTGGATTTCGTGTTCTTTCTTTCCTTCTTTTTGTTGTAGACTTTGATGTTGTTGGTTCAGAAAACAGCTTTGGTCCACCTGCTGGGGCAGAATGCTTAATTTGTAATTTTGATATCAGTTTGTTCCTATGACTATTACACCATTTTTGCATCAGAGCGAATTGACAGAGTTTTTGAACTAATTTCTATTAGAGCGTTTTCTAATGTAATGTTGTAATTTCGGTATGGCCGGTTTCCTGGCTCCCTTCGGTGTTTTCTTGGCATTTTGTCTATGACAATTTATTACCGGTATCTGTCATGAAAGTAAGGCAATCTGTAGTAAAATAATAAAAATATATTCAATTAAAATGAACATAGCTACACAATTTAAAATACAAAGTAAGTCACTATGTGCTTGCATGGGAGTAAAATGCTATGATATGTGGTGGCACAAAGTTATCCGCCGTTTTCCTATTTTTAAGTCACCACCTCATTCAGAGGAGTGCAATATAAATAGTGACCACGCATAAAGCATCCCCAACCGGCTCTCTTTGTAGGGAATAACTTTTCTTCTCCCTAACCACAATGTCATAAACATCTTAGGAAACACCAACCGGGGTCAGAGGTGAAGAAAGGATATGTAGTAAAAGCGCGCGTTAAACACTTCACATTTCATTTCCCTAACCAATGTCATAAATATCTTATGATACGCTACCGGGTTGGAGGGGTGAAGAATGTTAGGCATGTGTTTACAGCTGAGAATACCCAGGGTTGCCGTTGTTTAAAATAACGTTTAGAGGAAAAATATAAATAAATAAAGCAGAATTCACTGCAAGAAATCGTCATTAATCTTTTCAAATAAATTTTAAATTATTAATGTTTCCTATAATACATAATGTTACAACTCTTTATAACATAACTGAAAAGAGATATATTACCCATGATGTTATGGTATCAGTACTATCACCCGAACATCGGAATTCCCGAGAGAACCAGCACCTGCATGTAGGGACCAGACGGGAAGCATTCACTCACGCCTACCCATTTATCTTGTAGCGCTAACGAGGGGATGGTTGGAAAAGCATCACTAGCCATCTCTTTCCCCTCCCTGACGTCTGGAACCTTCGGGACGAATCACTGAACCGCAAGACTTCCAGAAACAGCGATCTTCCTATATAAGGCTGCAGTTGGCGAGTGAGTTCTTTTTCTTGGCGAGCAGCTGTGAGGAGCGCCGTGCTATTGAACGGGCTGGAAGAATGTGTACGTGTATCAGAGGAGTTGTACGTAAATGTGAGTGTAGAGTGGACCTGTGATAGACGAATTGGAGAATTGTAATTCTGTGCGCTACGTAATTCTGTGTAGTCGGCAAGTGTTCGGTGGAAATAAAGAACATTTTGAGTTTGTGCAATTGGACTTTTAATTTCACGAACCCACAAAGTCACAGTACTTCTATTACGTACAAGAACTAAACGCGTATTATTAGCATAATATCTAAGGAAAGTTTAGTAAAGTATCATTAAAATTTTAAGGGGGATATTTACCTGCGAATTAAAGAAGCACTTTGGATATTCTGGTAGTTAATAATAATTTATAAGCAAATATTGCACGTTAGAGCTTTGTTTATTTCAATCGTGAGCCGTTTTATCCTAAGGCATTCTCCTTTATTCTATGGCAGCTACAGGTGGTGAATTTCTGTTGATTTAACAAAGCAATAAATACTTCAAAAGAAAAAAAAAGAAATGAACCAAGAAATTAAAGAAAAGCTAATAAGGAAACTCTATTGCTCTTTTTAAATTTTGGAAGCTTTTCACAAGGATGTCTGCTAATTTTACAAGTTTGAATAAAGTTAAGCAGTGTATTTTTGGGGGCCCCTTCTGCTAAACACAATTTAAATAAATAATCACATACACTGCGCATAATAATTAAATATGTCATAAACGCTTTAGAACTCGAGAAAGTTTATAATTACTGTTATATATATATATATATATATATATATATATATATATATATTACAAGTATGAATGGGAATCCATGTTAGCATATCCATGTTAGGTTCGATACCCACGATCTCCACATCTTAATTAAATTACGCAAGTGCTAAATGCTAATAACTATTAAACAGTAATAAATTTATAGAACTACACTAAGTAAAACACTATGCAACTTCTATAAATATTAGCTTAATTAACATCATAGGAAGCACGTTTGCACAGTCTAAGATAATTTCTGAGGACACAAGAAAAATACTGCAACAGCGCTCAAACTTGGCGAACGTATTAAGAAGGACCACCCATATGTTTAAGGGTGGAAAACCCTTATAATTGCTTATATTGAGGAGGCGTGGTCAGAAGGGAAAGCTTTGACTGCGCCAGGGATGCAATGGACTAGGCTACTATACCTTAGAGCTTATATGCGGCTGTTGACGGCTGATTGAGGGTCAGCACTTTGTATGTTATACGTGTGCCTATCTAGACGGACAGGATATGTGGGGGGTTTGTAGGGTGGTGGGTTTAGTTTAGGTAGATGAAAGAAAGGAGGTAACCGTAGCTCCTCAACGGTTGCCGACTCGGGTGCAACGACTTTGTGCACCGCTGGTGTGAGAATATTTAGGAAGAGTTTAATGTAGAATAATCGCCAATCTAATCCTCAGGTAGCTAACATTTTAAAGTTGTAATATCAACTTTATTGTTACCGGTTGTGCCCGCATGCTATGTAGGGAAGCCGGTGGAGCTTGAAGCGGCGTTCTGTTGGTTGGTAGTTTCCAAGAGAGCTAACCGGGGCATTTTGATGTTGAGGCAAACTCCCGTAGAATTCTAAGACCCAGCATATAATGACATCTTCCACATACTGGAGAGATGATGCTTCATGAAGGTATCTCCTGGGAAAGCACCGGTTTACAGAATAGATAGTCCTAAGACATCTATTCAGTACACTTTGAAGCTGTAGCAGTTTGGGTCCGGCGGCCATGCCCCAGATCTGGCACGCATAAAGCATTATAGGAAGAATGAAGGCCTGAACAAGACGCAACTTTAGTACTGTTGGCCTACCTGACCGCATTCCCGATGTGCTAACTCCTGGATGTGACCCCCGAAAGTTAGGCCCCTGTCCAGCTTTAACCTCAAATAACTGAGAGAATTTGTCCACTCTATCCTTTGACCAGAATAAATAAAAGATGTTAGGTTGGCGGGAAAGCAGTGCCTGGTAAAATGTGTGGCTTGTCCTTTCTCCGGGTTGATGGACAATCGCCAAAGTCTGGACTAACCTTGAATGAGCATAGCCAAATAATAGTCTAAACAAACAAACTTATCTCATTCTGGCTCTACCCTTTCAAAGTGCGTCCTACACACGGCTAGTGTGAAAGAACAATTAATTTCCATTATATGTACCTAATAGTGGTCCGAAATATAAAGCCCGGGCCTTAAAGTACTTACAGCGTAGTAAGTCGCCAGTAAGGTAGTTGTCTCGTGTATTTATGAGAACTGCTAGTGGTTTATCGGGAGAAACACGAGTCAGTTTGGAGAATTTAATGTCATGTTGGTACGTTGGCCATAGCAGCTCAAATAATTAGAGCGGCTGGACGGAAACCAGAAGATCCGTGGTTCAAATCCCGGCTATGGCATTGAATTCTTCATTCTGGCTCTACCCTTTCATAGTGAGTCCTACACACGGGTAGTGTGAATGAACAATTAATTTCCATTAATTGTAGCTAATAGTGGTCCGAACTATAAAGCCCGGGCCTTAAAGTACTTACAGCGTAGTAAGTCGCCATTAAGGTAGTTGTCTCATGTGTTTATGAGAACTCCTAGTGGTTTACCGGGAGAAACACGAGTCAGTTGGAGAATTTAATGTCATGTTGGCACGTTGGCCATAGTAGCTCAATGGTTTAGAGCGGCTGGACGGAGAACAGAAGATCCGTGTTTCAAATCCCGGATTAAATCGAATCGCACGATAATAAATTTCAGTGTAAATGAAAACCTTAACTTTAAGTTTAATCTGTTATTAAAACTTGAGATGACATCCTTTATCAATAAATAAGTTATAAACTTAATGAATAAGCTTTTATTATCATCTTGTAATATAGCTGCCCCTCCTTCTTTAAATTTACTAAGAGAAATTGGTTTATTTCTATGGCATTAAATTTTTCATTCTGGGTCTACCCTTTCAAACTTACCTTTAATTTGAAACAGTAAATTTTTCAACTCGATCCAACTGAAACTATACAGATCACTAAAAGCAAGTGCAGACACGTTTCCACAAATCTTTACAATGCCCCCAACTTTAGAAGAGTAAGCAGTTTACAGCACAGTTATCAGGTGGTGCCAATACGTATGCAAGTGTTAGAGTATTACTACAACCTTATGGCATTTTCAAATACCATTCGTCACTGCTTTTTTATTAAGCGCATGGATGGCTCAAAGTTACCCTCCAGTTGATGCTATCTACATTACATTAAGGAACTCGCTAAAGCTGTAATGACAAAATTTTACATCACCAATGACTAATTCATGCATTGAGGTTAAAGTACAACAATGGTTTCTTCATTTATTTATCTATCTGCACATTATACTTTATTATATTATAAATGTTACAGGTCAATAATGCTTAATACTCTATATTTGCCGAAGCGTTATCTAGAAATGTAATCTTCTGTAAAATAGGATTACTCGGTTTCCCCACAGAACGTGTAGAGAAATCAGTGGCCGCATAACGAACCTTATTGTATTAGCGATGAATTGCCGACATACAAAAGCATTCACTGGATAATTTTCTCCACCACCTTCGGAGCACTGTAAGATGAACATTTTACCTCACGGGGACTGTAAATCCGAAATCCCTAAGATAAAGATTTCCATTGAAGGGAACTGTCCGCTTTGGCTTGGGGGCTTTTGTCCCCGTGCAGTGTGTAGTTTTCTTGGCTATACAAAAAGCAAGTCACAGAGCACAAAGCTCAACAAGAGACAAAGGAAAACAAAAACGTAGCGTTGGGGTTAAAGGGTGGAGGTTCACAGAAAACACGTACCTCCCCCTAGGACTTTCTAGGGTAGCCTAGCTACGCCAGCTATGAAAGAGAAACCAAACTTTCCCAAGTTACTGTTTGGAGATCCGTGGTTATATTCCAGTCAAATACTTTGCTTTTGAGCATATTTTAGTGGTAAGATATTGAATAAGTGGTATATCTCAGATTGGAGCAGATTAAGAAAATTATCAAGCCAATAAAATTGTGGTAAACCTGCTAAATTTATACAGAATTTAGCTTCAGGAAAGGTTGTGCATTCTAAAAGTAAATATTTACCTACCAAATTAACGCCCAGAAAATTATGTTTTTTTATCGATATAGAAAGAAAAATTACTCGAATGTTTGTTTTTTGGGCGTATTCTGAAAATTCCATGTATTTGCTTTTTATTTTTTCTACTATTAATATATTTCCCAAATTCCAAGACTGATCATCAATGTATTGTGTCTTTATGAGTTTGTAGATTGAAAGGGCCTGCTTGCAACAATTTAAAATTTTCGTTATTACAAGTAAAACACGCTTTGTACAACCCTGACAGCAGCAGAATGACGTAACATACATAAACGCAGTCATCAAGGTCTCTCGTTGCTTCAGCACACCAAAATAAACAGAAGCATTCACTTTCGGTACACTTCAAACAGCTGCACACACACACACACACAAATAACAGCTGACTAGCAACTGACACCTCTTTTACTACCGCGGCGCTTTTATACCTCCAGTCGCTCTTCGTAGAAATTAGTAGAGCACTCGGTAAGAATCACGACGTAGTTTGAAATTCCAGACTTTCTCTGTCTCTTACTTTCTGTTTCGATGCCTCTCTCTCTCGGCAAGCGTCCAGCTCCGCAGCCACGCACGGGCCGCGGTCAGCCACACAAAAATGCTTCGGTGACAATGTGTTTTAGGCACTGATGAGCTCTTCATGACACTTGATTCTCGATAACAATACACGATATATTCCTGATAACCGCACGTCAATTCTCCACAGTATCATTTCTACTTCGAGTTTCAATACAAAATAGAATGTTGGTACAACTGTGTAAGGTACACATATTCAATGAGACAGCACTGAAAACAATCAGAGTTCTTCCTTTTTAACCCTACGCTAGACATCTAAATGAAAAGCATACCACTTTTGTAAGTTTTTGTTCAAAAATACCGTATTTTTTTCTTTCGTGGTCATCTATTTGTTTTTGTGTCATATATGAGTCCTGCTGCTCTGAATAGTCTTTTAGTGCTGTGGAATAACATTTTTTTATCTAGTGATGGAAATTTTGAATTTATATTCCAGGGATCCAGTGCAGTAGAAATAAAGGTGAGAAATCGTCGTTGAAATATGCAGTGATTTCTTGGTAACTGGTAACTAGTAGCTGGCACTGTATTTGACACATGATTACACTTGACAACAAAAATGAACTTTTTCTTTCACAAGAATTAAAATAATATTTTGTATAAGTATTTTTCGTGCTGGGTTCAATATGTTAGTTGTTCCCCATCGGGTAAGAGTTTGGTGTGATATTTATTTGAATTTTTATTTTATTCTAAAATAATCCGTAACTCGCAATCTAACTCAAAATTATAAGTACTCATTCTAACTTACCAAGAAAGTAATAGATATTGATTTTCGGGCATATTTTTCAACCGTAGATTTTCGCCACTGCAACCGCTGAGATGTGAGACAGTGCGCTGTCTTAATGAAATAGTATTTTCTTGTTCTGCAAATTTGGCCGTTTTTCTGTTAGTTCTGCCGTAGGTTTCTCGATTAATGATGCGTAGTATGCTACTGTAATGGTTTTTCCCTTTTCCAAAATAGTCGATTAAAATAACTACATGACTGCCCCATAAAACAGTCGCCATCACATTCCCAGCCGAAAAAAAACAGCTTTTTTACATTTTGGGGCCGTTTCGCCTCTGCAGTCCACTGTTTGGACTGTATTTTTGTATCGGGCCTATAATGATGTATTTAATCTGCAGTATTTAATCGACACCAAAACTCAGATTTATTGTGCCTAAACGGCACCAACAGAGCACTGAAAATGTTCATTCGAACACTTTTTTATAATAAATGAGCAAACGCGACAACCAAAGGGCGGAAAGCCCTTTAATTCGGCGGTCATCTAGTACAAACTTTGGCGTTTGTTTTCGTCGGTAGTTGAAGTTTTTGGACTACGAACGTCCCGAACGTCCATCGTCACCCAAGCTCTTTCGGCGAAGCTTAAAATCAGCTGCCTAAAATTTCACAGTGGTGTATGATGATACAGAGTCACCATACACAGAATCCAACTCATCTTTGTTTTGCGTAGGCGTATTGCCTTTCAAAAACAAATATTTAATGACACCTCGATGCTCGATGTTGTCCATTTTCATAAAAACTCTCGCATCAACTCACTCAAACGACTGTTACATAACAACTAAGTGTCCATAATGGTTGAAATTTTAGTGAGTAACTGCTAACAGATGGACCACAAAATTCACTTGCTTTTATTTACGAGTACTGCCATCTTCCTGTTGAGGTCGGAAACTTTTCAGACCGCTCTTGTATATGTGTATTTATTTCTGGATTTAGTGTGTCTCACAACGTGTACTTCTGGTTCAACCTCAGCATAGAATTTTTTCAAAGGATTACAATGCTCTCTCAAATTAGAGCATATAGTTGGGTAATTAAAAAATGTGATATTGTTAAAGCGCAAATGTATGCAAAATAACTATTTGTGGTGTTATCTTCTTCCAAAATATTCTTTGTTGTTCATTTTAATTCTTATATATTTTTCATTGTTTTTCTTTTTTCTTTTCCTTCTTAGTTTACGTCCTTCACCGTTAAGTCATATCGGACGATGAATGGCTTGGATGAAATGATGCTCAAATGGTCCCTGGGTCCATGGAGCTTAGTTACCCGGCCTATGTCTTTTAGGAAAAGGGAAAATCCCAGGAAGAGCCTTATACAGATAACTCACCCTGACCGAGATTGGAATTCGGGACCTGTTTGAATGAGAGGCAGACATGCAACGAGGCGGGCATTTGTTTCTCGTATCATTATTAAAGGATGCACTAGAATGACAGTATTTCAATGATTGATTATATTTTCTGAATACTATACTCCAGAGCTACGGCGCAATATTTCTGTGGTTAACTTAAAAAAAAAGCTTTCGTTGGAATAATTCATGAAGAGATACGGAAGTAAAGGACAAATCATGTGAATAATACATATCAAGAGCTTTGACAGCATGTGCGATGTCGTTTGCAGCAAAATAAGTGAAGTATTTCACAGATAAGCCGTTTTATTAATAACGATATCGTTTTCTAGAGGATAATAGTAGATAAAATCATTTGTGTATGTCATATCAATAGTTTTTCTAGACTTCGTAATTGATTTGTTTTGACACATAACTTGGAAAGTACGTATTTCCAAGGATTATCAGTGTCTACAAAATATACCAGTGTAGAGATCAAACGAACTACGACGTATATAAAAGCATGTGTTGGAATCGTGGCTATAAAATTCAATGATAAAATAGTTGCAAAAAGCTGGATATGATTACTAAATTGTGTCCCTTCCCTGACGGAGTTACAGCGGTCTTTTATGATAGTATTTTGTTTGTGAAGGTGTATGCAGTTTTCATGTCCACACATAAAAATGAAATCTATTAGAGTAACTGCTAGCTGCTGAAATATTCATAAGCCGCTTCATCACTAGGAACCGTCCCGTATTATATGCTAGCCTCATTCAGAGTAGAAAAACGTGGTATATAAATCTCTACGACCAATAACACACACTCAAGCTTTGGTATTTTGAATGTACTTCTCTCTCTTTTTACTTCGAACACCAATCGAGTAAAAAGCGCTATTTGTTTTATGCTTAACCACTATAAAAGTCTTGCTAGCGAGTTAAAACATATGAATACAAAATGGTCGTTATGCTACACAGCAAGTGAAAAGTGATAAATCCACGTGTGTGCTCTATTTGGTACGTTCGTTAATAAGTGCTGTGTGGCTTCAATTTGTCCAGCAGTAACAGAACGGGAAGCTATCTACGAATTACTTTTCCTGAGTAGAGTTTAAACAATTGGAGGTCCGTGGTACGAATCTCTATAATAATGGGTACAAAACCAAGGAAGGTGGTTACGTGCCAACTTGACGCTAGGATTCAGGAAGTCCTGGTTTTGATTTCTGGGGCATTTTTATGGATGGAAGGTGTATGCCGAATCCTTTTTACAATTACTTTCCTTTGCTTTATTTCCTGCCGGGTCACTTCCTCTGTGAAGTATATTTGAAGTAAGATAAATAGCGGATGTATAACCTTTATGAATCTACACCTTCTTATTTCCCCTTCACTTCATGGCATAGGCAATCAAGTGCCTGTTCCGCCTTCGAAGTCTTCCAGTCATCGTTTCCTGGGTCTGCCCACCGATCTCCTACCTTTAGGATGATACTGTAATATTTGTTTTGTATCTGGCATTCTTTCAACATGTTACTTCCATTTTTGTTTGAGATCTTTTAACCTATCTATCATTCATACTAAAAATATCCAGCTCTTCTCTTAAACTTTCATTTCTTATTAAGTCCCCCTTCGTGCATCCTTTCACACTTCCCAAGAATTTCATTTCTGAAGCCTGTATTTTACTCTGTTGCTTTTTAGTTAACGTTCAAGTCTCACTTCCGTATAGGTACAGCCATAATTTTGTAGAACTTTAATTTTGTATCTTTACGTATTTTGTTTCCAAATGTACTATTTATTGTCCCAAACACTCTTTGAATTTTGAATATTTTACTGTAGACATATTCCTTCTCACATGAATCTGGACCTGTGAATAAAAAGTATTTTATTATAACTTAGACCTATTATACGAGAGCTGTACAATAAAGAATAATCACGAACTTTTTAGGTCGTAATTTTCTGCACTATAATTCAATCTTATCATATTCTGTTAGCTAAATGCGAAACAAACACACCGTACTCCTGGTTCCCGGCTGTGAGAACCAGGCAAGTTCAGACATGTTCAGTATCGCCTACCGCTGCAATGGAGGTAACATGCAGTTAAAGTTGATGTCAGAGGAAGATCCGGAGTTTCTTTCAAACGTAATCACTGCTGATGAAACTTGCCTACATCATTTTGATCCTGAAAGCAAACAGCAAAGCTCAGTGTGGAAATCTCCTTCATCACCAATCCCCCAAAAAGCAAAAGTGGCTGCTTCTGCTGGGAAAGTTATGGTCATCTCATTCTTTGACATTCATGGAATGGTTTATCAGCATGTTGTACCTTCACACACATCAGTGACTGGACAATACTACAGGGATGTCCTGAAAATATTGCAACTCCATATCAGGCGCAAAAGACCACATTTCCATGAAGTAGGCTGGATGCTGCACTACCATAATGCACGGTTGCATATTGCCAATTTTGTTGCTGAATATCTTGCAAAAATCAACGTGAAGTGCATCCCTCACCCTCCCTATAGTCCGAATTTAGCCCCATGTGACTTTTTTCTATTCCCTAACTTGAAGAAATGCCTTCGTGGGAGGCCTTATCCATCATCAGAAGCAGTGGTGAAGGCTGCGGAGGCGATTTTGAAGGATCTCTCAAAAATTGGTTTCCAGCATGTCTTTGAAGACTGGCAGAAACGCTGGGACACGTGTATCGCATTCTGGGTAGACTATTTGAGATGGCCCGTCAAAATTATGAGGATGAATAAAAGTACGTTGTCAAAAAAATTGTGATCATTCTTTATTGAACGCCCTCGTACTTCTGTGTCTACAAGTAAGGGCCATTGCGTGGCCGAGGAGAAGTTAGACCGCTTGACTCTTGACTCTCAACAAGGCGGCCCAGGTTCGATCTGCTCCATGGACGCCAGGCTCATTTGAGCATCACTTCACCCACCCATTTCCACTCATCGCCCGATATGACTTAACGCTGGAGGACGTAAATTAAAAAAAAAAGAGAATGCCATTACATAAAGTCTCTTATCTAAATTTACAAACTATTGCTTCCTTCCTCTTTTAACAGTCAATTTGCATTAATCTTTTGCTTTCTCTGCAAATTGGCCTACGTTCTGCTCTTTCCAGTTCCGATGATATGTAGTGATGTGTAGTATTTAACGCCCGCTTTTACTACATACGGCACCGCAGGCGGTGACACTGGTGATACACGAGATGAAGATGGAGCACCGGTGGAATGAGATGGTGGGCAAAACCGGAGGTCCCGGAGAAAACCCGATCCAGTGCCGTGTTGTCCACCATCTCACTTTGCGGTCACCTGGGATCGAACCCGGGCCGCCTTGGTGAGAGCCAAGCGGTCTAACCACTGAGCCACGGCGCGGCCCTTCCAGTTCCGACTTCAGTTCATCTACTTCCCTTCTGATTCCCAATATTTCACTTCTAAAGTCCTTTTTTCCCTCAAAATTTACAAATTTACAAAAATTACTACTAATTCTTCACTCTATATCGTACAATTTATTAATTCTTCTCCACTATATTTTCCAAAATTGTTTGCAATTCCTTCAATCTTTCTATTTGTCAATTCCTTCTATTGTTAGTGAGTTTAAAATTGTGCATTTAAATACTAAAAATGTCATCCTCTTAGTCGAGATACTCCCTACTTTTTAATTTTCATTTGTCTAAATTGTCTTGTCTTTGCTCTGTGTACTAAAAGTTTATCTCCCATTTCTACGTGTGCCACTTTTCTTCTCATACCACTGGATCACACCGTAACACATAACCTTCCTTTTCCACAGCTCAGCTAGCAGTCGTCTGCATATGAGATTTATGGTGAACAATACGGTGCACAGGTGGGTTTTCTTTGGTATCTCCGGATTTCCCCGCCGTCGTTCCACCAATTGTTCTATTATCCCTTTCCTTTCATTCATTTCACCCACATTCTGTCATTTTCTTATTACTCTTATACAAGGCATCGGGCTGATCACTAATCCTGTGTTTTCTATGTGATGCAGAATCTCTGCTCCGCAACGGGCATCTCCCAAGGCTCTCATTTGTGTATCTGGAGCTGTAAATATACATACTTTAAGGTTAAACAGTTTTTTTGTGTAATTTACGTCCTCCAACGTTAAGTCATATCTGACAGTGAAATGATGCTCCTATGAGTCTGGGGTCCATGGAGCTTAGAGCTACCCAATATTCGTCTTGAAGGATAAGGGAAACGCAGGAAAAAAGCTTATGCAGGTAACTCAGCCTGACGGAGATTCGATCTCGGGACCTCTTGAACGTGAAGCAGACACGCTACCATCAACGCTACCGAGGCGGGTGTGAAGGGTAAACAGTCAAAGAAAAACAAGTGTACAAGTGAACGTGAAATGAAACTATATCTGCAATGTTTTTACTGGATTGACGATAAATATATAGCAAAATGAATTGTTACATTATAATTTGTGGAGAATATGCAGTGAAAATCATGTCTCTTACGACATATGAAACTTTTTCTATATCACTCACAACAATATCGCACAGCCGCACAGATAACTGTAGAATCTGGGGATTATGGTGTTAATGACAAAATTTCTAGTGATATATCGAAGAGGTGCTTCAAATTTTCCAAGTGTTCTGTTTAGTTATTGTTTATTTTAAGCCTTTTAGTAAAATACCCTGTTTTAGATTCATGTCAAAAACTAAAAGAATCTCCTGTTCATTCATAGGAAAAAAAGAATAAATAAGCTGTTATTTTAGTTTTACTCTTTCAGTGAACAGTTTACCCAAAATATAACATGGACGAATGTACATACGTCAGCCATGATAAGCTTAATGTCCCCGGCGTCAAAAAGCTATGTGGGGTTGTGGAAGTATTTCACTATTTATTAGTTTGAGTGCGCTAAGAGACAAGATATTTTACCTCTCGGCGTTCCACAAAGCACATTTGGGAATGCCGTTTATCAAACCCATGCCACGTCTACGTTATGAGGGTACTGCAGGACAGTCTAACCAGGACATAAACGGGGCACTTTCCAACACGCGTGAAGAATGGCCCAGCTACAAAGATCCATTGAAGTTCTGGCTGTGAAAACGTTCCATGTGTCATACAGCATTTAAATTAAGTACCCTTGTACGTGGTGTTAAACTGACCAAAGAACGGGCTTAGCCCTCTAAAATTGTTATACAAATAAAAATTAAAAATCATTGCGTGAGTGTGTGGGTGAGTGAGTGAGTGAGTGAGTGAGTGAGTGAGTGAGTGAGTGAGTGGGATTGGGGAATGGGATTTCATTACGGAGAGGATTCGGTTCATAGGACACCATGCTGGGTCCTTTGTTCTTATGCCCCCAAGTGCGGGCACCCCCGGCAGGAAGGATGAAGCGAAGGAGACCGGGGGTGGCCAACCCAAGGAGTCACAACAGTACAGAGGACAGGGTCCCTACAGTTTACTTAGAGCCTTCCCCCGACAAGCCAGAACAAGGAACAAGCTCCCCTACAGCGAGATGGCAAACGAGCCCAGAAGCCGAGCCCTAATGGTCCCTGGCAGGCGACCCGAGCCCCAAAGTTCCCTGGCTGGCGGTCCCGAAATGACCCCAGCAGAGGAGCGGAGACCGGCAACCGACCTACCGGAGGGGGAAGTAGTTTACCTCAGAGCATATCATCCTGCCATGCATCGCCGAGACACCCGCCGACACTGCTATCCTGAAATACACCACCCGATGAAAGATGAAATGGAGGGACTGGAAATTCAGGGGATGTAATTAACCTACCCAGCATTCGCTAGCAAACCAGGAAAACCCGTACAAAACCCATGGATCAGGCAGGTCGGCCACGGGAATTGAACCTGGGCCTCCCGAACGTGGGCCTCAGACGAAACCGCCTGAGCCATCCGGCTCGGTGGGTGGGTGAGTGAGCGAGTCAGTGAGTGAGTGAGTGAGTGAGTGAGGAGTGACTGTTTGAGTGAGTGAGGTTTAGGTACCCTCGATAGCTAGAGCATTTGGTCGCAATCCACATTAATATTGACAACTCACCGATAGAGATAATGGCACCAAGATACCCCCGCGTTAGTAATACAATCGTATGTTACATTCATATTTCTTTGTCCATTCATTATCATTAATTTTGATACTGTCGCGAGGTATTGATTCATCGCGGGCTGCGGCCCGCGAATATGCCAACGCCGTGAGAGAGAGAGAGAGAGAGAGAGAGAGAGAGAAGTGGGATAAGAAAGAGACAGAAAGTGCCAAAGCCACGTCCACAGAGCGGATGAGTGCGTAGGCACTTGCTGAGAGAGAGAGAGAGAGAGAGAGAGAGAGAGAGAGAGAGAGAGAGAGAGAGAGAGAGAGAGAGAGAGAGAGAGAGAGAGAGAGAGAGAGAGAGAGAGAGAGAGGAGATTGAAAGAGAGAGAGAATAACAGAAGGAAAATGTGACAAAGAGATGTCTGGATAATTCTCTCCTTTTCTCGATGCCCTACGAAAGGCCTTGAAGCGTCAAAGAAGTTTCTCGAACGATGAGTGGAGATATAAAACCACTGAGCCGATATTCGTGAATGGAGTCGCTAATCAGCTGTCTATTGTTTGTGTAGCCATTTGAACTGTACCGATTGCCAAGTAGAGAACTGATAATCGTGTAGTGATTTGAAAATGAATTCTTCTGTTTATTTACGAAATTATGAATAAATGAATAAATTATTGTGCACATTCCAAAATTTTACAATTTACAATTTTACACTACATTTATTTGTCTTTACTTTGTTGCTAACTTGGCTTACATGACATCCTGGGCTTCTGTTCTGCCAGATAGCTCTTAACATCCATGCCTCCTTGTTACTTAATTAGTCCCATTCTTCCCCCGCATTCGTTCTTATTATTTACATTTCTTGTCCATCTTTCATTTACTTTCTGTAAGAACTAACCAATACCTCTTACCTTCGTTTCCTCCTTTCTCGTTAACATCTTAGAGCTATTATCCTCTTCTCTACATTCTCCCATTTTTTCTCCCGAACCACTTTACTCCATATTTCAACCTACTCGCATTCTGTTACATAGTGTTCTATTCTTTCTTCCCCCCCCCACACAATTCACAAATTCCCTCTTCCCTATCTCTGATCCCTCTTAGGAATATTGTTCCTGTTCTCATCCATGATAACCCTTCTCTCTCTTGCCTATTGCAGTAATCTACATATGCTTCTCGTCCCCAATTGCTTTTTATTTTCTTGTAAAACGGTAATGACTCCATATTTTCTAGACTTCCCCATGTTTCTTGGCTTTATATATTTGCTAATCTGCAGTTCACCAGTTTACCCACATCGCTTGTATTCCTTTCCACTGATCTCCATATATCTCCCATTCCTATTTTTTCCACAATTCCTCCTATCTCTGCCCACCCACTGTTTGAGTTTCGCAATCCTCTTTGCTGTCTCATTAATAATTTCATAATTTCCCCTTCTTTGGCCAAGCACATATCAGAATGTTATTATTCTTTCCATTATTATTCCATTTCTTCTTCTCTTCCCTAATTCTACTAAAGTTACTTCCCTAGGAGCTGATCTTGGTAAGCCTAGTAGTTCTTTACAAAACCTTCTGTAGTTTTGGTCCACCGTTTTGTTTACCTTTGTGCCTCCCCCCACCAGATCTCCACTGCATACAACATCTTGGATTCAACTAATGCTTCATACATTCTTTCTAACCACTTCGTTGTCATTTCTAGCTTATATTTGTATACTCTTATCCCATTCATTGCCGCCCTTCATTTGGCTTTCAATTATTTTCCTGTGTGCTCCCCATTTTCCATTGTTATTCAACCTCACTCCTAAGTATTCAAATTCATTGACCACGATTTATCATTTAATATCCAATTTCCATCCGTTTATAGTTTAACTCTCTTCTTGAAAACCGTAACTTTGGACCTATTTATGTTTATTTTTATTCCCCACTCTTTATGTTAACACCAGAGGCTCTACTCCCATTAGTCCTGGACCCGTATGGACCAAGGACCCGGGCCTTCTTCTACCTTGGAGCGATGGAAAACTCCAAGGTTCTTTCCATGGGGCAATACCTTGAGTCTAAAAAGCCCCAAGACGGGTGGAAGTGGATACACCACTTACGCGCGTCAACCCCGCAGGGAAGACTACCGAAAACCTCGGTGGGGCCACCTAGTGATCTAGTACACCTTCTACTAGCTCTGCAGGCTAGTATCCGGGACTTATTAGGCAACCCTCTACCCCTTCCGGGCGGCCATAGCCTGGCCGGAGTACCCAATTCCCCGTGGTGGTCGGGAACACACTGCCCCCTCGAGTCCAATCCAATCCGAATAACTCCCCAACGGGAGTTCGGCCCAAGGTTCCTCTGGTAACGTCAGAGGTACCACGAGTGTTAAGGGTGCGCAGCTGAAAGGGACGGATCGCCTCCCCTACGGTAATTCCCCACTCTTCACAGAATTTCTGGATTTCACTTATTGCCTTTTGTAATCCTAATTCCGTTATAGATCCTACCATTAAGTTATCCGCATATAGAAATCTAGGAATTGTTTGCTATTACCGGACAGTGCTGATTTCCTTCTTTAACCTTGTTTATTATCCCGTCTATAAATAAGTTAAATAAAATTGGAATCAATTTGCATCCTTGCCTTAGGCCTATATTTTCTTCTGTCACCTTCGTAATTATATTTTTTCCCACCTTTTCAAAACGTCACCCCTTCATAGGTTTTCTCTACTTCTTTTATATATTTTCGACTTACCCCTTTCATCCTCAAATTCCAAACTAGAGCTTTCCTGTTCATCGTATTAAAAGCTTTCTCAAAATGCGCGATAATCACTTTTATAAATGTTTCTCTCAATTAGCATGAAGTAGGTGTGAGAATAACTTGACTCTCTCAACATGTTTTTCCTACAGAAAACAAAAAGTAACACAGACAAACCTTTGTTTATTGTAAGTTCTCATAGCGAAGAGGTAAAAGGTTCGGCCTTTCACAGCGCCATTGTTAACTACAGAGAAATATAGACGTACGTCGTTAAGAGCATAAGACACCTACGTGAGGAAGAAGATGATGATGACGTGGGGGCAAGTCAGGGGTGTAAAGTGAATCTCTTAACCTACAGTGAAGCTACTGGTATTGTGCGTAGAGGTGGAGATCCCTGCTAAATATCGCTTATATTTATGGCCTGCCTGGCATCGCACGAAATGGCCTCACGCGATATTGGCCGGCTTTTAGCAGCGAGCTCACAAACAAAACAGTAACGGTGATATTTCTCCTCGTGTGGCGCGGGAAAATGACCCATTATTAAAATGCTTATGGTGGAGTTTAACTTTTTTGTAGCAAAGTAGCTATTATTTTAGTAGAGAGTTTTTTATCACTAAAATATCGACGAGAAAAAGTTCGTTGTAAGAGTAACGGAGGACCAGATTAGCAGAAAGTGGGTGTTTTGTATTCAAAATTAAACACCCCAAGAAATAAGAGAATAAATAACTAATTTGAATGTATAGAAGGAAAACTTGGGAGTAATAATGTGTAAAAAATCTTTTTAAATACATAAAATGTTATAACTAGAGACCGGATTTGTAAGCACAATTAAATGATGAAATAAGCAAGGAAATAAGTACAAAAAATGAAACAAATATGTACCATAAATAGGCAAATAAAACAAACATTTAATCGTAAACACAATGTTTGGTAGAATGTTCATCTTACTCACGCTTATTACAGTACACGAGAGACTTATCTTGAGGTTTGTTTTGTTCCATTTACTCCTCGCCTTTAACACCAGAAGGAGCACACCCGTCATTTTGGCGGATGTATTGCTTTTGTTTATTCTAAACTTCCCATGCTCTACGACTTTTAATAGATACTTATGACAAACACTTCCACAAAGAATTAAGCATCTTGGGCCCTTCTAAAAACTGGTACAAATAACTCCTGCTAGAAGGCCCGCCATCCGTCATTTTGACGGGAACGGAAGTGTGAACAATAGCCTTCGGACCTGTCCACATCTGTTGTTTTCCTTCCTGATTGGTTTATGGCACTCTGCAGACACTTTGTCGATGAAGAAAGCTTTATTATCCAAGTGGCGCAATTTGTGCTACCACTTATGAATTTACGAGGGGTTGGAGCAAAAAGCTTTTCGTTGAAGTTGTTATGGTCGAATACCTTGGGACCATTATTTCTCACAAACATAATTAGCAGAAAAAAATTCGCTGAAATTTTGTGGTTTATGCGATTTGATGTCAAGGACACACGTTCTCAAAGACTAAGTACAGATCGCTTTTATTGCCAAGTCCTTGCAATGTTACATTCCAAGTGAAAATATCACTGTGGGTGAGCAACTGTTTCCTTTCTCTTTCATTCAATATTTGAGCAATATCCGAACAAATTTGGAATAAAGTTTTGGCTTGCAGTTAATGCAAGTTCAAAATATCTGCTGAATGGTTTTCCTCACCTGGAGAAGGACGATCAGCGCCCTACAGGTGTTCCTCTTGCAGAAAATGTTGTAATGCATCTTATAAAACCCTTTGGTTTTGCACGAAGAAATGTTACACGTGACAATTTTTCCACAACCAAATGCCTTGCAGAAAGTTTGAAGCGTAAAAGTACAAGCACTGTGGGCACAGTAAGGAAATGTGTGTAATGTTTAACGCCCGATTTTACTACATATGGCACCGCAGGCAGTGACATGAGATGAAGATGGAGCACCGGTGGAATGAGATGGCGGGGGAAAACGGAGGTCCCGGAGAAAACCTGCCCGAGCGCCGTGTTGTCCACCACAAATCTCACTTTGCGGTCGCCTGGGATCGAACCCGGGCCGCTTTGGTGAGAGCCAAGCGGTCTAACCACTGAGCCACGGCGAAGCCTCACAGTAAGGAAATGTAGAAGGGAAATTCCTCAATCAGCAAAATCTGCTGCAGCACCTTTGCACATAACTGTACTTTATAAGTCAGGTGACATAACTCTGACATATTATCAGCGAAAAAAGATCAAAATTGTGATTCTTTTGAGTTCAATGGATGACACAGTTACTATAAATAAACATCCTAAAACTACCAGATCCAGTGGCGTACTATAATAACAAGTACGTGTTGACGTCGTCGATCAAATGGCTCGACTGTACACATTGAAATATATATGCAGAAGGTAGCCTATGCGTGTTTTTTTTTTTTTTTTTTCAATGTGTTGGTCTTGGCAGCTATTAATACATGAGCACTCTACAAGAAAGTAGCAGGTGAAAAAGTAAGCAGACGTCAGTTTATATACAACTTAGCATCAAGTATGATTGTTGAGCATGTTTAGACAACTCTGAATACACGTGTGTTAGGTGCTACGATACTCCAAATGGTTCTGAATGAGTGAAATTAGGTTTATAAATGTTTTTCTACTATATACTATGGCGTTCAAAATTTTATGTTGAAACACATGTGTTAGTTAAGGGAAGTTGTCCAATTTACATTTGGTTATCCAATATATGTGGATTAATTTTTAGGCTTAAAATGTTCATTTTACTATGTAATTCTTCAGATAAAAGTAAAATTATACACTGGTATACTGTATAAGCAATATTAAATAAATTGGAATGCATCCAAAAGTGTTTACTATTGTAAGAAGGTTAAATAAAACTGCACCCGTCAAATGACGGGTTGGTCCTTCTGCGTAGACCTTACTCGCCAGTCCTAGTGTTAAGTGCAGTGGTAATATTGGCGACCGTTCTCCTTTGTAACATATCGAAGGTGTTAGCTCGTATTCGTTGGGTTTTCATCATTAGAACACGCACACAGTCGCACTCTCGGAGAAACTTTCTTTTGTGCGATGCGAGAATGTTTTCCAAGTCCAACGGTGCAGGTATACTTATGCACAAGCAGACGAGCAACCGGTTTTCGCGTTGCAGCCAACATGAGAAAGATATGTAATCCTTGTAGCCAACCTCTGCTAAAATGATCCAGAAATAGGTGATGCAGTCCATGTGCAAAGGAACATGGTTTGAGCAGGCTAAGTGATCGCATGTCAAATTTTCTTACTCATGCACTGCTTTGATCAGAAACAATCCTACCACACGACGATAATGGAGTGCTCCGTAGGAAATACATGTATCGGCTACCGCCGCGAAGTGTGCATGATGTCAAATGACACCAAGTATACTGCAAGGGAGGAAATAAGCAGTTCCGGCTACGTCGTTCAAATCGACGAATGCAAAATAGGACGATGTAAGTTTAAGTGAAGAAAGTGGAGTGTTTAATACTGGAACACAGACGAGCGACCATTCAAATGCATGAATGAGACACATCTTAGTTATGGCAGTGTGTGGAAAATTATTCATGACGAACTGTACATGTCTAATTTGTCTGAACGGTGGGTTCCACGTTTGCTAACACCTTTCCAAAAGCAAACACGGCGTGGCATTTCAAGACAGAAGTTGAAGCTGCTGGAACAGGATAAATATCATTTTTTGATCATCTGGTAAGTATGGATGAATCCTGGATCTATGAGTATGATCCAGAGACAAAAAGCATGTGCATGGAATGGAATTATGCCGATTCCACCCCTCCCAAAAAGGTGAAGGTGCAAAGGTCAGCTGGGAAGGTCATTCTTTCAACTTTCTGGGACTGTCGTGGAGTCATCCTTACAGATTATCTTGCCAAGGGGCAAACCAGCACCGGCAGATACTACTGCAACCTTCTGGACAAGTTACGAGCCGCTCTGACTAAGGAAAGACATGGTATGCTCTCCACCTGAAAATGTACCAGCTCATTCATCTGAAGTTGTAGTTGACAAAACAAGGTAATGTGGCTTTGATATGTTACAACATCCGCCTTATTCGCCTGATCTCACAGAAAGTGACTTTTACTTGTTTCCGGAAATGAAGACTCCGTTACGTGATCGCCGATTGGACAACACAAATAACGTGATTAATGTATTGGAAGAGTAGTTTAAAGATAATTCTGCTAAAATCAAGGTACTCGGAGGGTCAAGAGAGGCTTACAAAAAATGTGTAAATCTGCATTGTGACCACATAGATATAAGCTAACAATCACATATCAAGACAAACTCTCCATCAAATTTTTAAAGGGTGATAATTAAAACTTTGCTGCGTCCCCTCGTATAAGCCAAACCATTACATACCACAAAGCACAAAGGGAAGATGCTAGCCATATACTTTTGGTGAATTCTGCATTAAAATCGTATCATCTTCAGCGCACGCAAGGATAAACTGCGGCGAATATTTTGTTAAGAGGAACTGCCATTACATGTCACGGATATCTGTTATGTTCATAATTTATTAAAATGACATTTCTTCGCTAATAAGGCTGAGTTTTGTCGCGACTTTATTATCAGTTTTCGTCCTACATATATCTATAGACGTCATCTAACGACTTTGTTTCATACCGATGGTGCGCCAGCTCATTTCTGAGGAATAAACGTAACTTCTTAAATGATAAATTTTTGCACAGATTGAATTTTCGAGGGGATTAATTGCAAGGCCCACATGAGACCCTGATATTAATCCTGTGTTTGTGGACTTTAATTTTCCCTATAATACGAGGGGGCTTTGTTAAGTTTTAATTATCACCCTTTAAAAATGCGGTAGAGAGTTTGAGTTGATATTTGCTTGTTACTTCTTCTCTTATGTAGTCACCATGCAGATTTACACATTTTTCCAAACGTTTCATAACCTTCCGAATAACTTTATTGTAGAAGTCTGCAGAATTTGCTTTACATCATTCCTCCACTTCATTAATGGCGTCATTTGTATTGTCAAATTGGCTATCACGCAACGGATTCTTGATTTCCGGGAACAGGAAACAGTCACTTGTTGCGAGATCGGGCGAATAAGGTGGATTCTGTAAGGTGTCAAGGCCACATTTCCTTGTTTTGTCAACTGCAACTTGAGATGAATGAGCTGGTGCATTGTCAGACAAAAGACGAACAACTTTGGAGATCATGCCGCGTCGTTTCTTAATCAGAGCTGCTCGTAACTTGTTCAGAAGATTGCAGTAGTATCTGTCAGTGATGTTTTGACCCTTGGCAAGATAATCTGTAGGGATGACTCCACGACAGTCCCAGAAAACTGAAAGCAAGACCTCGCCTTTGCCTTTTGCACATTTGCGTTTTTGGGAGGCGCGTAATCGGCATGTTTGCATTCCATGCTCATGGATTTTGTCTCTGGATCATACTGATATATCCTGGTTTCATCCCTGGTTACCAGACGATAAAAATCATACTCATCTTGCTCCAATAGCATCAACATCTGTCTTGAAAGATCACGCCGTGTTTACTTTTGGAAAAGGGTTAGCAAACGCGTAACCCACTGTGAGGATACCTTAGCCATGTACAGTTCGCCATGAATAATTTTCCACACACTAGCATAGCTAAGATGTGTCTCATTCATGATCATCTCTTTCGGTATTAAACACGACACTTTGTTCACTGTGACGGCATCGTCTGTCATTGATGGTCTACCAGATCTTGGCTCATCTGTCAGGGACATGCGACCAGTTTGAAAATTCTTTTCTACCTCACAATAGTGCCACACGATAGTTTATCATTTCCACAATCGGCCGTCATCTCATCACGGATTTCACGGGCAGTTTCGCCTTTTAAATGCAGGAACTTGATTATACAACGAGCCTCAATTTTCTGCATTTTACACCTCAGTCACTTCTGGCACTCACTGCATCGACGGTCATACTGAAAAATATCCATAACTGTGGCATAAAAACTTTAATAATAAATAATATTACCTATGGCGTGACAGCCCTTATAGAGTCAAGATCTATCAACCCGACTGCCGGCCTTACACCCACTTACGCACGGCAGAGGTTCATCTAACCGATACGGGGAGGAGATGTGGTCAGCATCCCGGCATCCCCCTGCCGGAATGTTAGTTTCCGTGACCAGGGCCGCTTACCTAGTGTAAGCTCCTCACTTTCCTCACGGTCCTATAACCGGGATCTAAAATTCCCAACACATGGATGGGATCGAACCCGGGCCGCTTTCCTTGGCGAGGGACAAAGGCATGCTGCCTTAGCCCACTACGCCACGGCACAGGACGGCATAAAATCTACCGGGTAATAATTACAATTTTACATCCCCTCGCATGTGACTCCCGTATGGGAGAATTTCCACACTGTAGTAGAACAGGAATCTGCAACACAATTCACCGTTTCAGAGTTTAAATATGCATCGAAGCAGAGGATGCCACTTCGAGAAATGCGTAAAACTTCCAGGTCTTGCTGTAACTCAGTAATACATTATTTTCAGACATAGGTTTATATGAACACATTTTGGTCTTTGAATATTATTCCTGGAGGACGTCCCTGCAGGATTTGATATTAATAAAGATGTGACAAATAGGTCGCTAAATAGCCGAAGAGATAACTATTTGGACACACGTATCATTTTGTAATTGAACATTTTGGGAATTTGGCTCAAATGTAGGCCAATGGTTTGAAAGACTGCATTATATTTATTTTAATAAGCCAGGTATTTTATCGACCTTTCTATAACACCATCACTATATCGTTGGAAGGGATGTATTCAAATATATTACATTTAAAAAAAGACAACATAGTTTACATGTATCTCCCATGAGGTTTGCCTGCATTACTCGAAACTTAATTTAGTCTATGGACTTGGGGAATGGGGGGAACGCTGCTCAGAGCTTTTGTGATGAAAAAATCTAAGAGAAACCGCACGAAAAAAGAGAAAAACATGGTTTTAGGCTTACATCTACCCTCTTTTTGTGCGTTTATCTGTCTGTGGTCCTTTCCGCAGGCCGTTACAGTTGCTGTTATATTGAGCGAATTTGTGTGTACGCTGGAGTCGGTTTGGCGACCTAGCTAAACAAATCTAGAAACAAAACCGGTGTCTGAACTCAGCCATGCTTAATAAGCTTCTGCACTCAGCGGAACTGAAGTATTCTGGTTGTATGTTGCTAATATTTAGTCAATCAATTTCCCATATAACAGTAATTCAGCAATAAAGTCTTTATCACTCTCACTGGTAATTTTGTGTAGATGAAACACTGCATTTCATGTAAAATTTGTTGAGACTTGATTTGAATACCCCTCTAATAGCGTTATGAGCTTACCATCATTCTATATTTTGACTTTGTGAGTTCGTGAAATTAAAAGTCCAATTGCACAAACTCAAAATGTTCTTTATTTCCACCGAATACAGTCGGAACATTTGCCGATTACACAGAATTACGTAGTGCACACAATTACAATTCAACAGTTCGTCCGTCACAGTTCCACTCTACACTAGCAGTTACGTACACTCCTCCGCAGTCTTCCCGTCCGTTCCCTCACTGGGCGCCCCTAAAGGCTGCTCGAGAAGAACTGGACTGACTTTTTTGTGGATATTTATTCTATAGGTGTTGATAGGGTACTTAGTTTTTTTATTTTATTAGCGGCTTTATATCAGCCTGTTGGGGTTCCGCTAAGAGCACCCCCGTTGGTTTAGGTGCTGTTGCGGTGCGAGCTGCCCATAGCAGCTGCGGGTGGAGGAATGCAGGCCAGACGACAGCCATGACCCGAAGGCCCTGACCGTGGCGCGTGGATAGTAGGGGGCTTTGGCGGCTACTTGAGCCGGGGGGTTCGTTTGTCAATTAAGGCGCTTTTAATTGTCATGTCTAGGGGGCGGTTTCCAGGCTCTTGTAAGGTAGGTTTCAAGTCCGTGGCGTAGTCTTTGTGCGCTGTCAGTTGGCGGTTGCAGTACTGTCAGTCGTGTGGAGAGTTCAGTCTGGGTGGAGATGATCCTGTCGAGGAGTGAGGTCATGTTGGTGAGTTGGGGGAGCTGTGCAAGTTTGGCGTCCAAATTGTCGTGAGGTCGTACGTTAAGTTGAACTTCGATGCGTTGCATCTTACGTTGGAGTGGGGCTAGGATGGCTTGTTGCTCGTTGGCATGGTGTTCCGTCTGTTGTAGTTGGCTGTTCGTCAGGAGTCCGTGGATGGAAGTCAGTCGGTCTTGTACGTCAATGAGGGTGGCGTGATGGGCGTCTTGTCGTTGGGCTACAGCGGTGACGGCTTCCTCCAGGTTGCCCAGGCGTATGTTGAGATTAAGGACCTCTGAGTGGAGGTCCTGAACCTCTTACGCTGGAGGCCGGTGGTTTGCGGCGTGGAGCGTGGTTGACAGAAGCTCCTTGAGGGTGTGAAGTAAGCTGGTGACACCCTGCAGGTCCTCTCGGAGGCAACCAATGGCTTGCTGCCATCCCGTAGGTTCGTTGGCAGCTGCCCTCCGGGTTGCTGTGTCCTGTGAGTCTCCGCGTGGATAGGCAGGGCACTGCGCCTGTCCTGTGAAACGGCCGAGGCCATTGCACGTGGCGCAGTACCTACGGCGGTGGCGGAGATAGTGGGCTCTGCAGGATGCTGTTGTAGAAGGGGATCCGCAGTAGTGGCGCACGAGTCGGCGCTGTGTCCGTAGGCACAGCACTGTCTGCACGAGGTGTGGTGCTGCAGTCTGCTCGCCTCTACTGTCAGGCGCTGGGCCAGTATGGGCAGGCCCGAGTTCAAGGCAGCGTCGCGATCTTGAAGATAAGCAAACCGCAGGCGCACACATGCGGTTGGTCCCCTTCGTGAGTTGATACGAGTGGCACTCAGAATTGAGGGCCACTTCTGCGATGCCGCTGTGAGGACAAATCTGGCAAGGAGGTCGCGAGGTGCTCTGACAACTACTGCTGTGAAGCTGGCCGTAGTCCGATGATGCTGTGTTGGCGGCTGGATATCTGTGTCGATGAGCTAAGGAGTTGCCTGCGGTGCTGCGACTGGTTGACTGGTGCTGGTAGATCCAGCAGTCAGGTGACGCGGCGATCGACTGGGTGCCGGGCGGACATCTAGCGTGCCGGGGAAAGTGGGCCTGGCCGACCGGAACTTCTCATGCAGAGTGGCGGTAGGCTCCCTCTCGACTGCCGTCACTGACAGTGAGGCGGGAGACGGCGCTCGACTGCTGGCTGGCGAGAGCTGCGATGAAGGCAGCTTCGTTTATATAGGGAAGATCGCCGTCTCTGGAAACTTCGCGTCGCGCACAATTATCCCGCGGTTTCGAGACATCTAGTGGGATGGGAAAGAGACGGTACAGGGCTCCCGCCGTTTGCCTAATCATCCCTTCAGTTAGTGACACGAGACAAATGGGTAGGCGTAGGCTAAATGCTTCCCCTCTGGCCCTACTGCCGGTTGGTTCTATAGGGAGTTCTGACGTTCGGGTGACAATATCTACAGCAGTACAGGAACTTCATATTGTCACGCCGGCGATTACTGAAGTATCTGAAGTATTACTGAAGCCGTTAGAAAGTAACTCGCACTTAGGCCACTGATTGACATGACAGCAGGAAGCTGGAAGGTGGTTAAGCTCAGGAAGCGAGCACTTTTGTCAGTACGCAAAAAGACCTTTCGTGAGGGCAATTGCGATAGGTTTCTCATTCAAGAATTACCGGAAGATACCTAAAAGCCGATACAAGGCCGATAGATTAAGTGATACAGTAAGGCATAGTCAGTCAGAGTTAGACTAGCTACAAAATAAGAGTGAACATGCGTTTAGCCAATATGGATATTCTACTGTTTTAGTGTTGCCAGTTCCACGGCTAGCAGGCGACAGAGATAGAGCATATATGTCTGTCTCTCACCAAATGCACCTAGCAAGTTTCACAAAGATGCTGAAATGTACAGTGATACAATACTGACAGAGAAGTTCGCTTAATATTTCAGCATGTGTGTAAGAACATATACAATGTTTGTCACACAATCTGAACCTTAAAACCTTGAACTGAGAACAGTTCGCTTACGTAGCTATCGTTCATATGCCCACACAACACAATTATTCAAAGTAGATGCGTTCTACAAAAGTGTCTGCTAGATTGCAGGGGCGGTTCCTCCATAAGGTCGCAGGTTTGCGCTACACCCACTGATTCTGAATATACAACAGGTGCATTTTGCACATTAAAGCTGTACTTGTTTGCATTGATTTATATACAAACATGTTTCAATTACGCTTATCGTCTGTAGCTGCCCATGACCGCAGAAGTCGAAATAAACAGTGATTAGCTGTAGGAGCCGCAGGTTTGCAGCGAAGAGTTAACCTAAGATTTCGCCCTAATGTAGGCTCTCTGAAGGGGTTGCGGGAAGGTGAAGAGATGGGAGTGGCTTCTTATACATTGCTTAAATGGAGGTTTATAAACATAGCTCCTCCTACTCATAGCAACGGCTACAGCGTGACCTTCAGATTTAGCTTCTGTGTGCTCTGCTTTTCGAACACAGGGAGAATTTAATTAAATGCATGGAGGTTATTCAGAAGAGAGCTCTGTTAAACAACAACGCCACACCTGTTCAGGCTTCTGGGTTTATGGCCACTTTGAAAGATTATAATTTTGTATTCTGGCTGTATTTCTTCTAAAAGATCATGCCACATGTGGACATTTTGTACAATCAGCTGCAGAAACGAGACTGCAATGCAACATTTTCCATCGTCCAGCTAAGCGCATTTAAAAGGGAAGTGCAAAAGGTAAGAAATAGCGTGGATATCGAGGAACACGAATAAACTGCAATTAAGAGGAGAAGAATGGAAGACCATGATGTGAAAAGAAGAGAAGCTCTTGAAGTATGTGACATTGTTAGAGAAGCAAAGGACAGATTTAGCTTCACGGGGCACCTGGTAGCTTCAACTTTCTTTCATCAAGAAAATTTCTAAGCCATTTCCAGAGGATTCCCTTAGAGAAACAATACGGTTCTATCCTTTTATCATTGGAACAAAAAGTCGTAGAGAACTGACTGTAATTTTCAGTCGAGAGGAATTTCGTGGAATGTCCGGCGCTTTGAGCTTGATGGACATCAATAAGGAAAACAATTTATGTGCTACATTCAGCGAATATGTAAAACTCCTCCGAGTACTGTTAACTATGCCAATGTGTACCGCTGAAGCAGAATGCTGTTTCTCAACTTTAAAAAGAATAAAAACTTTCCTTAGGATCACAATGTCACAGGACCGATTTTCAGCATTAGCAATGCTTTCAATTGAGAGAGATTTTGTTATGAAGATCAGCGACTTCAACGCAAAAGTTAGTGATAGATTCGCCAGGTCTAAGGAGAGTAGAGCAGAGAATCTGTATAAATAGCTGAGTCATTACTACTCTGTATTTTATTTTTCATTTGTGCACCACCAACAGTTTAACCCACCAGCCGCCACTGCTAGATTGAAACAAAATAGTGACATTTGAAGCTGATATTACATATATGGATATATGAGACAATCATGGCCATTTGTAATTTATTGTAAGTTAATAACCAAGCAGGCCATGTAGATGATGCAACGAATGCTCTGGTTTATTGGAATTCCAAGTTGTGAGGTGGAACCAATCAAAATTGAGTATTAGAGTAGCCTAGCAACAAAACAAAGAAAAGAACCAATGATTTTATTCCTAAATTTATATTCTGGCTTGGACTCTTGAAAAGAGTAGACGCTTCTCGGGGAAAAGGCTTCTTGCAACTTTGAGAAGTGATTGAAGTTTACTGCTTATGAAAGTTTAGGATATACAACTTTAAAAAAAGCCGTTGCATCATTGATAGATAAAAAAGGAGATAGTTAATATAATATAATGTAAAAAGTCGCGCATGTAAAAAACATAAAGGTGGCGAGAGAAATAATGTTCATTTATTTCATGATTACACAAAAAGTAAAGTACTTTTTGCAGATAACACGTATGAGGTAATTTCAAATCTCATCGCTCACCGAAGCTCCCGGAAAGAAGATAAATACGAATCTTCGAGAACATCTTATTCACGGCTTTTAGACGAAAGGTTCATCGCTCCCATATGAAGGTAAGGTTTGGCTTCAACACTATTCGCCACTCCGAGGGAAGCGAGAAACCTCTCGCACGTGTGGGGCTTAGACCTCACGACGGGGCGAATCTTCCTTCAGGTATGCTACCGCATGGTGTGGCATAAAACCAACCATCACCCAGGAGAACCGCTCCACATTTCAACGATTTGTGAATATAGTTTCTATTTTAATGATGCAATATTTGTATACTGCCTCTAATGAACTTTAAACCAATTTTCGTTTCATTAAAATACTTAATAAATACTGAGTGTGTATTTATAAAGCAGTTTTAAATTATGAATTTGATTTACTGATGTTATGCATCGTTCGCAGAAATTTTAGTCTTGCAGCAACAGTATCACTTCTTACAAGCAGAAATTTACGACCATCATCTGTTCTCCTGATTTCAGAATATTATGCATACAAGATACGGAAACCGTACATTCTATTTTTTTTATTTATGCAGATTTATTGAACCATATTATACACAGTGGTATATTAGGGTTAGAGTTGATACATAAAAATATACAATTTTAACAAAAATATTTTAAATACTAGAAGGAAGAAAATATGTTTTAATCTAGTGCATATTAATTTAAACTATTTCAGACGTTTAAACACTGAGTTTATAAACATCATGAAGTACTTATACTGTTGTGGCTTCATTAGCAAAGATGTGAGCGGAGCAGAAAATTCAGTTCCTAGAGAGTCTAGCTTGAATATTAATTCTTGTCTTTCTCTCCAGAAAATGGGACAACAGAAAAGGAGTTGAACAACAGTTTGAAATTCTTCACCACACATGCACTTGGGGTTGTATGTTAAGTGAAAGCCTGATAAGTATTCACCAAATTTACCATGTCCACTTAAAAATTGTGTCAAAACAAAATTTGGTACAAGAGTTTCACATTTTCCTCTGTCATATACACTAGGGAAAAATAATGTTTTTGTTAAACTTCCATTTGGAGGTGTTAGCCATTGTTGGTTCTATTCTTCAAGAATATTTTGATGTATTATTCTCCTTACAGTAGAAATAGGACATAAAGAGTATGTCACAGGAAGATTGGATTCTGCAGCCTTCTTAGCCAAGCAATCAGCTCTCTCGTTACCTAAAATTCCACTGTGTTCTTTAAGCCATCCCATGCAAATATGTCCTGGATGGTTTTGAAGCAAGGTTCTGATTTCATGTGCTAATGAATTTAAATTGTATTTATCATTAATAGCGAGTAGAGCTGATTGTGAATCACTAAGAATACGGGCACTGTTCCCATTAACAGTACATCATTTTATAGCTTCTTTAGTTGCTAAGAGCTCCGACTGAAATACAGAACATTCAGGTGACAATTTAAACATGGAATGAGTTAGTTCCGTTTGGTTTTCACAAACAACAAAAGCACATCCTACCAGATATATTATCTTCAAACTGGTAACGCGAACCGTCTGTATATATTTAATAATCATGAAAATTACATATTTCCTTTAAACAGGTTACAAAACTTGATGGGTGTCCTGCTTTGGTAGGATGCTCCAGGATTTGTAGTTTTAAGTGAGACAGATAAGACGCACATTCACGTTCATGTCTTAAATTCGTAAAGGTTGCTGTTGATAAAGCAGTGAGAGCCAAATGTTCGATGTCAGCTGTAATCTGAGCTACATCAGTGGAGATTGTACGATATCCTCGAATTATGCGAAGGAGGAATCCCCTTTGAATTTGTGCAATTTTTTTTTTTTTACATTCTATTGTCACCCTGGTTAAATTTGTCAGCCTTTTGGCAGTTTGATATTCACCCTTGTCATAAAAATCATGAACTATTCTAGCTGAAGCTCACCTTTGAAAACTGCCTAAGCTGGTAGCACGTTTTCTAGCTTCCCGATGTTTCCCTGGAGATATAAATATGAAAACTCTTCTAATTTGGTAAACTGTTTGCCTTCTTTAACAACGTTCGTCAGAGAATGAGCACCCACGTGACAAGCTGTAACATTAATTCTCGAATCTGAGCGAATTTTGTGCTTTCGAAGATGTCTTTAATAGACATATGTTTGCAAAAGCAATACATATTAACAAGAATATTTGTAGCTTGCTTCTGTAAAATCTTATGAGTTGTTTCGCAGGCGCAACAGTACTAGGTTTGCTAAGCGATATATTTACTAACTTTGAAAAGCTCATGTGCGCTTTTAAAAGCTCACCACTTTACTGAATGCAGGGTACAGCATGCAACTGCAGCACAGCACGTGTGTGCTTTTCTTCACTGACAGTTAATTATTTTCTTTCTAGTCAGACGTCTTATATTGGCATATCTCCGAAACCATATATGCTACAAACATGGGGTTTGGACAGTAATCCTCAGAAAAAGTAGCTCTCTAACATGTGAAAAAATAATCCTTCAATTTGTAACTTTAGAGCGCGCAAAGAAGTTAGCCGCACGCTTCGGCAAAGCGAGCCAGAATGCGTGCTTAACTGTACAACGTTGCACGCACCGCATTGGCTAGTAGCGATAGAACAGTCACGCCTAGCCCCACCTTATGTTCATTCCTATTTTGTAGCTACCTTAGTAGGGCAGCAGTGTGGTGCAAGCTCCGTGATAAAGAATGTTGGCAGCCTTGTAATGAGCAAATAGCACTTCACGGGTCCGTAATTGCAGCTCCTGGTGAGGGATCGCCGAGCTTTGGAACCGGCAGCGAAGCAGTTCACGTGTGAATATCGAAGCTATTTTTAAGGGAATGCAGAAGCGAAAACAGTAAATCAGGCAATTTTCAACCAATGTTTCTGAAAAATTTTACCACTTAGTTCTGGTGCATAGCGGACTCAGGATTCAAAATTTGGTTCTTATATCTTCAATAGTTTTTAAGTAATTAATATATGAATTTCAAAATTTGGGCAAAATTCAAACCGCTCCACGTGATGAAAATTTTCAAAATTTTAAATTTTTATTTTTAAAAACATTCAGATAGTTATGAAGAAAAGATCTAACATGAACTTCTCATACTGCTTTTAGTTCCAGAGGAAAAACAAATTAGGTATGGAGCAAACAAAAATGCCAAAAAATTATTAAACCTTTGATTTTATAAATCAATAACTTTAAAAATATAATGCTTATTAAAAATTCATATGATAAAAAGCTTTGTTTGCTTTCTAAGATCATGTTTTGAAAATTTTATAGTGACTGAATCAAAACTGCATCGTGTGGAGCACTTTGAACTGCAAAAATGTTGAAAAAACTGTAAGTGAGTAAATCTAATTTTAAAATCCGAAACATTTTCCTTCTCAGCCACTTTAAAACCCTCCAGATATATAAGTGGCACCCTCCAGCCTCTTACTTCTCCCTTCTGTGGTAGTTTTCTTCAATTTCAGCTTCCTTCTGGATGTTTTAGAAGTTACCTTGGCAGAAATTGCAGAATGAAGTAAGCGTAATTGGCCCTACCCTTGGTTTATTTTTCGAGATACTGATAAAATCTGTGTCCTTTATAACTGACTGCAGCTTGAGTGAGGCAGAACAACCAAAATTGAATGCACTGATGGTTGATGTCACAGTAACCTGAAGTCTCTTCTTTGACACAAGTTTTTCTTTTGATCATTTACGTTATGCTATGTAAACCTTCATTTGCATTTTGTTTCTTACCCAATGTACATCTCCTTAGGATTTCATGTTATGCCAGCCTTTGGTACACAGGCATTGGTTTTCTTACCACATCAGGCCTCAAGTATGTTCCCATTGTTGTGTTGTTATGTTTAGGTGTTTCTTCCCATGCATCGTCTAGCCTATTCATGATCCTAACTATGTACACAGTCAACAGAAGGTCAGTTGTTTCAAAGAATGTTTTACCTATAACCTATATAACAGTTATATGCACGTTTTTATGTGTAAAATACCTATATAAATTTTAAACGGCACACTAATACTCGTCAATTATATATAAATAGTATGTAGTTTAACGAGAAACACAAGAAAATCCCGACCAAGCTAGAAACTCACACAAAAACAAAATATAAACATTAGTATTTGCTTTCAATGTTTGCAGACAGTGTTTTGTTTGCATGGTGCCACATATTGTAAGAAATAATCTTCATACCAACACACAAAATTCCACCAGAAGCTTTGCCCGCTAATTTCAAGTGTATAAATTTAGTGCATTCAATCGAACTCAAATGACAGAATTCTATGAATCAACGGCCGGCATGCACGTGTGCACTGGCATTTAAATTGTCATGTGAAGGTATTTAATTGCTTGAAACTCATAAATTTAGTTAGATTGTTATACCGTAAGTTTCAAGGTATTTTATTAGCTCAAAAGAATATTTTATCCCATATTTCTAGACAATTTCGGTGCTGCATTCCTCTAATACTCAGCATGAATGTACTAAGAAATGTTCCCCAGATACCTAATTCCTAATGGCTAAGGACTTGAATCTTCCTGTATAATCTGCTAATTCTATAATGCGTTGTCGTCCATTTATAGCTGTAGCATCCAGCTCCTGTAGAATCTTATCACTTACTTAACCATTGAAGTATTACGTCGTCTATCTTCTGTATGATTAACATCTTTCCAATTTAAAATAATTGTATCCTTAATAACAGACGAAATTGGGTAAGTTGCCGAGTGTCAGTGAAACACTGACCAAGGACCTAGACTGATTAGACTGACCTGGACTGACGTGGACTGGCTGGAAGAGGGAGGGAGGAATGGAGGGCGGTTTAAGGGATCCGTTAACAGCTAGGTCATTAGAGATCTAAGTTTACTCCTCCAAGTATATAACCCAACTTCTTCAAAACATACATTCTTTAATCTAGGGTGTCTCCAAATATGTATTTTTGTGAAAACTCCATTAAGAACCTATGGATTAAATATTGTACGCCGATCATAACAGAATAAGACTGGCTTTTTTACAGATGTTTATTACTGCAACTCAATTTTACAATATATTTTTCAAAATAGTCCCCTCCTACAGATGTATTTCTTTATCTTGAAAAGTGCAGAGCGATTCGCAGTGGTATCTGGACAAGTCCACCTCAGAACGGTTGCAACTGGAGGGGAGGGCGGGTCAGTTACGTAACAGTTGCGAGCAACTAAACACGTGCACAGCTACTTGGTAATACTACAGCTTGTTTCAAAATGTGCTTGTCTCCTGGTTGCAAGAGGGCATTTATAAATGACACCTCCTAGCAGCACATTACGAAATAAAGTGCTACATTTAAAACACGAGAAGTAATAACTAATATCCATAGATTTATAAAAAAGGAACAATGGTCTGGGCCAGCTACAAAAAATCTGGGGAAGGGTATCTGAGGCAACAGTTGTGTCTGAAAGCAGTTTAGGAGAGTTATTAAGGAAAGAAAAGCCATTGGTGCTAGTGCAATAACGTCCATCTCTATGCCCAGTAAACAAAGATTAAGAACATGCACAAAAACTAATTTGGATGTTTTTATCACTAGTTCGGCGAACTATGAATAATTTTTAAATCACAGAAAAACAAAGACCAACTTTGAAGAAAGTGCTTATAAAGCTAAAAATTCTACTGACTTCCAAGGCAGTGTCTGAACATTAAGAAGAGTTCTTTTGAAGCTAGCATTATTTGAAAAACAAAACACTAAGCGTGACAGACAAATTTTAATTCAACATCGCACCATACGTGCAGAAAGGCTTATTTACGAAATATTCGGAGATATCGAAGTCAAATTTATATGGTTTATATGGATGAAACTTTTATAAATACAGCACACACTGGACCATATCCCTGGAGTGAAATACGTTACAGGGACTCTGCAGCGATATTGAAAGTTCGACAGTTGGTTTTAATGCCTGCTGGAGGAGAACAGGGTTTTGTTCCAAATCCCTATGTACTATTTAAGATCCAACAAAAGCGTGAAGGTTACTACCATAGTAAGAATTACAACTTAGTTTATAAGAGCTGCAAAACTGGCTTCGAGTATGAAATTGTTTAGACACCTTATGCACCGCCCTGCCCTCAAGTAATCTTACGCGTGTGACGCATTGTGGCGATTGGTGTACTATCCCCACCACAGTTGCTACTCATCCCTACCGCGCAGGATTCCTGTCAAGATAAAATAATACTTCTGTACTTCAATGCACTTTTCATAGCGTCTCAGCCTGTCATTGAACACGTGCTGCAGACCATTCTTTGTCAGGTCCAGCAATAAATAATATCTTAGACTAAAACTGTGAGCATCAAACAAATTTTGTTTATCTCTTAGAGTTTACTGTTATGGAAAATCCAATCCAGTTCAGCGGATTTGAAGGGTACTCCCAGGAAATTGTCCAGGAGATGAGACGCAGGGTGGTTGGAAAATGTTCCTACCCCCTCCCTGGGTAGTTCATGACACCCCCATGTAAATATAGTTAAAGGGCATTAAAAACATTCTGACGGATTCTACTTTTGTGAATGAATCTTCTAAGTTTTGGTGTACACTGGGAAAAGCGTGCATGTTTTTAACGGTTCTTCTCCTTGTGTAGCATGCGTTCTCTGTCACACACATTCGCTGCCCTTGTCTCGCTGTGTAAGGGGGCACATTCCTTTCTGAAACTTACTCTGTGTTGGTGGACTAGTATACATTTTATTGTCATGAAAATGTTTTAAACATGTTGTATTTTAGCTAAAGGAGACATATGGATGTTAATACAAATTGTCGAAGCATTTTCCTTGACAAAGTTTTGAAATTTTTTCCAAACAATTACTTATGTTTTACTGTTCAAAACAGACAGTTACACAGACACACTCTGCCTCCCTACCTCTCCCTCCTCTTCCACTGTCTCCATCATTTCCCTCCCCTCCCTGCCCCTTCCATCCTCTCATTCATTCTTCCACAGCTTACTTAACCCTCTCCCTCCAACCATCCAACACCCCTTTCTCGCACCATTTTCTATTCTTTTGGATCCTCGTGACTGTAATTTACGTGATGCACTTATCTCATTGATACATGATTGAATCTCAAACCATGATGGTAATTGTCGTGCCATCACACAACTGCAGAGCTAACACGGAGTCTTTGGTATCCAAATTCTTGAGAGAAGCGTCTTAATTCGAAGAGAAACTCACCAAACCCTCACTGTGTGCCCAGCGCTTTGCTATTCATTCCACTCGTTCAGTTATACGCCAGAAGGGTTTATGGTTTATCTAGAGGGAGCTAATTATATTAAAGTTTCACTGGAGCTCGAAAGCTAGCTTCTTTCTCTTGGACCCTAGGGAGGCATCCATTAATTATATCACACCCGCGGTGAAGAAAGACGAGATAAAAACTCTTGGCTTGTCGGCGACACTAAGATGGCGTTAAACTTGATATTGTGTTGACAAAAGAGCAGTGGATACCGCACCATCATTTTAAAAGCCCTGCTGACTAATACATTAAGAGTAGGCAGTCCATTTCCTAACTGAAGTAACTCAGGTCAGCGTTGACAACTTTTCTGTACAATAATTGAACTGCTAGCACTCGGGATAGTAAATCGTCATATGACGATAAATAATTATTTACATCTTCGACAGTTTAGCCACCAAATGTTAAACTAAATCTGCAAAAAATACTCTCAATCTGAAGGCAACCCCAACCTAGGTAGTTTGTACACCTAAAATTCTCAGAGATGGACCCACATGGCTTTCACACTTATGTATGTATGAATGAATGGATTATTATGATATTTCAAAATATTACAGTTCACACATTTAGGTTACATTATTTGTCTTTACCTTGTTGCTACCTTGTCTTACACGAAACCCTGGTCTTCTACTATGCCAGATAGCTCTACCTCCATGCCTCCTCATTGCTTAATTAGCCCCATTCTTCCCCTACTCTCATCTTCCTTTCTTATATTCTTTACTATATTTAAAGAAAATTTTAAGTCACTGGGTTAACTTTTGAATTATTTGAGATTTTTTTAATAATAATGCCTCTTTAATATATTAAAGGTATAAATCATATAGAACCTGAGAAAATAATAATTCTATAACATTCAAATATATTAAAATAATAATTTAATCTATGTTTAAATAAAATTCTACATTTATTGCCCATTATTCTTTCACTTTCTTTAAGAACTTGCAATACCTTTTACCGTCTTATCCTACTTTCGCGTTAACATTTTAATAACTTCTATCCGATTCCCTAATTTCTCCCATTTTTCCTCCCAAAACTTTTTCCTCCACACTGCAAACTCCTCACATTCTATTAGATAGTGTTCTATGCTCTCTTTTCCCCCACACAATTCCCTTTCCTCTACCTCTTATACCTCTTAGAAATAATGTTCCTGTTCTCATCCAAGCTAGCCCTCCTCTCTCTTGCCTATTACAGTAATATAAATATGCTTCTCGTCTTAGCTTCCCCATATTTCCTGTCATTCTATATCTTCTATTATGCATTTTACCTATTTACCCTTATCGCTTGTATTCCTTTCCTCTAATCTCCACACATAAAACATTTATTATAATCGCCAGCTCTTCTAGATACTTCTCAATCTTTTCCATAAACAGCCGTCATCTTATCATGGATTTCCCGGGGTTTATGGGCCCATATAACGAGTGATCTGTTGGGGAAATACCTCACGAATCGGTATGTGGTGGACAGCATTCTAGTCCATCCATTTACCATACCATCTTACTACGTAGGCCGTGCCATGGCTCTGTGGTTAGACCGCTTGATTCTCACCAAGGCGGCCCGGGTTCGATACCAGGCGACCGCAAAGTGAGATTTGTGGTGGACAACACGACGCTGGGGCGGGTTTTCTCCAGGATCTCCGGTTTCCCCCGCCATCTCATTCCACCGGTGCTCCATCTACATGTCATGTATCATCAGTGCCATCGCCTGCGGTGCCATATGTAGTAAAATCGGATGTTAAACTCTACACATTTCATTTCATCTTACTACGTCACGTGTACATAGACCTCAGTAACAAACAGCTGCACCTCCGCTTTTGTGGTTGGTAGAATGAGCACCTCACTTGTTCGAAAACTGCAGTTTTACTTGTATAACGGGCAGCTAGCGCCTTCGACACTTGTCCAGAGAGAATTTAGTGCTGGAATTTTACACGTGCCTTAAAGTTGTCGTTTGTGTGCTGTCGGGTCTAGATTTTTTCATTATTGCCATTTATTTTCATTTTTAATATTGTTTAAGGCTTACGGAGGAGATTTGGGTGATTTTATTTCTAACCAATCCGATATTTTGTTGGCGAGTGTGGGAAACTATGGAAAAAAGGGAGGAGATAGAGATAGTCAGATCGCTCAGCCCACGGGATTTGAACCCAGAGACTCCGAAACAAAACCTAAAATATCTCGTTCAGTTTCTTTCCTATATTAATCACTGGCATGGCACAGTCGCTATCAGCTAATAAGAAAAACTACTAATATTCAACACTATTTAGGATCAATGAAACAAAGTATTCCGTTAAATATAGAAACAATTGAACAACTGTGCGATTCCAGGTGGACGTCTAGACTACTGGCGGGAGTTTTCGTGTGTAGTCCTGCCAGAAAATATCGTGCATGTGAAGGTTGCTTGATTTATACAACCCCACATAATGGGGGGCAGTTAATGCTGTACATATTTCGCTCGCCATTGTTCTTCTTGCATACGACATACAACCCGCCCTCTGCGATAAGAAATTCCATCATTAGAGGTGGCCTCCATACACAAATATGCCTCCTGCACGCATGTTCTGAATATGCAGGGATTTCAAGGTTATATTTTCTTCAAAATTCGGTTCATTAACATAAAAAACTTGTTTCATGGTCAATTATAAGCTATTTAATGCTTGTTAAATATATTTATTTCGCAGGAGGTTCTTACTCTCCCTTCTGTAAGCTACATTTACAAAAGCTTATTTTTGTATATATTTTGCAGCAACTTAATATTACTCTGTCTATGAATACATCCAACTGGAGTCATAAACACAACACGAAAAATGTACTTTAAGTAACACTTTTGGTATAGTTGGTTGACCAAAGAGGAAGGGGAAATTATGCCTGAGACAGCAAATAGATTAGAGAACTTAAGTAGTTGATGGGCAGAGATACGAGGAATTATGGACAAAATAGGAATGGGCGATATATAGGGATTAGAGGAAAGGAATACAAGCGATGAGGATAAATTGGTAAAACGCAGAATGCACTATATAGAAAGGCAAAAAATATGAGGAAGTACAGAAAAAATGAAATCATTAAAATTTTACAAACAAATAAAAATAAATTTGAGACGATAGGCATATATAGATTACTGCAATAGGCAACAGTGAAGTGCTAGCTTGGATGAGAACAGGAACAATATTTCTGAGAGGGATATTGTGGGAGGAAAAGAAAGCATAGAACACCATGTAACAGAATGCGAGGAGGTTGCAGTGTGGAGAAAAAAGGTTTGGGAGGAAAAATGGGAGAAAGTTAGAGAAGAGGATAGTAGCCATAAAAATGTTAATGGTCAGGGAGGAAAAGAAGGTAAGCTAATACCGGCACTAGGGGAATATGACACAAAACACGATAAACACGCACTGCCACTGTCTCTTTTTGAAAGAACATTTAATCTCGGGGTGCCAGAGGTAGACCTACAACAATATCTATCCCAAGCGAATGCAAAGTGAGATTTGTGGTGGACAACCCGGCGCTGGGGCGGGTTTTCTCCGGGACCACCGGTTTCCCCCACCATCTCATTCCACCAGTGCTCCATCTTCATCTCATGTATCATCAGTGTCACCGCCTGCGGTGCCGTACGTAGTAAAAGCGGGCGTTAAACACTACACACACACACACACACACACACACACAACAATATCTAGAAAACCTTGTTAACGTTCCAGATGCTTTACATCGCTGACTGGAGATAAACACACGCCCATACGCCCATACACGTACACCAACATACACACCTACACACACACACTCCCACACATACACACACACCTCCTTCCGCCAATCATTGGCCAAGGCGGCCCCGGGTAAAGAGGGTCCCCCATGAGTACACAGGCCCTCACCTACAATTGAAGAGGTAGGCCGCCCGCCGAGTGCGCACCCTAAAATATCGACCAAGCAGATAGATGAACTATCAGAAGGTTTTCACACAACTTAACGATGCTGACAGCAGATAACTGCAACTGATCATTAAAGGCAAATGCCGATAACGCATACTAGATTTATATTTAGGTTTAGCAAGATAGCAATAAGTATAATGGATTACAACTGACATGCTTGCAAGAATTACTTGCAGTGACAATAAAACACCTAAAATTAAGACACACTGCCACGGCGTGATAAAGTACCCTAAACTTCCCAACAAATAACACCAGGAATCCTACCAACTTCCACCTACAATAGCCAGTGCTCAGGCTGGGCTTCGTGTCAAGTCTGTATTCCTGCATCAGAAACCTACTCTGTTGAATCGTACTGCGAGACAGCTAAGATCATCTCCAGGAATGCGCGGGTGCTTGATGCGGTACCGCAGCACATTTCTCCTTCCCAATCCAGTGGAGGTTTTTAGTGGAGTAGTACCCTTGAGGTGAAGCCCACATACCCCGCTGTGCCCTCCAACACAGTGGAAATCCATAAATGGATATTTCCTCCACTCGAAAAAAAAAAAAAAAATAAAGTAAGAAGTATTGGTGAGTTCTTGCAGAAACTAAAAGAAAAATTGGCAAGAAATGTAAAGAATATGAGAAAGGAGGATGAGGGAAGGGGCTGATCTAGTTATAAGGAGGCATGAAGGTTAAGAGCTACCTGGCAGAGCAGAAGACCGGGCTGTCATGTACGTCAAGGTAGCAACAAGGTAAAAGCAAGTAAATGTAGCCTAAAATTGTAAATGGTAACATTTTGGAATATGCACAGTGAATAATTCATTCATCAGAGAGGACACACGGATGTCACGCGGTTTCTGGTTGTCAAGTATCAATTAAACAAAAAAACAAGGGAAAAAAAAGAAAAAACGAGAGGACGTCGGTCTGGATTATCTTCAAGTAACCCACGTCGTAAACTTGGAAAGCAAACTTTAAACTTCTGTTTATATAACATTCTTTGCAGCAACGTTCGTAATAAATCCAGCTCACTTAGTAATAGTCAGGTCGATTTTCTCGAACTTTGCGTCTTAGCCGAACACATCCGCAATTCACTTTCCTCACTTATGACTGTTCCTTGTGGACTAGACCTTGCTTCATACATGGCAGATCTACATTCTTCAAAAATACCTTCACGTTAAAATAAGACCTGAAGCTTTCCTGGAGCGGAATATGTTCAAGATATTGTCGAGAAACAAGCCAGGTCAAAAGACGAATAGAAATCGACGTTTCGGAGGCATACATCGCTCCCTTCATCAGGGTATTTACAAGAAGTGTCATAAACACTAAATAGATATAACATAAAAATTAACAATGACAAAACGCTACCAATACTTGCATCAGAGAACATAGCCAGCCTCGGTAGCGTGGTGGTAGCATGTCTGCCTCAGGTTCAAGAGGTCCCGAGTTCGAATCTTGGTCACGGTGAGTTACCTGGATAAGGTTTTTCCGGGTTTTTCCCTTATCCAGAAAGACGAATGTCAGGTAACTCTAAGATCTATGGAGCCTGGACTCAGTTGAGCATCATTTCACCCGTTCCATTCATCGTCCGATATGACTTAACGTTGGAGGACGTAAACTTAAAAAAGAAAGTACTGTACAATGAACTTTGCAGTAAATTGAATACCAGTTCAGGAGATGGCGTGAGTGTAGGAAACTAATTGGGGCAGAGAAACGTAACTACTTAATTTGATGTTCAAGCTCTATGGATCTGTGCTTCGTAAGCCTATCTGATCGTCTCTTCACCTGGCTTGTTTCCCCAGAATATCTTGAATATACCTCTATATTGTACACTGTTTCTTACACGGCAGTTTTCAGCTAAAAGATTATTCCCATTCATTAGCTATTGTAGTAGCACCACTTTTATAGAATATTTTAACGCGAAAGTCCTTTCTTTTGAACCAGTTTCACGATGGTGATGACGGTGTAATGGTGGTTGTACCACGTCGCTGCAGCATTTGTAGTCGTATTCTATTGGTGATATTGCGATGATGCAGATGTTATGAAGCACCACGTCGTGACGTTATTTGTAGCTCCGGTCTGCATGAGATCTTCTCTTGATCATGGTGTCGGGTACTTGGATTATGGAACTTAATGTCAGGGAAATAAAAAGAAATTGAACGTGTTTCTTTAATTTAAACTCGAAACTTCATTAAAATACGATTTATATTTTCAATCAATACAATAACACAATTTAAACTACTACTTTTCCTACGTTGACGAATAAGTCAAATACAGTTCAAATTCTCAAGTTTGCAGCCGAATAATTACAGACATTCAATAAATTCAGCATTTACACACATCTGTTCACTTTTAGTTCACGGCGCAAAAGACGCTATCCTGTCCCTTTCATTTATTTATTTTTCCCTTATTACCATGGCAACTAAATATTCTAGTCTACATAACTTTTCCCTGTGGCCAATACATTAATTTCTAATTACATAATATTCTGATTTTCCAGATATGAGGTCATAAAAACAATTTTCTTTTACAATTGTATATTTATATTTGATTTATCATATTTACCATTCATGTAAATTTGATATTAACATTCATCTTCATCTGTTTGTGACCTACTCTATCGAGTCATGGCCATCCATAACTAAATAATTCAAAACAAATCTCTCATCATTTTAAAGTCAACATCGTTGGTATTTGACATATTAACATCTGTATCACTTTCATTAACAACGGGACAATTTGGAAGATTACCATTGTAAACATATGTCAGCCATCACGCTTTGATGATTACTTTTTTCATTAAATTTTATACCAACCTGAAAGGTACAATTATCACCATTTGATAATAAAAACTTAGCAGGTTAAGACTTCCCTTTTAATAGTCAAAATACGGTTTAAGTCTACGTCTTTTTCATTTAACCAACGGCCCAGTAACTTTTGCCTGTATATGGGAATTTGTCGTTGGTAGTGAATGTATGACATCATATTTTTCCATCTTAAGTTCATTTATCAGAAGAGAAGAGCTCTGGCTATATATTTAAGTTAATTAAATCAGTACTTGATTGTAAATAAGCCGCTAAGCCAGACAAATGAGATTAAAGTTCACTGTCGGAACGCTTGTTCCGTTACGATGGCAACGAACCTGTTAAGGGGCTTTAAAATCTATACATACAGGCATTAAACGTGGAGATTATTGTATGAAATATCTGTGTATCCGTTAGCTCGGAGATAAAGGCAGCGAAATGAGGCTCTTATGTTCCCCCTGCTCATTCAGTGAGCGCTTGGAGAGCCTATCAAGAATGTCTCGTAGATCAGTTGAGTTTTAAGTTTATTTAATCATCTTCGCAAGGAATATTAAATCAGTTCCTAGTATAACGGCGAAATGTAGACTAGTTCAATACCTAGTATGTGCATAAATGCCTCCTCCTTCCCAGAGTTCCTGAGAGCAATGAAGGAGATATTTGGAGAAATACCAACTCATTACTACTAATAGGAACAAAAATTTTACACTATTATAATAGGACACACGTGTAACTTTGGTGGAATATACAACACAATTGCGAAGTTACATAACACTATTTACATGTCAGAGAAAATGTTGGAAGTGTCCTCCACCAGCATCTATACATGTTTGCACTCATCTCAACATATTCTCTGAGGTTTTACTGAGTGTCATCATCATCATCATCATCATCATCATCATCAACTTCAAAGATAGGCCAGATAGGCCTGTTTCGGCTCAGAAGAGGTCTTCCCAGCGTCTCCGTGGTCTTCCAACATCTCTAATAGCAACTGATTTATACTGCAAGACCTGTTTGGTGAGTCTTTCTTCTGGCATTCCAGAGAGATGAACTTGTCATTTCAGTTTGCACTCCCTGAGTTTGTCATTTAAAGTAAATACTTTTATTTATTCTCTTATTGTTTCACTTGTAATGTTATCTTTAAGAATACAGCCAGCTAAATACCGAAAAATTTCATTTCATCCGTTTCAATTGTTCTTTTATCAGTTCTGTTTTAAGGTTCAGATCTCGGCCCTATAAGATATAACAGGCACTGCCATACATTTATATAACTTTAATATGGTATCCCTTCTTGTTTTGTTTTTCAATGTTCGTTTTATATAGTGCCACATATGTTTTGAAATTTATAGATCTTTTGTTTTAAATCTCAGTCACATTCACAAGAAATATCACATCTTAAGTAATTAAAATATTTAACTTGTTCTGTTATTTTGTTTTTGAAGGGCATTTTGGACCGTGTTGAGGATTTACCAATAAAAGCCATCACGTTCGTTTTCTCTGCTAAAATGATAAAATTATACTTTGACATTGTTTTGTCGAGTTGGTACAAAGATATATGTAATCTGTCTACAGTATCTGCCAGAATGACCTGATCATCTGTAAACAGGACTGTATTTAAAATTGTACGACCTAACTTAAAATCTACTTTCAACTGAGCTTGCCATTCGGCAACTGCTGCATCGATATAAATATCAAAAATAATTGCCGACGTTGGGCAGCCCTGTCTTACACCTGGGTTGAAGTTTCTGTCTTAAAAGACATTATCCATACTAATGCAAGTCCCTTCGTACCTTTTCTTTATCATTAAAATTAAATGTTGAGGATATCCGTTTTCAGTCATTATATCCCATAGCTTTTGTCGTATAACTTTGTTCAAAGCTTTTAGTAATCCACAAATACAATATGGGTCTCTAAATTAAATTCTCTTCTCTATTGCATAATTTTTTATTGTTAACACACAATCAGCACAGGATCGGCCTTGCCTGAATCCGTATTGTTCATTATTGAGTAGTGATTCAGTTATTATATTTAATACTTTTGCTAAATTTTTTGCTAATATGTTATAGCTTGTATTAAAGAGACTGATTTCTTTATAATTTATAATTCATTTGTATTTCGTTTTTTAAATGCTGACTTTATTACAGGTATTTTTTATTCTTCTGGTATCTGTTGGCTGGACCAACAAACATTTAAAAAATTTAGTAGTCGTATTTAAAAGAATCTTCTGCATACATTATCAATTCCACATTAATTCCATCTTCTCCTTGTGTTTTATGGTTTTAGAGGGCGTTAATATGGTTTCTAATACCTCTAATGTAATAGGGTCTACTTCTTCATATGTAGCATTTAACTGTTGCTTTTCACTATCCGTCGAATGATTCCATAGCCCTTTGAAGTATTGAAGCCACTCTACTGAAATATTATGTAATTCCACTGTATCTTTCTCCGATTTATTTAAGTATCTCATGATTTTATATGCTGTTGTCTGATTACCATGTATATTGTCCCAACTTTCTCGGTGTAATTTTCTTGAACTCTCTTTTAGCTATTGCACATTTTCTTCTATACTCTATTAAATTCTCTTGAGTATTTGTGTTTAAGTATTTCAGATATACTGCTTTCTTTTCTTTTATTAAAAGTTCTATATGGTCATTCCATATTCGTAATGTTTTAGTATTAAACTTTCTCCTTCTTCTTCCGAATGCTTCAATTACAGCCTTTATCAATATTTGTTTACGGAGAGTATCCTCGCTAATGTTACTTATTTCGTTTCGAATGGATTCCTTGAGAACATCAATTGTCCATGGTCTATTCTTGTACACTCTTGTTAGATACCCTACAAAAATCCAGTGAAGTGGAGTCAGGGGACATTTTGAGATTATTCGATTATCAAAGAAACTGCTTACAAGTTCCCTGGTGTCATTAGATGTATGGCACGTTGCTCCATCTTGCTGGAAATAACCTTTTCTCGATTCAGCTGCTCCACAAATGTCTTGAAGATACCCATATAAACTTCAATGTCTACAGTTGTATCAAAGAAAACGGGACCAACGATACATAGATGCTGGTGGAGGACACTTCCAATATTTTCTCTGAGATGTAAATAGTGTAGTGTTATCTCCCAAAGTTGCACGTATGTCATATTATTGGTTCAAAGTTTATGACCTATTGAAATGTTTCAGGTGTATATGGATCGCACTGTACCTGCCTATCATAGCTCCTTACCTTTCTCATTACTATGAATTAAAATCCTCACCCCAAGGGTGAAAGTAATCTTGGATAATTAGTGAAAGGAAGGAAATTTGGAGGATTATCAATAGCAATGTATTTCCAACAAAGAATGTAAAGCTATAAAATTAAAATAATTGAGCACCAAGAGCACTGCCATTTGCTAAACTATATGGAAATGTTTTGCAAATTGACAAAGTTTTGTAATTTTGCCCCGGGAAATGCAAAATATACCTTCTGTAGAACACAAAGAAAAGTAAAAAAACAGTGAAATAGAAAAGAAATCAGTGACTTTACATGTCCATATAATTAGGGTCCGGAAGTTGTTGACCTAAAAATTCACTAAAATGAGCTATAAAATGCCCTTAAAATATAACAAATGGACATAAAATGTAAAAAAAAATGACCTAACAAAAATCATCAATTTCTTTCATATTAATAAATTAATAAATTGTCATAGACAAATAATGAATATGTGGTTCTGATAGCTACATTTTAAAATTAACTTTCTTAGTAAATAATGCAGTTATTGCTACAAAATAATAAATAAATTCAAAATTCAGCAGGAAATTTTCAATTTTTTAAATATGAAACAATAAATAAGTTACTGTACCCATTAGCCAAAGCATACCTTCCTTAGCGTTGGTCATCTTCAAGTTATCAAAAGTAAAGGAACGGCGGTTGTCAGCTAAAACTGATTTATATTTTGAGAAACTTCTCTCCACTTCCACTATCTTATAGGTGCATATTTAATAAACACTATGTCACTGCCTGTAAAATCCTATTCAAAAATATCAGTTCTGAAGTTTTCTTCTGACAAGATATTGGCAATCTGACAAACTGCTTCGTATCCTTTAATTTCATCCAACAGAAATTTTACTTTGTCTAATTTTGTCCCCAATCTCAACTTTTACGTTTTGTATCCTCTCTTCCTCAATCCTCACTAACTTATGGAATGTCATACGATTTTCTTCAAGGCAGGTTATGATATCCGTCAAAAATGTAAAATCTGATTTCATGCAAGCTAATTTAGCTTGGATTTGAGTATCAGTAAACAGAACCTGTGAGCTCTCAATTGCCTTAGAGTCTACCCTATCTAAGCTATTCACGACTTCTCTCACTATCTGAAAATTGTCACATTGCAGTTAACCATGTATCCCAGCGTTTTAAAATTGGTGCCGGGGGCAAAGCTATATTTGAGACTTTATCTTTGAAATACTGTAGAAATTAGTGTATCTATTTATGGAAATGTTAATCTAACCTGTTCCGCAGTTCAATGAAAAGCATGTGCCAAACACGTGACATGCACCATCTTACTGTAAAATAATCGGATCGATTTTGCCGCCTTTACCATGTCAGGCGCCGCGTCTGTTGGGAAGAAGAGCACGTGGCCATGCTGTACTCTACTAGGCCACAGTAAATACATGGATTTATCGAACAGTTTGTATATCTGATAGTCGGTAACAAGATTCCATAACACATAAGGTTAGAAGAAACATTTGTCCGGCACTAGTAGCTTCTAGCGTAACATTGGCCACATAACGCCCCTCCGAATCGGTTGTCTCATCAATTGATACATAATTGTTTTACCCATTCACACATTCATGTATTTGGTTTAACGTGTCTTCGTAACATTTTTGTAGGTAACTTTTACGCAAAGTTGATTCATTTGGAATTGTATGACCAGTGTGACATTCAAGAAAATCTCCTAATTTGGAATTAATTTTCTTAGCGGAATATTTGCACTAACAAACATTTCACACAATTCCTTATAACAGTAAGATGACCTTTTACTTGACGTTGAAGCCGTTTCTTTTAACAGTAACTGAGACGCTTGTCAATTTTTTCACATTTTGAAGAGCTCGCAAATGTTTTTCTGCGAATGCAAGCCACACGTATTCCATGATGTAATCAGCGATTCCTTGAACTGATGCGTCATAAATTCACTAGGATTATTAGGACGCTGACCTGTGTAAATTAAATGTTTACCACACATACTATTTCATATAAGATAATATAAATTAACTTCTAATTGCAGATTATTTTAAAATCCCCCAAAAAGCCCATGGGTCAGGGTGAGGATCAGGTCCACCACGGGAATCGAAACTGGGCATCCCGAATACGGGCTCCAGGTGAAAATGCCCTATAAATTCGAGAAAAAGAAAGAAAATGACCGGAAAATGCATATACACTTTTAAAAATGACTATTATAAAAATGTGGGAAAATGTATTTTGATGACCCATAAAAGCCTTATATATCTAACGTATTTGTTCCAGAATGCACCCAATTTACAATAATCATGGTCAATGACTACTCAGAAAAGAAGCTGACTTTGCATCCATATCTGGGCCCTACTTATCCTCAATTAGATGCCACGACTCAAACATACAGCGGACACTTGTTACGGGAGAATGAAATCTGTGATATTCAGAAAGCCTCTCAGGCAAATGCAAGATTTCTCCGCTTAACTTGAGAGGGAGAATCTTAAGGAAGCAGACCCCTCCCTTCCACTTCATAAACTCTCAGTAATAATGAAATTTCCCTGCGTGTCTTGACAACCCTCGCGAGGTCACGCTACACGGAGAGCAATCTTCACATAGTGCCCTAGATACTGCCTTTCTTGGATACCCTCCAGCAATACATGGTGCTGAATCTGTCCAAATGTATAAAAAATAATGCAAGGTTCCCTTAAAAGGACTTTGCAACATTAGGCAATTTTCTCTGTCAATATTAATGATAATTTACTTCTATGATGAAATTACTTTCAATATAAATATATTGTTTATTCTATGTTTCATGGGTCATCTGAAGGATGAATTATCAAACAACACAAACCTTACAGATTTGAATTAATAATGCACGTGCTGTCTTTTCACAAATGATGGTTGTAGCAAGAATGCACTCAATATTTCTTGGACACGCCATTAGTGCAACACAAATGAATACACAACTAAACGTTTTCTGTACAATCGTAGAACGACACAAATCATTTCATATGTCCAATTTATTTGTAACTAGTTCGATCAATATAAATAATTTCGTGACGTTGGTAATTAAAACTTTGAACTTGTTCCAGAAAAGTACCTCGTAAGGGGCCTCGATAACGCAAATAGTAGCCTGTCTGCCTCACGTCCAAAAGGTCCCGAGTTCGAATCTAGGTCAGGGTCAGTTTCTCGGTAATCTTTTCTCGGGGTTTACCCTTATTCCGAAATTTGATTGTGAGTAACTTTAAGCTCTATGAACCCTGGGCACACTTGGGCGTCATTTCGCCCATTTCATTCATCGTCCGCTATGACCCAAGGTTGGAGGACGTAAGTTAAAACCATGAATTTAGTTTTAGGAATTGATATTTTAAAGTTGTCTTCGTTTACAATTTCGTATGAAACGTAAACTGATTTTTGAGGTTATTCTACGAATTTTGTATACTAACGATTTCGCATGTATATTTCACTGTCTATTTATTTATTTATTTATTTATTTATTTATTTATTTATTTATTTATTTATTTATTTATTTATTTATTTATTTATTTATTTATTTATTTATTTATTTATTTATTTATTTATTTATTTATTTATTTATTTATTTATTTATTTATTTATTTATTTATTTATTTATTTATTTATTTATTTATTTATTTATTTATTTATTTATTTATTTATTTATTTATTTATTTATTTATTTATTTATTTATTTATTTATTTATTTATTTATTTATTTATTTATTTATTTATTTATTTATTTATTTATTTATTTATTTATTTATTTATTTATTTATTTATTTATTTATTTATTTATTTATTTATTTATTTATTTATTTATTTATTTATTTATTTATTTATTTATTTATTTATTTTTTTATTTTTTTATTTATTTTTTTATTTTTTTATTTATTTATTTATTTGTTTATTTATGTATCTATCTATCTGTCTGTCTGTCTGTCTGTCGATCTGTCTGTCGGTCTGTCTGTCTGTCGATCTGTCTGTCGGTCTGTCTGTCGGTCTGTCGGTCTGTCTGTCGGTCTGTCTGTCTGTCTGTCGGTCTGTCGGTCTGTCGGTCGGTCGGTCTGTCGGTCTGTCGGTCGGTCTGTCGGTCTGTCTGTCTGTCTGTCCTTCGGTCTGTCTGTCTGTCTGTCTTTCTTTCTGTCTGTCTGTCTGTCTGTCTGTCTTTCTGTCTGTCTGTCTGTCTGTCTGTCTGTCTGTCTGTCTTTCTTTCTGTCCGTCTGTCTGTCTGTCTGTCTGTCTGTCTGTCCATGTGTGTGTCCGTCCGTCTGTCCGTCCACCCGTCCGCCCGTCCGCCCGTCCGCCAGTCCGCCAGTCCACCCGTCATCCCGTCAACCCGTCCGCCGATCCGCCGATCCACCGATCCGCCTTACCTTCGTACCATCGTACCGTCGAACCGTCGATCCGTCGATCCGTCTGTCGATCCGTCGATCCGTCTGTCGCTCCGTCGATCCGTCTGTCGCTCCGTCGATCCGTCTGTCGATCCGTCGGTCGGTCTGTCGGTCCGTCTGTCTGACTGTCTGTCGGTCCGTCTGTCTGTCTGTCTGCCGGTCTGTCGGTCTGACGGTCTGTCTGTCGGTCTCTCGGTCTGTCTGTCGGTCTGTCTGTCGGTCTGTCGGTCTGTCTGTCGGTCTGTCTGTCGGTCTGTCGGTCGGTCTGTCGGTCGGTCTGTCGGTCGGTCTGTCGGTCGGTCTGTCGGTCGGTCTGTCGGCCTGCCTGCCTGTCTGTCTGTCTGTCTGTCTGTCTGTCTGTCTGTCTGTCTGTCTGTCTGTCTGTCTGTCTGTCTGTCTGTCTGTCCGTCCGCCTGCCTGCCTGTCTGTCTGTCTGTCTGTCCATGTGTCTGTCGGTCCGTCTGTCTGTCGGTCTGTCTGCCGGTCGGTCTGTCTGTCGGTCTGTCTGCCGGTCGGTCTGTCTGTCGGTCTGTCTGTCTGTCGGTCTGTCGGTCGGTCTGTCGGTCTGTCGGTCGGTCTGTCGGTCGGTCTGTCGGTCTGTCTGTCGGTCTGTCTGTCGGTCTGTCTGCCGGTCGGTCTGTCTGTCGGTCTGTTTGTCGGTCTGTCTGTCTGTCTGTCTGTCGGTTTGTCGGTCTGTCTGTCTGGCGGTCTGTCTGTCTGTCGGTCGGTCTGTCTGTCTGTCGGTCGGTCTGTCGGTCTGTCGGTTGGTCTGTCTGTCTGTCGGTCTGTCTGTCAATCTGTCTGTCTGTCAATCTGTCTGTCAATCTGTCTGTCTGTCAATCTGTCTGTCGGTCTGTCTGTCTGTCTGTCGGTCTGTCTGTCTGTCGGTCTGTCTGTCTGTCGGTCTGTCTGTCTGTCTGTCGGTCTGTCTGTCTGTCGGTCTGTCTGTCTGTCGGTCTGTCTGTCTGTCGGTCTGTCTGTCGGTCTGTCTGTCGGTCTGTCTGTCTGTCGGTCTGTCTGTCGGTCTGTCTGTCTGTCGGTCTGTCTGTAGGTCCGTCTGTCTGTCTGTCGGTCCGTCTGTCTGTCTGTCTGTCTGTCGGAATGTCTGTCGGTCTGTCTGTCGGTCTGTCTGTCTGTCGGTCTGTTGGTCTGTCTGTCGGTCGGTCTGTCTGTCGGTCTGTCTGTCTGTCGGTCTGTCGGTCTGTCTGTCTATTTGTCTATCTATTTACCGAACTACAGATCTGCCTACCTATATATTTATTTATGTATTCACTCACACGCCTTTTCCCTCCTCGCCTACTCGCCTGCTTGCCTGCTTGCTTACGTACCTACCTATTTGTGTATTTACATATTCATTTATTTGTTTGGTTATTTGTTTGTTTTTCAGAATTTACAAGTCTAGGCTGCATTTATTTGTCTTATTTTGTTGTTACCTAGGCTTACACGACACCCTGGTCTTCTGCTCTGCCAGGTAGCTCTTAACCTCCAGGTCTTCTTGTTACTTAATCTCATCTACCCCCTCATCTTCCTTTCTTATATTCTTTTAATTTCTGGCCCATTTTTCTTTTACTTCCTGCAAGAACTCAGCAATACTTCTTACGTCCTTTTCCTCCCCGCCTGTTAACATTTTTATAGCTACTATCCGTTTCTCTACTTTTTCCAATTTTCCTCCCAAGCCTGTTATCTCCACATTGCAACCTCCTCGCCTTCTGTTACATAGTGTTCTATACTTCCGTTTTCCCCATACAATTCACAAATTCCCTTTTCCCTGCCTCTTATCCCTTTTATAAATATTATTCCTGTTCTCATCCAAGCTAACCCTTCTCTCTCTTGCCTATTGCAGTAATCTACATATGCCTCTCGTCCGAAATTTCTTTTTATTTGCTTGTAAAATTATGATGATTTCGTATTTTTTAAACTTCACCATATTTCCTTCCTTTCTATATCTTCTATTCTGCATTTTAGCAATTTCCCACATCGCTTGCATTCCTTTCCGCTAATCTCAGTATTACATCTCATGCATAATTTATAATTTCCCCTTCTTCTTTGGCTAAACACCTATACCGAAATGTTACTGTCGTTTCCATTATTAATTCATTTCTTCTTGTCTTTCGTAATTCTACTAAAGCTATTTCCCAATATGCTGATCTTGGTAAGCCTAGTAGCTCTTTACCAAACCTTCTGTAGCTTTGGTCCACCGTGGCATGTAGAAAACTTTTTAATTTTAGATCATCCAAAAAGTGCTTCAGCTTTCCATCTGTGTGCCAAAAACCTAAATTAATTTTTAATTTCAAATCAAAAAACAGAAATACTTTCATTGTTTTGACTTTAAGAACATCTCTCTGATATGCTCTTAAATTAATCCATGCCCACGCAGCAACCAAAGTCAAAGGGCGAATGTAACTTCAAGAACTGTACAATTTGAATGTTAATGTATACCCGGCGATAGCTCCCTTCCTTGTTCCGACCTCGTGGGCTGCATTTTAAACAAGAATCTCTTCGCAAAATCAACCCTTTTCCTCTCAGAAGAGCGTCGAGAGGGTGTTGAACACGTGTCCCCGTTAATAGGGCTTCCCCAGCAACACTCAGCAACTTCCTCAAGAGGACACGAAACTGTACGCGTTTTAGGGCTGCCACAGCTTGCTTGATTGACTCTGTAAAAGTGAAGTGTTGGGGTGGATTTAAAGCCTACGTCAGCCAGTGAGAAGCTCCAACATTTACTGCCCCGTTCTACTGATCTCATTGGTAGTCAACGTTTTACGGCTGTTTCAGAACGCACCTGGGGTATTTAAGTATTCGTATTTATCGTTCTGTACTTATTTTCTTGCATATCTTGTAACAGTGTTTATCACCTCGTTTAGAGACCATCTGTGAACCTTAATGGAGATCGACAGTAGCGCGTAAAGTCTATCAAACTTTTTACTCGCCTTCCACATCGGTGTTCGGCATTTCTCCGATAGAGGCGTCTTTGATAACACCGCTCTTCTTTGTTTCCGAAGCATATAGAGTACCACTTCCATTATACAGGGTGTATATAAATGAATATCGGGCTTTTAACTCTTAATATTATTTATGACATTGAACTTACAGTTATATAAGGTATGTCAAATGAAAAAACCAACTCAGTTTTACCAAGAAACTTATAAATGTTCAAAAGTGACTACCCTTTGTTACACGGCACACATCAAGTCTATAGCCGAGTTCTTTCCAGACGTTGATAAGTGTGTATTCAGTAATTGTAGCAACAGCCGCTTCATTTCGGATTCTTAATTCAGGGAGGTCAGTTGGTAGCATAGGCACATACACATGATCCTTGATGAAGCCCCAAAGGTAAAAATCGCATGGCGTTAGGTCAGAGGAACGCGAAGGCCATGCATAGCAAGCTCTGTCATTGGGGCCCTTGCGCCCTATCCAGCGCTAGGGTACAGTAACGTTCAACCAATTGCGTACGTCGTTATGCCAGTGAGGTGGCGCACCATCTTGCTGGAAAATGAAGTTCTCTGGCTCAATTTCTGTCAACTGTGGAAGGAGCCATTTCTCTAGCGTATCAAGGTAATAGGTACCACTTACAGTATTTTCACCGAAAAAGATGGCTGCGATATGGCACAAAAACATTCACTTTAGGGGAACCTCATTGTATTTGTACCATCTGGTGAGGATTTTATGACCCCCAGATCCGCATATTATGACTGTTAAGATGTCCACTAAGCTGAAAGGTCAATTCATCACATTAGAAAACACGATCCATAAAAACGCCATGAAACGTTTTTTGCGAAGTTGGCACGTAATACGTGGTCTGTCGGCTTTAGATCCTGTAATAACTGTAAACGGTAAGGCCGTAGCCATAAGCGTTTTCTTACAACTTTCCAAACAATCGACACAGGAACTTGTAATTCACGACTAGCCTTCCGGACTGATTTCTTTGGGCTACGAGTAAACGACACTCTTACTCGCTCAACAGTCTTTTTACTTACTCTTGGTCGTCCCGTGCTCTTCCCTTTACAACGGCAGCTAGTATCTTAAAACTGATGATACCATCTAGGAATGTTATTATCACTAGGAAGTACACAACCGAAGTTAATGTGGAACGCACATTGCACAGTAACTACAAATTGTCTTTGGAAACTGTAAAACACAAACGATTTCTGTTTACTAGTCGCCATCTTTGCTACTACCGCTGTCTAGCGGATTGCGGCAGAAACATTGCACGCACATGCGTACTGGTGCCAACAAACAAAACTGCTTGAGTTGCTTTCTCATTTGACATAGATTTATAGCTGTAACTTTAATGTACTAAGTGTTCTAAAGAGTTAAACACCGATATTCATTTATATACACTCTGTATTATATTTTGCAGTCAACTGCTGCAAGTATTTAAATAAGATTAAGCTTTATTTGATCTAACATATTACTTATATAAGGAGTGACTATACTGAGAATCTTATAGATGTTATGACGCATTCTCTGGGCACTCTCTAGGCTCTTTTCGATGTTATATAAAAATTAACCATGATGGGACTGCAGTTCAAATGTTCTTATGCATTTACCTAATAAATTTGTGAAATAAACACCTGAAATATATAATATACAGGTTGATTCAAAACAATATCGAAATATTATAGCTGAATTTCGGTGTCGCAGCTTCGATGTTCAGTTAGGTAAAATTTTATGCAGCATTAAATATTGCATGATTTTGTGGTTAGGCAGCACAGGTACCACTGGCATGCAAACCTCCAAAGTTGTTATTGGGACGTACCGGCCACGAAAACAAAAACATTACTCCTTGCTGTTTGTAAGTGAACCTAACCTACCTTTCAGATAATGGGGCAAAGGGCAGTAACTTGTGCAAAAGTTGACTAATAACTCGGACAGTTGAAGGTTGCTCTTCAGTGTAAAACTACACATTCCGTCCTAACAGAGAGGATTTTGCACGTACTTAGATGGCAAATGCAAGCAATATGGAGCGCTATATGAACGCCGAAATGACGGATATGGTTTATATGGATGGAAGAACTGAAGGGAGTTCAACGAACGCACCATTAATTTAGTTTCATTAGAAATAATCACTGTAAAATTAATTACATCAATGATAATATTTGTTTAGCTTCAGAGCACTCTGTTGTGATCTCAATTGTACAATACTTTCAAACACTTAATGTAAATATCAACAGCTTCCTTTTCAGTTGCAAATGATTTAATTAGTATTGTCAAACACCTGAAATAAAATGCTCGTCTCATTGTACAAGACATTTAGATTTGATTTATTCATCTATAATTCTCTGATGTTTTCTGTTCTGTTTATTATTTAATGCTTCCATCCTTAACCTCACTAACATTAACTTCCCTCTAAAAGGTATAAGTTGTATATATCCACCAGCTTATTTACCGTCATAACTGCTATAATGGGATTTTGGAACACGTTAAACACTCATAAGCAATGATTAAGCAATAGCTTCTTTATTGCGGTTTCATAAGCCAAATAAATTCTTAATAGTAGCAAGCTACTGCGGAGTATATCGGTATGTTTACAAACAGTTATAGCACGCGGAACGGCGTGTGACTTATACCTGCGAACTCCGACAGCGTGAGGCACGCGTCGTTGTTTCTGTCACTGCCTAATCAACACTCATTCTGGAGCATTTTTATGCGGCTCTGTTGGCGGTAAAAGCTATCTATAGGTGTCACATAGAAGCTGAGCAACTATTTCTATATGTCCTTCCAGTGTCTTTTTGAAACATCCTGTACACCTATTAGGTAAGCGCGGATGATTCTGACTGGCCGGCGATTCGGATTAGTTCTTTCAAAATCTGCCCCCTAGGGGACGGTTGTGTATTGCTGTGTTGGAACGATATTTGTGGCCGTATAAGTACCTGAAATAGATATGTGTATAATAAGATTGTGTTTCTTTAGTCTAAGCTTCCTTTCCAGAAACAAGATATGCATTTCTGGCATTTAGTTTAAGTAATTTAAGATAGATGTACACCAAAGGTGTATTTAAATTGCTCCAGAAACTTGTACAATAACAAAATAAAGCCTGTCTTATATCCATAATCCTCCTTGTTGTTATGATAGATACTTAATCAGTGCGGCAAACTGGCAAAAATTAATACCGCTACAATAGCGGACTGAGCTGAATAAGGTAACGCGGAGGATTCAATTTTTAAATCCTCCAACGTTAAGTCATATCGAACGGTGAATAAAATGGATGAAAGGATGCTCAAATGAGCAAAAAAAGTAAAACAATGTAGAATGGTACCAGGAAATATACGTGGGAGCTGTTTGAGTTTCTTTACTCACTTCATAGTGCTTTCAAAAGCTTCTGCACTTATCGAGATCGTCTTTTTTGACTAAATTGTTTTCCTGGATTGGTAGCTCTGTGTCTGAAACACTAGTCTCTTCAAATTCTTTAACGATTCGCTTTGTGTGGCTTCACTTTTTTCTACTGCCGTTGCCATTCTAGCTACTGTCTTTTGAAATGGAAAAAATAGACCATTTAGCTCTTCCTCCGTGCATAACTGGAAGAAACTGTAAACCTTTCTGAGTAATACTGCTGTTTTAGGAGTATACAACCCTCCGATATGATTTTCTTTGGAATTTCCATATTAAAAGAAACGACACTACACTCTACTGCGGTACTCACGCGTTACATCACAAAGTCATCCATCACAACACGCGAAGTCCCTGCTACCGCCACACATATACAAAGCTCAAGCTTTTTGGTAGATAGAGTCAACATGAAAGATTCAATGCCATGGTCGGGATTTGAACCACCGATCTCCTGGTTTCCGTCCAGTCACTATAAATCATTGAGCTACCATGGCCAACTTGCCGCCAGGACATTAAATTCTCTATTTGACTGTATATTTCTCCGGTAAACTACTAGGGGCTCTAGCATTCGAGATACACCGTCTGTGGCGTCTTACTGTCGTAAGTATTTGTGTCCCAAGCTTCATCATTTAACTCTTTTTATTTTAGTTAATTGATGGAAATTAATCATTTCTTAACACTAGCCGTATATAGACTAAGGTTTTTGATAGATAGTCAACATGAAACGTTCAATGCTATGGCCGGAATTTGACCCTACGGATTTCCTTGTTTCCTTTCAGTCGCTCTAAGCCATTGAGCTACCATGACCAACTTTCTGTGAAATAGGGAATTTAATGCCATGAAGGCAAGTTGGCCATGGTAGCTCAATGGTTCAGACCAGGAGATCCGTGTTTCAAATCCCGGCCATGGCATTGAATTTTTCACTTGAAGTTATCGTCGATGGAGGGGGGGCTTTTAGACTCCAGGTATTCCCCAAGGAAAGACCCCCGGAGTTTTCCATCGCTCCCGGGTATCAGAGGCTGGGGTCTTCGCACTTTTAGGGTAGACCTCACTGAACTTGTTGGCTCTATTTATCCAAAATCTTAGCCTATATACGATTAGTGCTAAGAAATTATTAATTTCTATCAATTAACTAAAGGCTCAAGCTATTTTTACCAGGTAATACAAGAATGCCTTGTAGTATTTGTCATAAATCCAACGCTGTAACTTTTCTAACTTCGGAGACCTATCACAAACATTAAATTTTAATGTGCCACTTATAGTTATCTTAATTTGTGGGTTTGTTTACATCTCTATTCTCTAGGGGGGGCCAGGGAAACATGCTGGGTAAAAGAAAGCATTCTCCATCCTCTCCCGGAATCGAACAAGTGTCATTTAGTATAAAGGTTAGTAGGTTGACTGCAGTGGCAGAAGTGAATATCTTTAAAACATTTGAATGTTTAAGTAAAATTATTAAAATCTACACAATTATTCTTTGTAATCGTCATTACATTTGATGGATGAAATGAGTTAGCTCCATTGCTTGAGGATCTTGGTCTGCAAAAAGGTGTAATTATGTTTGATTGGTACGGAATCCATAGCCCTGAAGGTGTTTGGCAATCGCTATAGATTGCCAATGGAACGAATAAAACGGCCAGTAAACTACACGTTTTAATTGGTTTGTTTGCCCTCCGCGGGGGAGTGGTCACAGGACCAGATCGTTGCAGCTTGTTTATCTGCACATTTAAGTTAATTTAGACAGGATTTTGGCTAATTTGAAACTACAAATTACTGCTATTACACCAACAGTACCGTCATAGACGATGCAACATAAAAAGCATAAGTAAAAATTGTTCACTGGATACAATTGCTTACTAATTGGTTTCAAACCTTCATAAAAGGACATAAACATTGAAAGATTACAAACTAACAAATTTGAAGACTGAAAAAAATAGTCTTTACACACTAATTACTGGTTAATATAGAAGTTCTCTTTAATAAAATAATATAAAGTACATCCCATGTAGCATTGATAGTTAAGTTATATGCAAGTATATGTTATTCAGCTGCAAAATCCTCCAGGAGGAAGGGATGAAGTGCAGGATCTAGGGAAGGCTGTATCTCGCCGGTAGATACGCCATAGAGACGCGCGTGGTTTCAATTGTTCAGGACTTAAGCACTCAGTTCTTTTTCTTTTATTATTTACGTACCCCAACGTAAAGTCATATCATAGAATGCGTGCAATGATGCTCAAATGAGCCCAGGGGCCATAGATCTTAGAGTTACCCGACACTCGTCTTTCAGGATACGGGAAAACCTAGTAAAAACCTTATCCCGGTAACTCGCCCTGACTAAGATTCGAACTCCGGACCTCTTGAACGTTAGGCAGCCACACTACTATATACAAGGGCTGTTCAGCAAAGAATTGTCAGAATTTTTACGGACATAATTTTTCAAATTCAATCTTATTATATTCTGTTACCTTATTGTGAAACAAACACGCCGTAGTAGTTTCATTGTTGGTAATTCTGGTTCCCGCCTGTGAGAACCAGGTAAGCCCAGACATGTTTAGTATCGCCTACCGCAGCAATGCAGTTAAAGTTGATGTTAGAGGAAGATCCGGAGATTCTTTCAAACGTAATCACTGCTCATGAAACTTGGCTGCATCATTTTGATACTGAGAGCAAACAGCAAAGCTCTATGTGGAAATCTGCTTCATCACCAACCCCCCAAAAAGCAAACGTGGTTGCTTACGCTGGGAAAGCTATGGTCATCTCACTGTTTGATGTTCATGGAATGATTTATGAGCATGTTGCGCCGGCATACACATCAATAACTGGACAATACTCCAGGGATGTCTTGAAAACATTGCAGGTCCATATTAGGCGCAAAGGACCACATTTCCGTGAAGCAGGTTGGATACTGCACCACGATAATGCGCGGCCGCATATTGCCCATTTTGTTGCTGAATGTCTTGCAAAAATCAACGCGAAGTACTTCCCTCACCCTTCCTATAGTCCGGATTTAGCACCATGCGACTTTTATCTATTCCCTAACCTGAAGAAACGCCTTCTTGGGAGGCATTATCCATCATCAAAAGCAGTGGGGAAGGCTGCGGAGACGATTTTAAAGGATCTCTCAAAAGATGGTTTCCAGCATGTTTTGAAGACAGGCAGAAACGCTGGGACAAGTACATCGCAATCAGGGGAGACTATTTTAAGAAGGAATATCAAAATTATGAGGATGAGTAAAGGTATGTTGTGAAAAAAAATTGTGATCATTCTTTATTGAACAGCCCTCGTACGTGTCGACACTAGGTTCATTACCGGAACTACCTAGAGATGGTATAGAATGACCTGTCGACCGAGCACTCCTCTAGTGTTCAGAAGAATGCTCTTTCTGTGAGCAAGCATCCCCCAGCCCAAGCATACACCACCAGACCTAGCAGTACACCTGAAAGATGAATAGGAAGCGGAGATGGCGGAAGTGAAATCTTGATAGTGGAAAGGCAATTCTGTCGTACCAGACAGGACAAATTATGAAAAACCTACGGTCAGAGTGGGCGACGGAGCGGCATCGAGCCTAAAACTTCCCTAATGGGGACTCCACATGCCATCCCGTTTTGAAAATTTGACTTGAAAAATAAATTAGCAATATAACATTAATATAACATTAATACATAGTCATGAGTATAACTTTAAGAACATTTTCAAATTAGTGCTGTTATTTTTACAACAGCAAAATATTGTCACCCGAACGTCGGAACCCCCTATAGAACCGGCCGGCGGCAGCAGGAGACGGCAGGCGTTCGCCACGCCCCCTCATTTGTCTTATAGCGGTAACGACGGTTGGCTGGAAAAACATCACTGTGCCGTCTCTTTTCGTTCCACCTGAGTTCTCGAACTTACGGAATATTTCATCTAATCCAGAACCTTCTAGATTGGCCAGCTGACCCTATATAAACAACACGTCAGGCAGGAGGAAAGTCAGTTCTTGGCGAGCAGCGAAGCAGCGTCGTGCTAGGGTACGGACGAGAAGACTGTGTACGTGCGCGGAGGAGTTTACGTGATTTCGAGTGCAAGTGGAACTGTAACGGACGAACTGGTGAATCGTAATTGTGTGCATTACGTAATCCAGCGTAATTGGCAAGAGTTTAACTGTAAGTCGGGGGAAATAAAGAACATTTTTGAGTGGTGGACTTTTCATTTCACGAACCCACAAAGTCACAATATTTTGTATATTTCATTTTCTGAAATTTTACAGGTGTAATAACTTAACCGCCCTGCGCTCAAAACGGTGGGTTAAGCGTAGTGCTGTAATTCTCGGCTACGAACTCACCTTGGGTTGATGTCACTTTTCCTTCTGTCCACGAGCAAACGATTAGAATCATCTTAACCATTAAATAGGCCTATGACGACTTTTTAAAATGCTATGTTTATGGAGTTATATTTGTTTTTTTAGTGCGATTACAGTATTACTTGTAGAAAATATTATACAGGTTGATTCAGAACGTCACCGAACTATTATAGCCGTTACGTGGTTTATAACTTAACTAGTACGAATTTCGGTGTCTCATCTTCGAAATTCTGTTAGGTAGAATTTTATGCAGCATGATTTTGTGATTAGGCAGCGCAGGAACCACTGGTGTGTGAACCTCAAAAGTTGTTATTACGACGCACCGGCCACGAAAACAAAAACATTACTCCTAGCTGTTTACAGTGATCCTAACCTACCTTTCAGGTAATGGGGCAAAGGACAGTTACTTGTGAAAAAGTCGACTAATAACTCGGACGGTCCAAGGTTGCTCGTTTTGCTATGATCTTAATTACCCAGTGTTTCCAACCAGTTATTGTAAAATTCACACCTTCCATTTTACTTACAAATGCTTTATTTAGTGTTATTAAATACAGTGAAATAAAATTCTTGTCTCATTGCATAAGGCACTTAGTGTTGCTTTAACTTTATGTACAATTCTGTGATATTGGTCTCTGTTCAATTTCACTAACATTTACTTCCCTCTAAAAGGTTGAAGTTGTATACGTCCATCAGCCTGTTTGCCATCATGGACTACTATAACGGAATTCTGGAACACGTTAAAACACTCAAGCAATAATTAAGCAATAGCTTCTTTATTGCGGTTTCACAAGTCAAAGAAACTCTTAATAGTATCTAGAAAGCTACTGCGGAGTATGCCGGTATGTTTACAAACAGCTACAGCACGCTACACGGCGTGTGACTTATACCTGCGAACTCCGACAGCGTGAGGCATGCGTCGTTGTTCCTGTCACTGCCTAATCCACACTCATTCTGGAGCATTTTTGTTATGCGGCTCTTCTATATGTTCGGTGTCGTTTTGAAACAGACTGTATATATATATATGGAACTCTTTGTGAATTTACTTCGAATAATCGCAGTTACGTATAGGATTTTTTTTTTTTTTTTTGTAATTTTACGTCCTCAAACGCTAAGTCATATCGAACTGTGAATGCAATGAGTGATATGGTGCTCAAATATGTCCAGGGTCCATAGAGCTTAGAGTTACCGATATTCGTCTTTAAGGTGCGGCAGTACTACCTCTCTGCCTCACGGCTGCACGTACCTGGGTCGACGTCGGGACTCCTTCCTCGGTCTCCACGTCGTCGTCGGCTGCTTGCTTTATCCTTGGCTACAGCGGCTTCTGCATGGATTCCTTTTTTTTGGGGGGGGGGGGGTTCTCAGGGGTTACGGTTGAGACAACACAAACCAACGATAATCTCTGAACTGCTTTTTTTTTGACGGGCACTTGATTAACTGCAGTTCCGGCGGACATTTTATAGTACATTTTATTGGACGCGGTACTTCGTCGAACACACTTGACGGACGTATACAATACTGCATTGAGCAATGGGCAACAACTGAGCAACAACTGAGGACTGAATAGGGGTTGCCACCCTCTTATATACACGCAGCATAGCGTCACTAGGAAAAACTAAGGGTATCTTGACCTGTGTAACGCTACAGTAAAATAGCTAGTATACCATTCTATTGTCAAACATCCGCTCGTTCTAGACCGTCCCCCGAGAGTGCAGTGTTTCTCACGTATGTCTGCCCAGGTTCGTTAAAATATTTCATCAAAGTCTACAATTTTGCTGTCGCTAACATAACTAGTTACAGTTCTTAAATTTATGAATAACTATTAAACATATAAGTAAATGAATAATTTATCCAAGGGCCAAAGTTCCTGTTTCAAAGGATAAGGGAAAATCCCGGAGAAAACCTTATCCAGGTGACTCACACTGACCGAGGTTCGAACTCGGGAACTCTAGAATTGTGAGGTAGAAACGCTACCATCTAGGCTACCGAGGCGGGAGGGTATAAGGTTAATATTTTCATATACTATATATAATTATACTAAAGCTCATGTTGGTACATCACTCAGCTCGTCTAAAGATGTTATGAAATTAGGATGTAGTCATTTAGCTTACTCGCAGACGAGTTCACAGGGGCCCTTATATACTCGCAGACAAGAATTCCTAAGGAATATCTTCTCCAACTGTTATCAGCTGGTGCAGAAGGCATCTTTGACGCTATAAACGGCTCTTACTAAAGAGAACATTTGCACAAAGAACTCTATCGTTATTATGGGACATTACTTGGAGAGGCTGCAGCAGTGCAGTGGAAGGCGATGTTCACCGTTCGCCAATTTGCACGAAACTCACGTGTCGCTGAGATAAAAAAAGAAATCCTAAAAGACTGTGGCAGAAAATGAAGGGTGGAAACTATATTCCGTTTGTTCTTGAGCTGCAGCTTCGTTAAAAGTTAATTACATCTGAGAACCCTCGCTAAAGTCATAAAATAAATTATATATAGTTAAATGAGGAACTATTATTTTTACTTCCACTACCACTTAGCTGGTATTATTTCAATATAAAATGTAGATACCTAGATTGTACTGGAAAGGACAAGCCTTGAGGTTCCTGATTACAAACAAATTTGGTTACAATCACACGAGTTTCGGCACTTCATTTTCTTATTTTGATTTTTGTCGATTCCACAAATCAATCGAGTCAGATAGTTTCGTTGCAGATTTCATTGTAAAAACAGGACTATTATGTGTTTCAAATGGGAAGAGTTCTCGCCTGTAGCGAATCAGATGCGTTAGAGCCTTCAGCGTTGCCATCTCGTTCTCTCTCGCACACTTGCGAGTGTTCGTGGCGCTAGACGTAAGGGAGCACAGACTGAACTTTTATAAGTTTTATAATAATGCAGTTGTTGAAATCACAATTGCAAATGGTTTAAATATTTAGTTTAAAATTAATTATAGTTTATGGATTACTTATGTTTCTAATCGAATAAAAGTACCGATGGTGCATCCGTGTAGCTGTGAATGTTACTCACGTTAAGAGATAATTCGTTATTGTCATTATCTTCATCTTTTGAGTACTGCAAATTATAGGTTCCAAAATTTCATTACGTGCTATTTCTTTCCAAAAGTTTTCTTCTTATAGTTTATCTGATATCTCACGCAGTTTTCCCAGTTTTGTGGTGTTCCTTGTTAAGTTCTTCGTAAATAAGTCGTTCAACGTCAGTCAGTTAAAAAATATTATTTATATTTGCAACATAATTTGAGACCACGATTTGGATTGCTCTGGCATTAGTAACGGAGGAGGTGGATCTTATGTCATTCAGCCAGCTGATACACTTTTTCATGGAAGAGTAACTGAAAAATACTACTCTGAACCCTCTGGAGTAAATAGAGATTACGAACCATTCATAAACAAAGATGTAATGTGACCAGAGGCGTTCTGCCAGACCAGCAAGAAGTGTATTGTTTCCTCTCATCGAATCTAACAAATCCCTTGGCTTATTCAAAACACATAGTTCTTTTAGCACGTCATGTCAATTGTTGACGTTTTAGTTCTGAGTAATTTGAAATACATGTTCACGCATACATGCCAACCAATAATGATATTCATTACAGTGCTTACGTCGCAATGCACTGTTACAATATAATGATATCTCATTTATTTATTTGTATTAGTAAAACTATTTTAGCTAAAAATATGATGTTTTTACGGTTATGTTAAATACATTACTCTCTCCTACTTCATGGATCCATTTTTTGCAAAATCTGAATTCTCGTCTTAGCACTGATACCATTTATTAGAGATTGATTAGTTTGCCGCGTGTCACACACCACTTAGGGGGAATGCAATACGAGAACACCGCAGTACTCCGATTGGTTGCTCACCTAGTAGCACTCAAGGACAAACACCTTACCATTTGAAACACATAATAAGTCTGACATCTAATGTGACTTCCTGGAAGGAAAAAGTTCTATTCATATTTAGCATTTTAATAATTTAAGATGATAACTCCTATATAAAACAATGTATAATCTGACTGATTTGACTGACTTGTGTTTACGTTCCTCGTATGTAGGACTTAATCCCGTAGGATTTAGGACTCAGAGAGATTGTCCGGTAATAATAATCACCCCGTAGCACACGTGAGAGTAAGAAAGAAGCAGGTATGAAATGATTTGGAAATGGATCAAAGGAATGGTGATGGAGCATTGGGTAATGCGAATGGTGAAGAAAACCGGAAATCCCAAAGGAAAACCTACCCAGATGCCCTTTTGTCTCTCACAAATCTCAAATACGGTTCCTTGGAATCGAACTCGTAAATAATAATGAAACTGATGACGATGTTTATAATTTAAAGAAAGTGTTATACAATTACTAACATAACATTACTAATAAATCTAAAATAGTAAATCTGTAAGAAAGGTCACCACCCAGAAGTTGAGACGAAGTTGTAATGTAATGACAGTATTTCTTACCTCACATACAAATATATCAACGTCCTAAATTTTCCTAAAAATTTGTAGGTCTTATTGGAAACCTTAGAAGTTAACAGAACCAGATTTTAAGCACAAAGGCAATGCAGAAGGAAGTGTTTCAGCATTTTGATCAACTAAGACCTTTTGTACCTACCAAACTTACGGGAGGGTGGGATAAGCCGTGAAAGTACGGAGAACGACCAGGATGGATTGGGTGGCGGCAGGAGCAGCGCAGCTGGAGCCCTAACATTTCCAGATGAAGCTGGAAGCTGCTCTGTTATTCGGTTTATGCAAGAGGTCTTGTGCCAATTAGGAAGTAGTGGTGTACCACCTATGCCCTTAGTATCAAATCTGAAACTATGGCCTAAACCAACCCTCTTAATGTTGTCAAATATTCCTTAGAAACTCACACTTCGATGCGAATTCTAAGTTAGTTCTCCAAAAGCATAAACTTTTAAGTTAAAAACCTTCAAATGTATGGACAAACCATTTTCAACTGATAAGCTTCTACCAGATATCAACGTTTGGTGCAGGGTGGCGCACGAAATGTCATACATTGAAATTGTGTAATGAATATGTTAACTGCGGGTTGGCAACGCTGGAATGATGTCACAGTCAGCCGAAGTTTGTGCATGGTTCAACAGATTGTCAATATCGCACATGCGTGATTCGACCGCTTCAGTTTAACTCGTAAAATGGCGGACAAATGCCGTTGATGCTAGAATAGAAAGTGAAAACTGTGTTGCTTTAGGCGGAAACGAAGATGGTAGCAGAGACGCAATGACGTTTTCGTGTTCATCTTCATATGGTGGGTCCCCTGCAGGCAGACAATGTATAGACTAACCACACAATTTGAAACTGACGAGCAAGCGACCTCGTGTCAACACAGAGAATATCGAAGCTGTGAGAGTGGCTTTGACACGAAGTCCCAGGAAATCCACAAGATGAGCTTCGGCCGAAGTGGGCATCTCACGTCATTCGTTTCATACAAAATGACAGTGCTGCACAAACTGGCGGAACATGACAAGGTACGGCGATTACAGTTTGTGTCTTCCGCTCTTGCAAATAATGATGCCGTGGTATTCTGATGAGGTTTACGTTCATTTGAACGGTAGTGCCAATAGCGCACGAGAACCTCCTGGTGTTGTACACGAGATTGACAATTACGGAGAATAAGTTAGTGTATGGGGTACCATAACCAGTCATGGAAGCATTGGGCCAATCTTTCTCAACGGCACAGTTAACAGTGCGCGATACTTGGACATGTTACAGAACAATTTTCTTCCGCAACTTTATGCAACAGGGTTACGAATGGAGACTTAATGGTTTATGTAAGATGGAGGTCGTCCACATACAGCAAAAGTTATTCTGGATTTCCTGCATTAACATTTTGTGCTCCGTGTGATGTCCCATTGATATCCTGAACGTTTTCGGTCGGTTCAATATGGTCGCCACACAACCCAGATATTAATCACTATGATTATTTCTTATTGGGATAATTGAAGCAGACGGTCTACCGCCACAAACCACGCACTCTAAGGCCGCGCCATGGCTCAGTGGTTAGACCGCTTGGCTCTCACCAAGGCGGCCCAGGTTCGATTCCAGGCGACCGCAAAGTGAGATTTGTGATGGACAACACGGCGATAGGGTGGGCCTTCTCCGGGACCTCCGGTTTCCCCGCCATGTCATTCCACCGGTGCTCCATCTTCGTCTTATGTATCATCAGTGCCACCGCCTGCGGTGCCATATGTAGTAAAAGCGGGCGTTAAACACTACACGCACTCTAATGCAACTGCAAGCGGCTATTGCAGCTTTTTTCCAAGGAATGACAGAAGAGATGTGGCGTACAGTGATCGGAAACGTCACAGTTCGTCTCTTAAGATGTGGTACTTCAACAAGGTTATCATATTGAACATACTGAACATGTACTGCACTCTCGCTGGGCATACACATTCTGATGATTAATATAAAAAGATAATATTGACATGCCTTGGTTATTAAAAGCTATATCAACAATTTTCAATGATGACATTTCTTGCGTCACCCTGTATATTAGTTGCTTCATGTGTAAAATTGTAGAGATGCAGACGAAGCGACGCTAAAATACGCCTTGTCGTGGTAAAAACACACACAAAGTACAAAGAGAGAAACAATAAAAGCAAAAGCAGTAGGAAGTCATATTTGAATCCAAAGCTAGAATGCGCTCAATTTGCTTAACTGATACCAGAGTAAAAACAAATGAAGCAGGAAGGCATTAGGGAATGCAAATAACGCGCTAAAAAGAAAAGAAGCACATGCCAATACAGAAAAGTAACAAAGTACGATCGGAAATAAACTTGAAGGCTTAAACTTGGTCTTGCGTTTCCCGTACTTGAAACCTCATTTGTAGTTCTTTAAGTCAACTTTTCATTGCTTTTTAAACTTAAATTGTAGAATACTGTTATGGGTTAATATTAATGTAAAATTTCTGTCTTTATCCTTTAATTACGATGAATTTGTGGTAAATGTATGTTATAGCTGCCTTTCAAAACATTTTGTTTTAAACATTTAATATTTACTTAAAGGCAAAATTTCAAATTCATGCCTTAGCAAGGCGGTCATCATTTTATGAAATTTTGGCATAATTTCTACGGTTGCCCTGTGTTTCAAAGGTTCTTTTGATATCCACATTTCTCCAGTTCATCGTAGAATGAAATCGTATGTTATAAGAGAAAACGGATTCAATACAAAACATATCCGAAGAATAAAAATGCAGAATATGGCCTTATAATATACCATTGTTGTCCATTGCATTTTATTTCCGAAACTACCTTGGAATTTAAATTCTTGCATTTGGTAGGAGGGACGTGTCAGAGTTTTAAATACCACCCGGTAGCTCTTATGCTGGAGAGATGAACATTTTTCAGTATCATAATTGATCCATCTGGACATCATGCTGGTAGTTTCAGTGATTTGAGTCCTTTTGTGCTTTTACAGTGAGTGCCAGCAGTGACTGCGGTGTAAGATGGAGAAAATTGCGGCTTGTAGTGTGATCATGTTCCTGCATTTGAAGGGCAAAATTGCCCGGGAAATCCATGATGAGATGGCGGCTGTTTATGGAAATGATTGCCCATCGTATGAAACTATTGTGAGATGGAAACGGAATTTTGAAATTGGTCACATGTTCCTGACAGATGAGCCAAGAGCTGGTAGACCGTCAATGACATACGATGCTGTCACAGTGAAGAGAGTGGAGTGTTTAATACTGGAAAACAGTAGAGCAGCCATCCTAATGATCATGAATGAGACACATCTTGGTTATGGTAATATGTGGAAAATTATTCTTGACGAACTGCACATGTCTAACGTGTCTACGTGGTGGGTTTCACGTTTGCTAACCCCTTTCCAAAAGCAAACACGGTTTGAACTTTCAAGGCAGATGTTGATGCTGTTGGAACAGATGCTTTTCTATTTTTTATCGCCTGGCAACCATGGATGAATCATGCATCTATCAGAATGATCCAGAGACAAAAACCATGAACATGGAATGGAAACATACCGATTCCCCCCTCCCCCAAAAGGCAAAGGTTGGAAGGTGATGCTTTCAGCTTTCAGATTATCTTGCACAAATCAATATTTGGAATAAATAATGCTTCGTAAACTACATTTGCAATAACTATTCATTTTACAGCATTCTACACTTTCCTAAAAATAGCACATTTAATAGCAAGAAAGCAAATGTTTTCTCTCTTGCCTCTTAATTGGCAATAACATAGGCAATTGTACCAAACACTGAATTAAAATATATTCTTTAGATAATGACCAGAGAATAAAAGCAGGTTTTGGCAAGATACTGGATCACCTCCTCAATACTAAGGAGATTAACACAAATTTCGAAATGGTTTTATATTGTGACAGTGTGGGTTTGTAGAATTAAAAGTCCAATTTGCCGAAATGCTAAATGTTCTTTATTTGCGTAGAAACACACTCCGTACTAGCGGAATTATATCACATATCACAATCTATAACACCAAGGTCGATCACAACAACAAACAGCTCTCATTATAACACCAACACAGCTGACTCTCGTTTTATAACTTGCAACTCGACTCTTGGCGAGTCGACGCGTCTTTAAATACCTCACTGATAATCCCTAGATTATTCGAAAATAAACCAGAACCCGAACAGTCTCTATCAGTAAAGAAGTAACTAGAAATTTCCATTTATCGCAGTTTTTTTTTTTCTTTTTTTTCGGCAGACCTTTATCTGCATGCTATCTTTGTCTGCCGGCTCTTGGTTTTCACACTGCCCGCCTATCAGTTTCTTTTGTGTAAACGAGCCGCGCGATCGTAGATATGGGTTGGCGACAATATACATGAGGTGCCATATTCACCTCTGAAGTAGCTTAAATATAGTTAAACTAATTTTGTTAAATATTTTAAAATACTAAAGCAGAATAGCATGCCTTGTATGAAAAATTTCTAGGTTTTGGGAATTAGTTAAACCAGTCCACTTTGAACCTGATATAGGGATTATCGGAACTTTCTGAAAAATACATTAAAAGAAATGCTTAATTTGAAATTTCAATTTGTTTGAAGAATTCCACAAATTTTATTAGATTAGAATCAAATGTTAATATTGCAATTTTTTCCAATGAATGCACAAATGAGGCGTTCAAAATTAACAAATGCAAACAATGCACCGTACTATTTTAGTTAATTGTTTGAAATTAATAATTTCTTCACACTAGCCGTATATAGGCTAAGGTTATTGATAATAGAGTCACAATTCAATGCCATGGCCGGAATTTGAACCACGGATCTCCTGGTTTCCGTCCAATCGCTCTAACCCATTGAGCTACCATGGCCAACGTGCCGTCCGTGGTTCAGATCCCGGCCATGGCATTGAAATTTTCATGTTGACTCTATCAAAAGCCTTAGGCTATATACGGCTAGTGTGGAGAAATTATTGATTTCCACTAATTAACTAAAATAATAAACGTTAAATGATGAAGCCTGGGTCTCAAGTAGTTACGAAAGTAAGTCGCCACAAACGGTTTATCTCGAATACGGGAGCCCCTAGTGGTTTACCGGGGAAATATATGAGTCAAATAAAAAATTTAATGTCAGGATGGCACGTTGGCCGTGGTAGCTCAATGGGTTAGAGCGACTAGACGGAAACCAGGAGATCCGAGGTTCAAATCCCGGCCATGGCACTGAATTTTTCATATTGACTCTATCCATCAATGCACCGTACGTCAACTGTTTTAAATGTTTGTCACCTGCCACTTGCAGTCCAAAAGAGAAGTACGGTTTTGAAAGTATAGTAGTTGCAGTTTAATACATGAGTAAATTTAAAAACAACAATAGTTCACGTACTTTATTTCAGGAAAAATGCTACTTTGAAAATCTTTATTGTAAAGAACTATTTTGAATGAACAATGCCAGACATGTAAAATATTCAAATTTTCATCATGTTATGAATCAATGTTTGGAATTTGAACATCATTTTCTATTAAATTGGTAGTTTGAGAGAGTGATTTTATATAATAACTAATTTAGATACATTTCAACAGCATTTTGAAATAATTACTCGGAGTTTAAACACATTGTGATTGTCCTGAGGAGGACAGTATAGAACGTAATAGGTAAGATACAAGTGTTGTAATATGTTGCAGTAAAAACTGATTTCATTAAATAAGCTACATAAACTACATTATTTTAAAGGCATAGTCGAATATAAACCTGCTAGATGATTGCTAGGATGATCTTTCTTATTTCTAGGTTAAGGGGTGAAGTATTAAAAAGGATACGTTTTATATATTCAAAAAGTAATACATGGTGGTAGAAATAAGTTATCCTATACCCGGTACACTTTGCAGATATAGGATTTTTGGCTTTCCAAAGTCAAACCAAAATAACGACATGGGTGTGACAGGAGCGAACTAAAAAGGCAAAAAGGAGGAGTAGAAAAAACACCTTCCACATCTTCTCAGTTGCTAGAGTGTTAGCTTACTTCACCTTGTGTTTTTCCCTTGTTACCATAGCAACGCTGACGTCATATGTGACTTGGTAAATGTTAATGTGTCGAAATGCTTATTCCTCCATTCCCTTTTTCACGCTATGGAAGTTTGTCTGAAGCAGCTGTAGTAAGGGCGCAATTTTATTTTTATTGCCTCTCTGATGGAAAGCCAAAGTAACTGATTCCTTCAAGCAAAAGTTGCATACGAAGCCAACCCCCCACCCCATTCCTTTGGTTCTCGACTGAACGAAAGAAAATGAGTTTTCAACTCCCAGGAAGCAGCCAGTATGTAACGCCGACTGTTATTGAAGGGAATGTAAACCCCGGAAGAAAATCAACAAGAGTTTCAGTCTTATGCACCAGAACATCAGGATTTATAGCTCCTGGCTGTGAAACAACGGTTAGTTCATGCAGCTGTAACATGTTCTGTATGCATTCCTGGCGTACAATCCAACTTTGGTTTCTCTGTGTATTAAAGACATCTCCCTCTCTCGCTAATGGAATTGAATCTAGAGTGCCTTGAGTACTGTAAACGTAACTATCGCAAAGTTTTAATATAAGTTCATACTTCTTTCTTTTCTAAATTGTAGGCATATCCCACAATTAACTCCTGCTATTGTTTTAGTTAATTGATGGAATTACGTAGAATATGAACCTAGCTACACTGAAGTAATGAATATTACACAAATATAACTATTTGTAACAAAAATCTTCACTTATCTTAATAAAATGGTGTTAATTCTTCTAACTAACGGAGATGGATTCCACAAACAAGTCCCTTGCTTCTTCAGTCCATCAACAATCTCCGTTGTCAAGGATTTCGGTTAACATGTTTTTGTGTTTTGTTTTGTTCTTTTCCACTATTACCAAAATATGAAAACCAAACAAACCTAAAGGCAGAATCAACTGCCGGTATTTAAAAGTTCATTACAATGTTTATTTTTTTAAATAAATATATTTTCCCAACCATTAAATCTATCAGACCATTTAATTGCTTTAATAATTTAACTTCAGGATTTATTTCGTGGTTAAATGATCAAAAATGATCTACTACGGCCGATTTATCATCTTTTTATACCTAATGTTACGAAAATGTTCCTTCGTTCTGGTTTCCACAATACGTTCACAATCAAAACAATTAAATTGATAAATAACAGACCTTTTATTGGAAATTAATTGTTCTTTCACACTAGCCATGTGTAGGACGCACTATGAAACGATAGAGCCAGACTGAAAAATACAATGCCATAGCTGGGATTTGAACCACGGATCTGCTGGTTTCCGCCCAGCCGCTCTAAACCATTGAGCTACTATGACCAAAGTACTTACAGCATAGTAAGTCGCCATTAAGGTAGTTGTCTCATGTATTTTTGAGAACTCCTAGTGGTTTACGGAGAAAAACACGAATCAGTTGGGGAATTTAATGTCATGTCGACACGTTGGTTCAAATCCCGGCTACGGCATTGAATTTTTCAGTCTGGCTCTATCGTTTCACACTTTTTATTTCGAGGAATTTTATATTTTTTAGAAAAATGTAGTAAACCTTTAATCCCTATATTTATTTTTAGGAACTAAAGTTATACCTACTTCTTTGAAAATATTTATTTACCCAAGGATGGTAAGTAAATTTTAAAACTAAAATCGTCTTTTATTTTTAAGGGTAGAAATATCATTAACAGTTATTTTATATTTAAATTTTTCAATCCTCTTTTGTATAAAGTCTTTATTAAAACCATTAATTAAAACAGTATAACTAATATGTTTATATTCTTTATTAAATTCTTCATTATTCAGGGGTATATTTATTAATCTATAAATAAAACTATTAAAACAGCAAATTTATGTGAAAGAGGGTTAAAACCTGTATTTTTTATGTAATTCTCCGTATGAGTAGACTTCCTATAAATGCCAAACTCTAATTTATTATTATTTATTATTATCTTCCAATTTAGAAGATTCGAAAGAAGTATTAGGACCTTTTCTTAAGATAAGTGAAGCTTTTTGTTACAAATATTTATATTTTTGTAATTATTCATAGAAATTAATGATTTCTTCCCACTAGCCATATATAGGCTAAGATTTTTCATAGATAGAGTCAACATGAAAAATTCAATGCCATGACCAGGTGTTTAAATCACGAATCTCCTGGTTTCCGTCCATTCACTCTAACCCATTGAGCTACCAGGGCATTAAATGCTCCATTTGACTCGTAAATTTCCCCGGTATACCTCTAGGTGCTCTCGCATCTGAGATATAGCGTTTGTGGTGACTTACTATCGTAAGTACTTGAGTCCCAGGCTCCATCATTTAACTCTTAATATTTTAGTTATTTGATGGAAATTAATTATTTCTTAACACTATTCGTATATATGCCCACAGAGTTTTGTCTGTCTCTGATCCCAGACATTTAAAACAGGAATTACAGCACCTGAGACTCACTTTCCTTCAAAACGGCTACTCCGAATATGACGTTGAAGCCTCGATCGCCAAAGCTAGGAAAGGGAAACCTGTAATACAGCAAGCGTCAAATAAGCCTACCGCTACAGCCTGCATCCCGTTTACAGGCAATCTATCCGGCTGAACCAGCAGATTCTCGCCAAATACAACATAAGGCCCATCCACAAGCCACCTCTGAAGATTAAACATCTGTTGAGACCAGTGAAAGACAAAGTGGACTTCCAAGTTCCAAGAGTGAACCGCATTCACTGTGAATGTGGAGACACCGTATATGGGACAAACCGGACGTCCCATTGCTACCAGAATAATCGAACGTGAACGCATTCATTTAACGCAACCTGAGAATTCTGGGCTGGCAGATAATGACTATACAGCCAACTTTCGGGAGACGACCATCTCGGCAAAATGCAACAGTTACTGGGAGCGGAGAGTTAAGGAGGCTTTGGCCATTTCCTCCGAGAGCAGCACGCTTAATCATGATGCTGGATTTCTGTTCAGCTTTTCTTAGAAACCGGTCTTAAATGGAAACCGGCCTTAAATGGAAACCCGTGGACTTAAGAAACGCAGATCAATACAGTTTGATAATCAAGTTAAGTAGTTACGTTTCTTTGACCCAATTTACTTTATATACTCACCCCATCTCCTGATCTGGCACTTAATTTTCTGAAAACAGTCTTTTGTTGAGTAATGCAAATTTTGATAATATTTTGTTTTTGTTCATATTTGTAATATATCCAGTAATTCATTTGTGGTTATAACATTTAATATATATCCTGATGATGGGAAAGATGCATACTCCAAAAACGTCGATTTCTAATCGTCTTTTCACCTGGCTTGCTTCCCGAGAACAACTTGAGCACATGAGTGATAATTATAATTATTTTTATGTTTATATAAACAAAGAATTCTTAGATTAGCACTATAATACTTTAACTACTGTTGGAAAACCGCAAAGATAGACAAAGAGTATACATATTCTTGAAGCGAACAACCCTAAAATCAGTAATACTGGTGAGTTAATTTTTTGCATATTTTTATATAACATAACAGTTATTAAGATATATTTTAATTATTTTATTTGTAACTGAGTGCATCGTTCTAGTGCTAAATATATTCGTATTATTTCAAAAGAAATATGTAAAATGTCATTTCAAATTACAACAACACCGTCAATCTAGGAGCGTCAATTTACTTCCCCGAAAGCCCTTTCATAAATAAATAAATAAATAAATAAATGAGACGAATGAAATGATACCCAAATGCGCCCAAGGTCAAAAGACCAGACAATCTTCTTTCAGGATAATTAAATTAAACAAAACATTAAATATTCCTAAAACATTAAGATCTTACCTTGACACACGTCACAGCACTGGAACAGCAAGCACGGTTTTCAATTCAGTAACTCGCTTTCCGACTTCAAGATTGAAACACAGGCACGCTCCCTTTTTCTAAGGATGAAGCTGCTTCACTACAAATTCGTGACACTGTGTGTACACTACCTACACCACAAGCTTACAGAGTTTATTGCTGGAATTGGAGAGCTTTCGTTAAAGGAAAAAAAAAAAACCTTTGTTCATATTAAATATAATTTTTCGGCCCTGAAAATGCTTCACTTCACGTTTGTTGATCAAAAAATCACTTGTCCCAGCTTCGAGGGAAATGTTCCCGCACTCGGATAACAGATATGTGTAAATTCAGTTCGAGTTCAACACACTATGGCCGCGCCGTGGCTCAGTGGTTAGATCGCATGGCTCTCACCAAGGTGGCCCGGGTTCAATCCCAAGTGACCACAAAGTGAGATTTGTGGTGGACAACACGGCGTTGGGGCGGGTTTTCTCCGGATCCTCCGGTTTCCCCACCATCTCATTCCACCGGTGCTTCATCTCATGTATCATCGGTGTCATCGCCTGCGGTGCCGTATGTAGTAAAAGCGGGCGTTAAATACTGTACACATTTTCAACACACTATTTAACGATGGCATTCACTTTAACAAAACGACACCTCTAATCTGAAAGTTAACTCTGTTTAAAACTGCGTGACTTTTGTTTTAATAGTTATTTACGCTTCAGATAAATGTTATGAGGGAAGAATGTTGTTGGTTTTCAGGCTTATCGGTGTTGAGTTGTAGGATGTTGGGTGTAACCATAACCATATGTAGATAAAAAGTGCATCACTCACGTAATAAGTATGGTAAAGACAGGACTTTTTCACGGTCATGATCGTAAAATAAAAGTCTTTATTATTATAAGATTGGCATCTGTCGTTTTCGGACATTTAGCTGAGCAGAATTAATTAATATAATTTTCTCAGTGCAGGCGTGCGAGATGTGTATACCACATTCGGCAGCGCTGCTAGGCGGGGCAAGCTTAGGAGTGGCTGGAGTCTGCAGTACGGCCTGCCTCCATATGTCTAACTTTCGCGAAGATTCCTTTCATCTCCTTTACTCTCTTCTTAATTCTAGCTGTGTTATATTAAAACCCTTTTCTCTCACTCTCATGCTTTATTACATCCCTTACTCTATCACTATATAGCCCTCTCTGTCTTCCTTTGGATGAATTATTTTCTATCTTTCTGCTCATGTCTCTCTCCTGATTTATGGTTTCACTTTGCTTCTTATTCTTTCCCTCTCGTTTTACTTGGTTGAATTTCTCTCCATTTCTCTACTTTCTCTGTGTCTCTTACCGTCTCGCTATGTTTAGTCGAACTCTTCTCTCCCTCTCTGTCTACCTCCCACTCTCTCTCTCTCTCTCTCTCTCTCTTTGTTTATTTCTTCCTATACCTCTCTTTCTAAATCACGCAGGGATAAGGTAAAATTATAAAATAATGACAGCGAAAGCTCTGTAATATTTATGAATAGATTTTGTTTGAAATCCATTGAAATGTATCAGTAGTTTGTATTTTCTTATGAGGACTAAATACGATACTAGGACATTAAACTTCATGAAATTGCTCTCCTAAAGGAATTAATCACAAATATGTGGATTTAATGAGAGGTAAAAATACGTTTCGGAACGTATAGGTGTATTTATGACCTTGGCAGAATATCGCTTATAAAAATTGCCTTAGTGTATAACACACTGGGATTTAAAACTTTTTACAGTAGTTTGATACTAGAAGTTCGGGAATTGTTCACTTGTTTTTCAAGAGCGCTCCCCTTCAAAGAAGTTTGACATTTTCCGAGAGTTTACTCCACTGTCGGTGTCGAAGAAGACGTATCGCTTGTTGATATGCATCGTGGAGTATTGCCGTCGCATTATGTCGGGGTGTATGCAACCCTTGTACAACAGTGGAACAAAGGGGATGCGCAAAACCAATTTGAAATAGGGCGGTTCACGGTATTTGCCTCTGAAGGTGCGGATCCGTGTATAGAATATGAAATATGAGATCACTTGCATAGTGACGGTGTAACAGTATACGACGTTTGGTGCATTACGATACCACAGGGTGGAAAGTACACGCCGTATCGTTATGAATGCAGCGTACAGCAGATGTAATGCATAAACCTGGCACTGAAACACTGTACTGTTACATACGTGGTGATAAAAGGTACTTGGTTGCTAACCGAGCTCTGCGAGGGTTGCATATAACATGATAGCAGTGAACATTGCAATGCGTACAATGTTGCGAATCAAAATAAAGGAAAATTTGGAATATCGCAGGCTTTCCGTATTCTGTTGTCAAAACCCTTTTTTTCATCTTTTGGGTTTAGATACTGTCTCATAAGTCATGTCCTTTTAAAGAAAAACAATTATTTTAAATCCGTTCTGACATTCAATTAACTAGCCTTCGAAGATTATATTATACTATTAGATATAATACCATTAGATTATATTGTCTTCAGCCATCGCTCAGTGCCCGAGCGGGATGGCTCAGGCGGTTTTTTCTGTGGACCGTATTCGGAAGGACCGGGTTCGATGATGATGACGATGATGATGATGATGATGATGGTTGGATTTAAGGGCGCTCAACTTCTAGGTCATCATCGCCCTTAAAAACCCATTTGTGGTAAAACTGAATAAAAGGCTAATGCCCGATTTCACCAACAAATGTTAAGACTTAACACGAGCTTAGCAATAGTTAAAACAAAAATTGCATTTCAACAACAAGTGTTAGCGTAACACTCGTGTTAAATCTCATGTTAAACTAACAAACCTCATTCCTTATGTTAAGTCCTTAACAATTGTAAGTAGTCAAGATGGCGAGCATGAACTCAGCTGTTGATGTCGATTTGCTATATTTAAGACCGTCTAAATGGCATTCTTAATAGAGTACGGCCTATAAGGAGAAATGACTTTGAGGAGCTATCAGAAGAAAATTGTTTTACGGAGGTATAGACTGTCGAAACGTGTTGCTATGAAGGTTACTGCGGAAGTACAAGAGAGGTTAGAACATGCACCGAAAGGAATATGGCGATCTCGCCTTTGCTTCAAGTATTAATAACTTTGCGATTTTATAATTCACTGAATTATGTGGATAATACATTGCTCACCTCCCGTCTTGAAACGTTTAAGGCACTTGCTTTTCGCACCTCGTTTTAAATTTACGTAATACTGACAAGTTGTTTGGTGCTGGTAGTAGTGACACATGCATTTGAAATAAATTCGTTTCCAATATTTTTCCCGCGACATTTTCTCTTTTAAATTTACTGCATCCATCCTCCTATTTCCCACGATGTCCTTACACTTCGTCACCATTTCAATTAACAATTCTTTCTCCGTCGATGGGAAATTTGTCTCACGACTTTATTTATTATTCTGTTCATCCGCCGTTTGTGCAGGCGAAAATGAAAACAAAAGCACATCGGAGTACGTTCAGAAAATCATCCATAGCCTTCTATATCTGTGATATTTACAAGTTTCTTGGTGTTAACACAGGTTTGTTAATACTTTAAGGAATGCAAGAAATTTAACATTAGTTTTAGCGTTGTGACAATTGTTACGCTACATTTGTTGACGTCGATTTTAACATCTGTTGGTGAAATTGGGCATAACACGCCAAAAGAAAAGTCTATTAGATAAAATAATTATAAAACGAACGCACGACGGAGTGACAAAGACTAAAATGAAGATTTTAAACCATAAAACGGTAAAATCCCCGTGCTCCGGTTCAATAAAAAATTGCGAGGGTTTCCTTTTTTTTTTTTTTTTTTTTTTTGTAATTTTGCGTCCTCCAACGTTATTATATTGGACAGTGAATGAAATGGGTGAAATGATGCTCAAATGTGTCCAGGTTCCATGGAGCTTAGAGGTACCTGACATTCGTCTATCAGGATAAGGGAAAACCCCGGAAAAAACCGTATCCAAGTAACTCACCCTGACTGAAAATTGTGAGTAAAATAACAGTGCTCAATGCGCAACCGAGATAAAATGAGGCCGCCCAGTTCATCGGAAGCTCCTTCACTGTTCGAAACTTGTCAGGCAGAGCAGATCATTCATCGCGCCAGCACGAGAGCGCCGCTCGGTGGACAACAAGCCCAAAGTCTTCCGAGGTGGCCAAAGGGAGGGTAACACTAGGTGCTATGGCTGCCACCTTATCCGCCGAATCCGCCACTTCATTCCCTTGCAGGCCCACGTGACCAGGAGCCCATGCACATACCACTCAAACACCTGAGGCGCGTAAAACTTGGAGGGCGTCCTGGATCCGCTGTACAAGCGGATGGTAGTTTTACAGCTCACGAAGGATTAGGCTATTAACCAACCGTCTGCGGCGAACATATAAAATAGCTCGGTATATTGACTCCGGTTCGATTCCCGTGGCCGACCTCCCTGACCCATTGCTTTCCGTTTTTTTTTCGGATTTCTAGGGGAATACTGGGTAGGTTCATTACATCTCCCGAATTTTAGGTCCCTCCAATTCATCCCTATTACCATATCACATTATCTGGTGGTCTCTTTCAGGGAAGAAGTGTCGGCGGGTGTCTCGGCGGTGCATGGCGGGATCATATAGTCGCGAATGTATTGTTGCGACGAGACGGCACTTCGCGGCATTCAAAGAGCAGTGCAGTGCGCAGATAAAAGATCGCCGAAAATTTGGGGGGACGGTGACGGATTTCTCTAGAGTTCGTCTTTCTTCAAGAGCCGTCTTGATTTTTTGGGAACATTCCGGAGAATGAGTAATCTATAAAAAGGAAACCGCCGCACGCCAAATTCGGTCAGTTATTAATTGAACCCGCGTGCGTGAACAGCTGTGTGAACTCTGTTGTGATCGTTGACCGTGCAAGTTTTATTGTGTATGTGACGTTCCCGTAGGGGAGAGGATCCATCCCCTTTAGCTGCCGTGGCGTGGGCACTCGTGGTACCTCTGACGTTACTAGAGACACCTCGGGCCGAACATTTGAGCGCCTCCCTCTGGGTGTTGTTCGTATTGGGTTGGTCTCGAGAGGGCAGTGGTTACCGATACCCGTGGGTGATCGAGTACGTCTTCGGACAGGGTTGAGGGAAGCCATTAATATTCCCGGGTACTAGCTTGCAGAGCTAGTAGAAGGTGTGCTAGATCGCCAGGTGCCCCTACCGTGGTCATATCGTTAGCCTTCAACTTTTGGTGTTGCCGCGCGTAAGTGGCGTATCCACTTCCATCCCGTCTTGTGTCCTTAGACCAGGGGGGGGTGTCAGTAACCCAGGTCTTGCCCTATGGAAAACCCCAAGGAGGACGCCTGGCGCCTTTTGGGACAGATCGGATACTCCCTGGTTGAAAGAGGCCCGGGTCCTACGGGTGCAGGACTAATGGTAGTACAACCTCTGGACTCAACAACTGTGTACGTGACGTAATTCAGCGACTGTGAAGGTTGACAAAGTCTGCTTCTATGGAAATAAAGAGTAATTTTTGGTGTTTGTAGCCTGGACTTATAATTTAACGAACCCACAAGGTCACAATATGCTCTGAGGAAAAGAAACAAAAAAGAAAGGAAAAAAAAACTTTCCTCCTCCACTTGTTCGGTTGACGGTCTCCGCTCCTCTGCTGGGACCATTTCGGGACTGTCAGCCAGGGACATTTGGGGCTCGTAGTGCCTGCCGTGTTACCATTGGGGCTTGACTGCTGGGCTCGTTGCCATCCCGTTGTGGGGGAGCGAGTGTGTTGTCCTGGCCTGTCGGGGGAGATCCCTATCCAAGTATACTGTAGGGACCCTGCCCTCTGTGCTGTCGTGGCTCCATGGGACGGTCGCCCTCTGTCTCCTTCGCCTCATCTTTCCTCCCGGTGGTGCCCCCACTTGGAGGCATAGGAACAATGGGTCCAACATGGTGGCTTACGTACCGAATCGGCTCCATAATGAAACCCCAAGCAATCGTTCAGGGAGATATTTTAACCCAGGATGGACCATCCTCTGCTTTTTGGTGCGAAGAATTCCGTGACACCCACATGCACTGCTTCAATGTTGTCAATTTCTTCCACGTGGAAAATGTGTCATGTATCGAACAACTTATAGTCTGATAGTGCGATATCAGGGCAGTATTCTGGATATCATAATAGTTTGATTCCTCCCAATCCTGAAATTTTTCCATGGTTGTTCGAGCAGTATGGGGTGTTGCATTGTCCTGTTGCCATATAACTCTATTTCAGTTAACTAATGCTGGCTATCTCTGTCTCACAATGTCGTGAACTCGTTCCAGTTATTGAGAATAAAGATCCAGATCAATCACCTGCCAATTTGGAGCACACTCTCAATGAACCACACGTTCAAACGATGTCTTTGGCAGATTGGAGAGGATCAAGCCACTGTCTTGAGGCATCAGAGTTTTGGTAATTTACTCATTTTTCATCACAAGTGCCAGTTCTCCTGGCAAATTTATTATCTGTGGGCTTACGGATTAGCTGACGAAAGATATTCACCCTACGTTGAGGTGTCAGTTTAAGAGCTACAGATCTACAGCTTCTGTATGATTTTCCAAGTTTTTTAATGTGGCGATGTGACTTTTCATATACCAAGTTTTTTTGAAAGGCTATGTTAACCCTTTTTAGGATTTTCTCGCCATACTTTTCGTCTATCTTCAATATTTCCCACTTATGTCTTCCAGGACGTGGTACATATTCAGTGTTCTTGTTTCCATTGTTGAAACTTTGGAAACACCGCTGTCCCACATGCTGACTAACCATATCTTTTCCTTCCACTTCACATATTATCCGAACTGCGGCAGAGAACTTATAATTTATATCCAGTAATGTTATAAGGAATCTAAGTTCAAACTTTATTATCTCCATTTTGTGATTGTTTATTAACAGCTGAAGATTGATGCATGCTCACAATGTATGCTGCATTAGCCATGGCCTTCTCTAAATATCATTGCCAAGCCATATAAAATACATTTTCCAAAACACCAAAATAAGAAACAAAACTGACATTACTTACAAGACCATATAATATGTACATATATCTAATATATGTTTGTATTTTCAGCTAGTTTAATAATTTAGTTTCATTCTGGCAATAGATGAAGCTATACCTACCTGCGTTTGAGTGGTGAATTGTTAGATAATTTAGATTAAACTTAGCTTGTAAAGTGAAATAAGGGCAGCACTGCATTTTAAATGTTCACTGTGGCTTTTATAAAACCTATTACGAGTAAAACAAAGATTTAGGAGTGGTATAAAGTTATAAAGAGTGTCGAACTGGTAGGCGACGAACGTTCTGAATGCCTTCGTATATCAAATACTGACAGTAATGTGGAAGAAGTGAAGAAAATATTTCTGGAAAATCTCCAAATCACCATCAGAGATTATGGAAAGATAGAGTCAGACTGAAAAATTCAACGCTATAGGCGGGATTTCAACCAAGGATCCTCTGGTTGCCGTCCAACTGCTCTAACCCATGAGCTGCATGGCCAACGTGCTGACATGACATTAAATTCTCCAACTGACTCGTGTTTCTCCCCGGTAAGCCACTTAGTATTTCTCATAAACACATGAGACAACTACCTTAATGGCGACTTACCATGCTTTAAGTACTTTAAGGCCCGGACTTTATAGTTAAACACTATTAGGTCAATTAATGCCTATAGCATTCAATGTTTTAGTCCGACTATCCTTCCATACTTTAGCCTACACACGGCCAGTGTGAAAGAACAATTAATTTCCATTAATTGACCTAATAGTGGTTAACTATAACGCCGGGCCTTAAAGTACTTACACATTGCAAGTCGCCATTAAGGTAGTTGTCTCATGTGTTTATGAGAACTCCTAAGTGGTTTACCGAGAGAAACAGGAGTCAGTTGGAGAATTTAATGTCATATCGGCACGTTGGTCATAGTTGCTCAAGGGTTAGAGCGGCTGGACGGCAACAAGAAGACCCTTGGTTCAAATCCCGGTTATGGCATTGAAATTTTCAGTCTGATTCTATATTTCCATATTTCAGCCTACACACAGATGTGTGAAAGAACAATTAATTTCCATTAATTGAACTAATAGAGGTTAATATAAAGCCCGGACCTTAAAGTAGTTACACATTGCAAGTCGCCATTAAGGTAGTTGTCTAATATGTTTATGAGAACTCGTAAGTGGTTTACCGAGAGAAACACGAGTTAGTTGGAGAATTTAATGTCATGTCTGCACGTTGGCCATAGTAGCTCAAGGGGTAGAGTGGCTGGACGGCAACTAGAAGATCCGTGTTACAAATCCCGGCTATGACATTCAATTTTTCAATCTAAATCTATCTTTCCATACTTTAGCCTACACACGGCCAGTGTGAAAGAACAGTTAATTTCCACCATCAGAGAGGTTGACCAGAATTGTGATAAAACCACTGCTAGGAATTATGTTAAGATAATGCTCCCCTCACACCTCAATGCTTCTTCGTGATTCTTTTGTTTAAAAAAAGTTGTTTCGCCTCAGCTACCGTATTCGCCAGACATGGCCCCAAGTGTTTTGTTTTTATCCCCGCGGTTGAAAGGGGAGAAAAAAGAAGACCTCGTTTTGCCATCATTGATGACCTAAAAATGGAATGGCTGAAGGAGCTGAAGAGAACCGGCCCTTCTTATAGCCATGTTCGCTACAACGTATGTCTAAACCGTTCCACCCCTATTTATTTTTGAATTTATGCAACGAGCTAAGCGACATAGGTGACTTGTGCCTTTCTTGAGTGACTTCTAATGGATTATTTGCAAAATGGTTTATAGAGGAGGGGTATACAACTTAGTGCATAAGTTTTGTAAGAGACAGAAATCTATCACTATATATGTCGATTCCAAAACCATCATACCCAGGTACAGAGAGCTACAGTAGTAATTTAGAAAAGTTTACAAAACCTTTATTCATTAGCGTACACTCACGCACATCTTTAAACACGCCCCTGAAAGGATATTTTTTTTTAACACCAGATGTTCTACTCCCATTAGCCCTGAAGCCATAGGACCAAGGATCCTGGCCTCCTTCTACCTTGGAGCGATGGAAAACTCAAGGGTTCTTTCCATGGGGCAATACCTTGAGTCTAAAAGGCCCTCCCCCCATCGATTACTACGTCAAGACGGGTGGAAGTGGATACGCCACTTACGCACGTCAACCCCGCAGGGAAGACCACAGAAAACCCTAGGTGGGGCCGCCTGGTGATATATCACACCTTCTACTATTACTGCAGGCTAGTACCCGGGATTTATGCGGCAACGCTCTACCCCCTCCAGGCGGCCGTAGCCTGCTCGGAGGTACCGAATTCCCCGTGGATGTCGGGATCACACTGACCCTCGAGTCCAAACCAATCTGCAAAGGAGGGGCTCGGAAGTTCGGCCCAAGGTTCCTCTGGTAACTTCAGAGGTACCACGAGTGCTAAGGCCCGCAGCGCCCGCACCTCGGCAGCTGAAGCAAACAGATCTCCTCCCCTACGAGAACCCTAAAGGAACATTATAAGTCAGAGATTCTACTCCCATTAGTCCTGGACGCTTAGCACCAGAACCCGGGCCTCTCGGGTTTTATCCATGGGACAGTACCTATTCTATATACTGCCCCCCCCCCCCCGCTGCACAGGGCAGACAGGACGGAAGTGAATACGCCACTTCCGTGCGAATCCAAAATGTACCGGCTACCAAATAACCTTGGTAGGGCCACTGGTGATCTAGCACACCTTCTACTAGTTCCGCAGTCTAGTACCCGGGACTTATGAGGCAACCCTCTAACCCCTCCGGGCAGCCGTAGCCTGGCCGGAGGTACCCAATTTCCCGTGGGTGGCGGGAACACACTGCTCCCTGGAGACCATCCCAATTCGAACAACTCCCGAAGGAGGGGCTCAGATGTTCGTCCCAAGTTTCCTCTAGTAACGTCAGAGGTACCACAAGTGCTAAAGATCCGCAGCGCCCGCTTCTCAGCAGCTGAAGGGGAAGGATCCCCTCCCCCACGGGACCTCTGAAGGGAGAACCTATCACATGCATCAGGTGGCAATAACATTGGAATGCAAAATGGTAGATCTACACAATGAGACCAATTGGATTTAAATCTTCAGCCAACACGTGTTTACGTTGTACAGCCATGTCAAAATTATGAATAATTTTGTGGATTGCTTTCGCTTCTGTCTCAAATTACGACACTTTTTAGCTCATACAGTAATCTTAACGGCTGATGAAGTTTTCTTTTTATTTGTGTTAGAACTATCAAAACTGACACTTGGCGAGTCATCGCTCCCTTAAATACCTCATTCATAATTCGAGACTGTTCTGTAATAATCAAGTAATCGAATGTTCTATTACCTTCCAGAAGCGTAACTTAATCTGTGCCGGCAAGTACTTTATCTCCGGCGCTATGTTTATCTTCTTATGCAAGCTCGTTATCACTGTGAAGCACTACCCGTCTGTTATCTATTTGCGCCGAGCATTTCATGCCCGTCGCCGCGATACACCGTTTGTGTAACGGAAACCAAGAGTTCCGTGGTTCAAATTCCGGCCATGGCATTGAATTTTTCAAGTTGACTGTGGCTCAGTGGTTAGACCGCTTGGCTCTCACCAAGGCGGCCCGGGTTCGATCCCAGGCGACCGCAAAGTGAGATTTGTGATGGACAACACGGCGCTGGGGCGGGTTTTCTCCTGGACCTCCGGTTTCCCCCTCCATCTCATTCCACCGCTGCTCTATCTTCATCTCGTGTATCATCAGTGTCACCGCCTGCGGTGCCGTATGTAGTAAAAGCGGGCATTAAACACTAAACATTTCATTTCAAGTTGACTATCTATCAAAGACCTTAGCCTATATACGGCTAGTGTGGAGAAATGATTAATTTCCATCAATTAACTAAAATAATAAGAGTTAAATGATGAAGCCTGGGACTTAAGTACTTATGATAGTAAGTCGCCACAAACGGTGTATCTCGGATGCGAGAGCCCCTAGTGGTCTACCGGGGAAATATACGAGTCATATGGAGAATTTAATGTCGTGACGGCAAGCGGGCATTGGTAGCACAGTGGGTAAGAGCGCCTGGATGGAAACCAGTAGATCCGTGGTTCAAATCCCGGCCATGGCATTGAATATTTCATGTCCACTCTATCAGTCCAATACCTTAGCGTGGATATGGTTAGTGTGAAGAAATGAATAATTTCCGTCAAATAACTTAAATGTTCTTTTTTATTAAATTTTAAAATTATTTATCTTTCCTCAAATAAGAAGTATTTATTCGTTTTTGTTTTCATTTTTCATTTTTCCATAGCCCTGCAATGAATATTATACAAAGAAATTATACAAAAATGTAGTAATTGCTAATGTTTGTCATGAGGTATCTGGAAAAGTAAGCGTTGGTGAAAATAATTTGTTGTGTACAAGGAAGTGCAGGGCAAGATCTTATAGCTACCAGCCAAGTTTGCATCATCACAAAAAGAAAGCGTTATCCTTATCATTACAATGGAGTGGTATCAAATATCACCCTGGTGAAGTTATAAACTCACTTATAGATTCACATCACACACTTCACTCGCGATAAAAAGATTCTCGTGCCAAATTGTTTCCCATCCATGCTCCAGATACTTTAGAGATGAATCTGACTTCAATTACATTGCTGTGTAAAAAAGTTTGAATTGCTGGGATCTTATCCTTGCTTCATTCAGATGGAAACCTCCGCAGAAAGCGTAATATGTAAGTCAGTGTAGGAATACCGCATAAAGAAGGTAAGATTATGGAAATTAGTAACAGTTCGACGTACTAATATTGGAAAAGGATGGTAGAGTGATGCAATTAGTGGACATTTGGACTTACTGTCTTGCTATGCAAATTTCTTAGACATATTCTGGCTTACTGTCATATGACACGATTCAGAAGACGGACCTTACACTGCATTCCTTTGGTTTTATTTTAACATTTATATGATATGATTTTGAAGTTCTTGGTTGAAAGCTAGCTTCTATGGTTAAGTACTAACTTTCATGTTTAAATTCTTTGATATAATATTTCTTTATACGGCGAATTTTTAAATATTTTCTCAGCAACACTTGAAATTGTACAGTAAGACAGTTGAAAAAGCTATTTATTAGTTTCCAAAGGACTCAAATATAGTTCCTTGTTCAAGGATAGGGATTCTATTTACAATTTAAACCTGCGTGCAATAAAAAATTGAAAATTATGGATTTTTCATTAATATCCGTTAATTTAATTTACTGTAATAAATGCTAGGCTATTTAAGATAGCTGTTTGATTGCTATTGACTCTACTCGTTCGATACACAAAACATAAAAATTCTAGTTCAGATCTCGGTGAGGGTAAGCTACCTGGGTGATGTTTTATCTAGGGTTTTCCTTTCTTTTTTAAAGATGAATGTTGGGTAACTAAGCTCTATGGACACTTACGAACGTATCAAGCTATCATGAGAATTAAACTTGATTATGGAGCTCAGCTCTGCAATACAGCTAAATCTTCAGTTCAAAAACCACCTAGATATAAACCAAACAGCAGCACTAAGAATATGCTTGGGAGCTTACGGAACCAGCACTATTTCTGCTCTAACGACGGAAACTGACAAACCTCCATTGAATGTCCGTAAAACAGATTTAAGCCTAAAATTCGGTCTTAAATCTTTAGCAAGAACCGATTCAAGGGATACCAGTATGACCTACGGTAAGAATCCTACCAACGTTTACAGGCTAACTTACAAAAACAAAAAATGACATTTAAATCTAACGTAAGTAAATGTATTGAAGAACATGGCATAAAAATTCCTGCTATAATGCGAAGGAATCTTCATTGTCTTCCACCTTGGAGAATACCGACTATTCAACTAAATTTGAACAACACAGCTTATCATAAATCTCATACAGATACGTATACCTATAAACAGTTGTTTCAAGAAATAACCAATATCTACCCTAACCATACATACATCTATACTGATGGTTCCAAAACGGATAACGACAATGGATGCGCTGTAATTACCTCGGATAGGAAGCTTCAGTTGAAACTTCCTAATCATTATTCCATATTCTCCTGTGAAACTTCTGCACTAGGCTACCTTTGACATCTGTAATGCAATCTAGTGAGAGTAGATTTCTTATAATTTCTGATTCATTAAGTTCTCTCCAAGGTCTCAGAGACAGATCAACTGACCTTCAACTACTACAAGATATCCACAGTCTTTATTTCATTACTGTAAATAAAAAGAAAATTGTTACTTTCATGTGGGTCCCTTCACACTGCGGCATTAAGGGAAATGAAGAGGCGGACAAAGCTGCCAAAGAAGCAAGTCAACTAACAGACCTAGGTGACAACAAACAGTACCTTATCAGGATATTACAAAATACTTCTCCAGAGTAATAAATACAAAGAGGAAACAGATCTGGAGTCAATGGCCTCCAGACTAGTTACATATGGCAAGGAAAGGGGACTCTAGCTCTTCCCCTGCCTACACTCTTAGCAGGAAGGAGCAGGTCTCCGCATTGGTCATAAAATGTTAAGCCACCCATACCTCTTTAGCAAAGGCCAGCCACCGCAACACCCGTCTCACAGTAAACCATCTCCTCACAGAATGCAAGGAATACGTTTCATCACATAACTGGAGACTTATCCATCATTCTGAACACGCTATCCAACTTCAAACACGTATTACTGTTCCTCAAAAGTACAAACTTTTATACGAAAATATAATTCTAAGGATACCAACTTAGAATATACATAAGTTAATATGCAAGAAATTGATTGTCTAAATACTGATGTTCTACTGATAGGTATTCAGAACGTTATCCTTATGATTTATAGATATTGAATACCTTTGTCATATTGATCTGTTATTTGTTGTTTTACTGCTTTTGTTTAAATAATTGTAGCCAATTTATTGTATAAACTGTATTATACAAAATAGTGGTGATATGAGGTAGTTTTTAAAACGACTCTAAATAAATAAATTAATTAATTAATTAATTAAAAATTACACAACTATTCTAGTTGAAATCTCGGTCAGGGTACCTTAACTGGGTGACGCTATATCTAGGGTTTTCCTTAATTTTTAACATAAATGTCTGGTAACGCTAACTCATTTGAGCATCATGTCACCCATTTCATTTATCATCGGATATATTCTAATGGGTTAAAGGAAATTAATTTAAAAATTGTAAACTCAAACTTTTAAATGACAGAAGTTTCATTGTTTCGCTGCTCTGTTTACTGACTACTTTCATTTATTTGTTAAACTCCATAAACACTTTCCCTAACTTCTTACACTTCATAAACAATTGAACACTCTAAGAATAAGTCTACCTCATCTTCTTTACCATTACTTATTGGACATCTTTCTACCAAAATGTTGGAGGAATAAATAAGGTAACGTAATCGCGGGTGACTCCGGCTAGTTTTTCCAAAACCAGCTCCATAGGGGACGGTAGTGTATGGTGTATTGGAACGACCTTTGCGGGCGAAGATGTTAACTACCTGAGACAGATGTGTAACACGATTGTGTTTCTTCAGTCTAAATAAGAAATTGGGCCTCTGTTACGGAAAGGAGGTACGTAATAGATTGATTTCTGGAGTTTTGTAAATTTTTACGTGTGTTTACGATAGATTTAAGAAATGTGCGTTGAAATTGCTCCAGAGACTTGTACAACAATCAAATAGAGAATATTTCACAGCCATAATCCTACATGTTATGATAGTCATATATCAGTGCTACCAACGTGTAAAAATAAGTATTGATACGACTGCGAATAAAGCAGATTATGGTAAGCATAGAAATTTTCTTTTATATCTGTTTCGTAGTTTATAACTTAACTAGTCCGAATTTTGTTATTGCAGCTTTGAAACTCTCTTAGGCATAATTTTAAGCAGCATTAAATTTTACATTAGTTTGTAATTAGGCAGCGTAGGAACCACCGCCAAAAGTTGTTATTGGGACGCACCAGCCACGAAAACAAAAGCATTACTCCTGGTTCTTTACCAGTAACCCTAGCCTAGCTTTCAGGTAATGGGGCAAAGGACTGTTACTTCTGCAAAAGTCGACTAATAACTCATACAGTTGCAAGGTTGCTCATTTTGCTACAATCTGAATTGTACAGTGTTTTCAACCACTTACTGTAGAATCAACAGCTTCGTTTTCATTTACAAATGCTTAGTATTATTAAACGCAGTGAAGTAAAATGGTTGTGGCATTGCGTAAGGCATTTAGTTTTGAATCGTTTTATCTACAATTTTTGATATTGTTCTCTGCTCTTATTAGAACTTTATGCTTCCATCCTCACTCTCACTAACATTAACTTCCCTCTAAAGAGTTTAAGTTGCATATGTCCTCCAGCTTATTTGTCGTTATCTACTGTTATAACGGAAAGTTGGAACACATTAAACACCCATAAACAAATAACTAAAGAATGCCCTATTCATTGCGGTTTCCTAAGCTAAAGAAATTCTAAATAGTATCAAGCTACCGTGGAGTATGTCGGTATGTTTACAAACAGCTACAGCAGGCGACACGATGTGTCACCCAGCTGCTAACTTCGATAGCGTGAGGCACGCGGCGTTGTTCCTGTAACTGCCTAATCCACACTCATTGTGGATCGCTTTTTTATGCAGCTATGTTGGCGGTAGAAACTGTCTGTATGTCTTACATAGACAATGAGCAACTATGTACTTCTATATATTCATTCGGTGTCGTTTCCAAACTCTCTATGTATAATGTATTTTCCTCCTCCAATGTTAAATGATAACGATGCTCACATAAGTTCAGAGGAATGGAGAATGGTACTGCGAAATCTGTGTGGGTGCTGTGAGAAAGAAGTATGTAAGGTGCATAAAGATATGAATATATAAGTGTAGAAATGTGCTATTTTTTCTCATAATTTCATGATGTAAAAATACTCAAAGGTTTATTTCAGATGATATGGACGAAAAAGAACCCCAAGAGATTGGGAATTTAATGTAATTGTTCCAATACATAAGAAAGGCAACCAAAGTGATTGCTCAAACTATAAACCTATATGTCTCTCCCCGGTTGTATATAAAGTGTACACTAGAATCCTGGAACAGAAATTGAGGAAAATAGTAGAACAACATTTAGAAGAAGAACAGACTGCTTTCCGAATGGGTAGACAAACCCAAGAACAAATTTTCTCATTGAGAGTGATAACAGAGAAAGCTGTAGATAGAGGAAAGGGTATTTGTTTAGGATTCTTATATTTGAAAGCAGCATTTGATTCAATACCTAGGGAAGAAATTTGGAGAGCTCTAAAGAACACAAAAGTACCTATGAATTTTATTGAAGCAATACAATCAGTTTATCAAGAACCAAAAGGGATAATAAGATTAGATGTACAAGAATCCGAACCATTTCTGATGAATAGAGGAGTTAAACAAGGAGATGGTCTCAGCCCACTCTGATTTATTATTGTGATGAATGAAATATGGAAAATTTGCAAAAGAAGAACAGCAAGAACTATGATAGGATATGGAAATTTAAGAGCAGTTTGGGTACAATCGTTTATATGTGCTGATGACATATTGATAGCAAATAGTAATAATAATAATTTACAATTAGCGCTAAATGAATGGAAAGAACAATTAACTACAAAAGGTTTAGAATTAAACATACCGAAAAGTAAAACCATGTATACAGTAAGGAAAGAAGAAGAAGTTAAAATTAAATGTAATGATGAAATCTTAGAACAGATAGACAGTTATGAATATGTGTGTACAATTATAAATAAAGATGGAAAAATAGAGCAGGAAATTTTAAACAGAATAAGAAAGGCTAATTCGGTCTACTATCAGATTAATAATACTATTGTGTGAAAAAAGGAAATAACAAATGATACAAAAATTATAGTATTTAAAACAATAATACTACCAATTCTATTATATAGAGCAGAGAGCTGGACTCTCCTACAGAAACAAGAAAGCAAAATAACAGCTATGGAAATGAGATATTTAAGACGAGCTGTGGGGAAGACAAGAAGAGATATGATTAGAAAGGTAACAATAAGGGAAGAGTTGGGTACACACTCCGTTAAAGAGATATTGAAAGAAGGACAACTTAAATGGTATGGACATGTACTCCGCATGTGAGAGGAAAGAAAACCCAAACAATATTTAGAAGCAAGACCAGACGGTAAAAGAATTAGGGGAAGGCCACGCATGCTGTATCAGGAATACATTGAGATGTTGGGGAAGGATAGAGGGAAAACCATGACAGAAATGATGAGAATGATGATAGACCGAGAAAAGTGGAGGAAATGGGTACAAGAGGCTTGTACTCCACGCTTAACACCACAAAGGAGTTAGAGAAAGAAGAAGAATTTCATTATGTACTGGAACTGAGTGTTTCACCGTTTTTATTCTCATTCCGATTTGTGCGCTATACCAAACCTATTCATCCTCCAATTGGGAGCGATTAGGATTTGTTTCCATTCGGAATAAAAATTAAAACGGAAGTATACAGAAAATTCTTCATCTAAAAACTAAAAATGTAACGTAATGTAGAATTGAAACGGTTTCAGTAGTTAATTAAAGTTAAAATTCGTAAAGGAATTACTATTTAAACATTAAAATTACGTTAAGAAAAATTTCTTTAAAAAGGACTATGTAATGTAGAAAAGTTGAAAGATGACGAGTTGTCGTTATGGCAACGGCAGGATTATAAAAGTTGAGGCAATTGAAGCCATTTTTTTTTCTGCAAATGGACGTGAAAGTGTGAAGGTGTGCTTTTCGTGTGTCTGCATTTCTGCAGAGTTTGTGCTTGCATTGGAAAGTGGGAGGATGTAATTTTTTTTTTTTTAATTTTACGTCCTCCAACGTTAAGTCATATCGGATGATGACCGGAATCAGTGAAATGATGCTCAAATGAGCCCAGGGTCCATAGAGCTTAGAGTTAACCGACATTTGTCTTTCAGGATAAGGGAAAACCCTGGAAAAACCTTATCCAGGTAACTCAACCTGACCGAGATTCGAACTCGGAACCTCTTGAACGTGAGGCGGACACTCTACCGCCGCGCTATCGAGGCGGGCGGATGATGTAAAGGATTGCACAAGCTAGTATAATATCAACGTATATAAAGCATTGAAAAATGTAACAGCTGGAAAAGTTTTATTTTAATTAAAATACTGTCGCGGCTGCGGCGACGCACACAAAAGGTGGAGAGATAAGGAACAGGTAGTGCCGGGCGGAGATGAAGAGCTTGCCTAGGCAGATAAATAGCGCGGAGATAAAAGGCAGGCCAAAACAGAAGAAGTTAGATAATTAGAAGTTTCTAGTGTTGTCTAGCTTGTTACAGAAGATATCCTTAATTTCTAGAATTATCAATGCAGGTATACATAAGAGATATCGACACGCCAGCAGTCATAAACAGAGTTGAAAACAGAGGAGGAGTCGTAAACGGAGTTGTAACGAGAGTTGTTATAAACAGAGCTGAGTATCGTGCAACTGTGAACGCTGTTTGTTTGTGGTCAACGACCTTGGAAGATTCTAATTGTGTATGTGACGATATTCTGCTACTGTAAGGATTGGCCAGAGTGTATTTCAACGGAAATAAAGAACATTTTAAATTTCTGCAAATTTGACTTTTAATTCTACAAATCCATAAAGTCACAATACCAATTTTTATTGAAGAATGGAAGAACTACCATTTTATTTTATTCATAACTATATTATCACTTCCCATCTGAGAGCGCCCTGAAAATAAGAGTTTGTGTGAATACCAGAGCAGCCGTGAAAGTACTAGAATCCGGCAACTAGATCTTCAAAGAGGTTCATCATCATCTTTTCCTCCACAACTTATTTTCAGCAACTCCAAATCGTTACAGAATATAAGGTAAACGTTTCATATATAGTGACCAATAGGTTTGTGGTGAATGATTTCCAAAATATTGATCCGGCTCATCTGCACTTAACTTATTTTCGTTGAGGTTGTGTCAAATGTTTAGTATTACTTATTTTAGGAAAGCAGTAGAGAAAGCAAAAATTAATACCACCTAGTAAGAGTGAAATATTCAGAATAAAGCATATTTTATGGTTTAAATGTTTTGTGTTATGAATTACTCAAGATGTTCGTTCAGTGAACATAGGTGTAAAGGTAGCAGCATCTTGTCGAGAGCTGTGTGCCCCTTAATTTAGTAATTACATTCGTACATCTAGTATTAAGTTAAGTACCTGTGCGTATTCGCAGGTAGGTACAAATTAGCGTTAGAAGTGGGAGTTCCCACGGGAGATGCCACCACTCTCTTCCCCCTCCTCCACAGCTTCTTGAGGTTACATTGCCGATTGCCGGAATGTAAATTCCCGATTCCCTAGGGTTGCCTCTGTGTTACGAGGACAGATTCCACCAGGACCTACATATCACTCCAGATTACAAGGCGGCCCGTGTTCTGAACTCCTACAGCTTGTAATTACAAGAGAAAAACTGGAATGCGTTTTAAAATGTTCCCAGTCACGCTACGGACTACAAAGTAATTTTATGCGAGGCTTCCTGTGTTTACACAGAAGTTATTTTGTCGCCAGTGCACGCGTGTGTTCGTGTAGGGAAGTTATACCTGCCTCTTGCATTGCAAATTGAAACAGTTATTCTTGACACCGTTTCTTAGAACACACGAATGAAAGGTAGCGTCTCACTGAACTTAAGTTTTCGAGTAATTCTACGTTTTATACGAGAAAAGAAATGGCTTGCACTCACAGGCGAGATCACGCTTTGCTGAAATTGTTTTTTTTTTTACATATTAACATTATCGATAGTAAACTTTTTAAAGAGTTGCTTGCCATATGATAACGTTGAAAGGATATTATGTCCAGAACAAATGAAATGCAACATATCTGATATGGTTCATCCACTGGAAAAATCCACATAAATTAAAATTATTTTAGTGGAATGCAGTATTTCAGTTGTATACAACACACTGTATAGAAATAAACTGTTAACTGGGAAGAAAAAGAGATAGCTTTAGGCCAAAGCTAGTAAGTCAAAAGTACGCAATTTTTTGGAAATTCAGGAGATACAGAAAATAAACATGTGAACTTTTACCGAAATTTTACTGGAGTGAAAATTTTTAAAGTAGTTACAAAATAAGTTTACTTTGCCTTGTTCTAAAATACGTATAATCTTTTGAAAATCTCATTGCAGTGTACTTATTGTTGTCTGCGTTGAGCGCATTGTTTCTATGGCAATATATAAGTGTAGCCAAAGTTATTTCACGTTTTGTGTGTTAGTTATGAATATTAAATGTATGTTCACTACAGAAAGTTGAGTCCTATTTTGCAAACACATTTCTATAAAATAGATCATATTTTATGTGATGATAAATTAATATATACGCCCTGAGGTTGGTACCTGCAGTGACACAGTATAGCATTTTGAGGGCATCCTATATGAAGAAGAAAACTCTGTCTGGAATGCAGTGCAAGTTCGCACATCAATAAGAGGGAGCAGACCTGCGATGGGGACCAAAAAAAACAACCACATAGCTAGAAATAGGACAGTGTGCAGTTTGTGACATGATTGACGGCTCGTTATATCGACCAGTCCGTTCCAATGATTACTGCCAAGTGACCAGAAACTTCATGCAAGAATGACATATTATACGTCGCAACCGAAATTAAACAGAACATTTGCTTTGACCTACCTTTAACATCGATACTTACTAAAATAATCTAAATGTGCTATTTTCAAGATCTTCTTGCAAACAAACCAGGTGTAAAGATGTTTAGAAATCGACCTCAAATACACTTGTACAAGGAGATCCACCCGAAAGTCGGCAGATTCCGGCGTCTATCAACACGGGGGCGATGGAAAGCTCCGGGGCCCTTTTCTTGGGGCATTACCTGGAGTCTAAAATGCCTCCCCCCTCATTCAAGACGAGTGGAAGTGGATACGCAAATTATGCGCGTAATCCCCGCAGGTAAGACTACCGAAAACCTCGGTGGGGCTACCTGGTGATCTAGCACACGTTCTACTAGCTCTGCAGGATACTACCCGGAACTTATTAGGCAACCCTCTGCCCCCTCCGGGCGGCCGAGGCCTGGTCGAAGGTACCCGATCTCCTACGGGTGTTGGGAACACACTGACCCCTCGAGTCCAATACAATCGGAACAACTACAATTCGGAAGGGGCTTAAATGTTTGGCCCAAGGTTCCTCTAGTAACTTCAGAGGTACCACGAGGGTTAAGAGTCCGTAGCGCCCGCACCACGGCAGCTGAAGAGGACGGATCCCCTCCCCTACGACCTCAAATACACCATACCATGGAAGTGGAGGAAAATGGAACTCTTCCATTCTTGGACACTTTTTTTTTAAGCAACGGTATAGTGGGGCATGCTGTATACCGCAAGCCTACACACGCACGCGCGCGCACACACACACACACACACACACACACACACACACACACACACACACATACCGTTCTCTATCTCTATCTGAGCACTCATAATTTTCATCATAAGTCTTAACGACCAGGAGTACTCAATACACTGGCCCACAGAGCTTTGTCTATCTCTGATCCCAGCAACTTAAAACAAGACTTACAGCACCTGAGACTCACTTTTCGTCAAAACAGTTACTCCGAATATGTCGTTGAAACCTCGATTACCACAGCTTGAAAGGGGAAACCTGTAATACAGCAAGTGTCATGTAAGCCAGCCGCTACAGCCTGCATCCCGTTTATCGGCAATCTATCCGGCAGAACCAGCAGAATTCTCGCTAAATACATCAGGGCCATCCAGAAACCACCTCCGAAGATCAAACATCTGTTGAGAGTAGTGAAAGACAAACTGGGCTTCCAAATTCCGGGAGCGTACCGCATTCCCTCTGAATGTGGGACACCGTATATAGGACAAACCCGAAGGACCATCGCTAACAGAATACATTAACATGAACGCAGATTTCATTTAATGCAACCTGAGAAGTCTGGACTGGCAGATCATTGTTTTGATAACGGCCATAGAGCCAACTTTTGGGAGACGACCATCTTGGCAAATTGCAACAGTTACTGGGGGGCGGAGAGTTAAGGAGGCTTTGGCCATTTCCTCCTAGAGGAGCATGCTTAATAGTGACGCTGGATTTCAGTTCAGCTCCTCTTGGAAACCGGCCTTAAAAATGGAAATCCGTCGACTTAAGAAACACAGATCTATACAGCTTTATCATCAAGTTAAGTAGTTACGTTTCCTTGATCCAATTAATATTCTATATACACGCCATCTTCTGACATAGCATTTAATTTACTAAAAACACTCTTTTGTTCTGTGATGCGAGTATAGTTAGTGTTTTGTCTTTGGTGATATTAGTATTAAATCCAGTTATACAGTTTTTGGTTATAATATTTCTTAAAATATCATGCTGATGGAAGAGATGTATGTTCCAGAAACGTCGATTTTTGGTTTCCCGAGAAAATATTCAAAATATTCGTCACCAGGAAAACTTCAAATCAAGTATGCAATATCTGCATGAATTTCGCAACAAATTTTAATACTTTTATATTTCTCTATACATACAAAGCTACAATTCTAAGAAGCATAGTGCCATATCTGAGGTTTGAACCATGGATATTTTATTACAATTTCGCCGCTATAACCAGGATCAAAAAGCAATAAGCGCCTGCATGGTGAAATCTCCAATACATTTCTTCTCAGTAAACTGCACGGAATTCTCAAACTGATTTTTGGATAACATATTCCAATGAGGATTAAGTAATTAGTTGCTAAAGTAACCGTTTCTGAACCTTTTGTTTTCTATTTAGGCCTTTAGGAAGTACCCATATAGGCCTCGAAGGTTTTGAGCATCGGCACGGCAGACGGAAGATACATGGTCCACTTCACGGCTATGCCAGTGAAGTATTCAGTTGATTCTATCTTAACAGTTACAGCCTAAGAATAATTAGTATTTTATGCTAACAAAAAGCTATTTTTTGTATTTCTTTTTAATAAGGAAAAATGGCGTGAATTGGTCGAGGTGGACTTTAGCTTGTATAACTGACATACCTGAACATTAAGTGATACTTAAATGTCCAAAAAAGGGGATAACTTTCGTCGGCTTTGATCTTCCACAGTTTTTTTTTATTATATAGGGAGAATGAAAGCAAGAAAGGAAGAGTGAGAGAGATGGGGGGCGGGGAAGTTGCAGGTTCTGTTGGTAACCTCAACCAAAAGAAACATATCTTCAAAGTGGTTAATGAGTAAGCAATTACTTTAAAAAGTTTATTTTAAGGGCACTGTGAGGTTCTTTTTACCCAGACAAGGCTAACTTTTACCAATATTAAAATTTGAATATATAGTAAACTAAACATAATCAAAAATTGGAATTCGGTATGATTACTGTATAAGGATGTGTGCGTCTAACTACAGTATAATATTTAAATTACCTTTACATAGGTACATGCAAAAGGAACATAAATCACACCGTGTGTCCTGAAAAAAATATTGCATTCTATATTTCAGGTGCACTTTACTTGTAGGAATTTAAAGCTACATGCACCAAGTTTTATCCTGAATAACCTAAGATACAGTTTTATAATATCGACTAAATGGAAATCACTATGCACATGAAAATTGCATAGTTTTGAGTAAAAAAGGGATAATATTTTCAAGGACTGAGTATTTGTTTTCATCCAGTTTATAAATCACATGAATATGTTAGCCGAATGTGTTCAAGGAACACTGACAAATAACCACAACAAATTTTGTGTCAATATATTTTATAGGTTTTGAGAAACATGCACCTAACTTATGAAAAATCAAGGTTTTGGGAAATCACGATCAAAGGTTAGGCACCATTCTCAGGAAGTGGGCGTATCATTACGCCGCCATCTTTAAATTTACGAATTGAGGGACTTACATACCAACTGACAACCTGTGTTATATATATATCATTTTAAAGCTGAAGAATTATACAATTTTTTAACATTAAAAACAAAAAATGTATTTTTTGAAACCTATCGACTTCCCAGTGCCCTTAATGTATCTGATTTTTTTGTGGAATAAGCTTGTCTTTCACTGTTACAGTCTTCCAATTATGAAAACTGCAAATCTACGAGGGCTGATCAACAAAGACTGAGATTTATTTTTTTCAAATTTGTTTTTTACTGCAATTCAATGTTTACACGATCTTTTTTAAGGTAGTCCCCTCCTACTTCAATGCACTTTTTATAGCGTCTCTGCCAGTCGTTGAACACGTGCTGCAGACCATTCTTTGTGAGGTCCTTGAGAATCGCCTCACTTTTTTGGGTACTGTTTCAGAGTTCTCAAATAGAATACCCCTAAGTTTTGCCTTTAGTGATGGTAATAAAAAAGTCACCAGTGTCAAGATCATGGCTTTAAGGTTGATACCGAAATTAAGGTTTGCCATAAGTAAAGAATAATGATGGATTTCAAAGGAATGTTGGTTCTTTATTACAACACGTGTAAGGGCAGTTTAGTCGAATAACAGTTTGGGTGAATAAGTTGTTTTAACAAAAGAAACGTAAGAAACAGTGTCCTTAGCAGATTACTAAAGGATGGCACTTGACTGTATGAATAGGGCATTCTTCGGATCATTCATAATGTCGACAAAATATCCACAAAGAAAATCTTTGTGTAAAAAGAGGGTTTCGAGAAAGTGAATGTCACATGTACACCCACGCGTATCTGTGGTTATTCAGTCACTTCGTGGCTGGCAAGCCATTGAAACAGTCTGAGGCGTGAGGGCGATTAGGGCAGTCCTCTTGTTCTGTCTTGGGCCAGGCATACCAGAAATGAGAGAAGATATTTGTCGGTTCATATATACGTGAGGAAAGAATAAATTTTATCGAGTAATAAACCTCCTGCCGTCAGTAACTCTAAACAGGGATATTGGTAACCCTTGGTCGGCAACTTCAATTTCAATGTTCTGAAAAAAGAAGCAGTAAATAAATAAGTTTGAAACGGGCATTCCAGTGTCAACAAAACCGCCCTTCTCACACATATCCACGCATACCCTGAGAGAAACCTCATTGCTCGCCAGAACTCATTTGCTTGCCAATAAAATAAATTAGCTACAAATTGGCGTCCCTTGCCAAAATATAAAATTATTTACAAGGTGGATAGGGTACAAAGGTAATGTTGAATCGAGCCAGAAACTGCATGACTTGATTTGCGACGTGAGGCCGTGCATTGTCATGGTGAAGTCCGAGAAAGCTCTGGTCTTTTCTTTGCAATGTGCTTCCTCAGTGAAGCCACTACTGACGTGTAGTATGCTTCTGTAACAGTAGTGTGAGGGGGACTGCATGCTGGTAAATCATTCCATTACAGTCGAAAACAGTGATCACCCATCTCCTTCGCTGCAGATGCAACAACTTTTCCCTTTTTTGGTGTTGGAGAACCTGGCGATTTCCACATTGTGCTGGCCTATTTTCCTTCAGGATCATAATGATGCAGCCATTACTCATCAGTGGTGATAATCGAAGCTTAGGAGTATTAGATTTGCGAATTCTGAAGCAGTGATCAAGAAAAGTGGGGCGATTCTCAACGGTCTGCAGTGCGAGTTCAAGAACTGGCAGAGACGCTATTAAAAGTGCATTGAAGTAGGAGGGGGACTACTTTGAAAAAGGTCATGTAAACATTGAATTGCAGTAATATACATCTGTAAAAAAATTAGTCTAAAATTTTGTTCATTAGTCCTCGTGTGTTACCAGTGTGTAAATCATTTAATTACATAGCTAATCAAAATTCTTTGGAGCCAGCTTTGAGGAATTTGAACATGGCGATAAATTTTCCATGTATGGTGTTGAAGAATTTCCTTGAAAATATTTATCTTGTATCTTCGGGGTGGAATTATATTTTTTTATTTATTCTGGTCACACTCTACATTATAGAGAGTATTGCAATTATCTAAATATTATTATATTATCATCACTATTATTCTTTACTAAGTACTACTTCATGAACCGCTTCATTAAAGGAAAGGTTTTGCAGCCTTCGTTAAACATTCTGTTAGAAGTACAAAGGACACTGAAAGGTTGGTAACATTTATAAGACATCGCCCACCATATACAACTTACCTTGCGTGACCTAAGAGAAACAAACGAACATCAACTTAACATGTGAAAAACGAACGTACGTATAAACATTACATGGAGAGTACTAGAAAAGTCTAAATTTATTTGACAAGCATTTGTGTCAAGAGGTCTAAATTGCCTATGTTATATTTTTGTATATCCATGTCGCTTTTCGAGATATACAGAAGTATACGTATTTTATTGAGAATGAGGAAGAATACACATGCGTTTTGCAGAGCTTTTAAGATTACGTTTAATTTAGCATGTAGGTAGCCAAAGCATGCTATTTTTTAATCAAAATGATATACTATTTAGGACGCCTCTCTGTTAAAAGTTAGTTTGAGAGTAAGAAATATTTGAAAACGTTCTCGCGCCTGTGGAAAATTCTTTATTTGAATACAAAGTACTTCTTTTACTTTAGGGTTATAACAGAACTTTTTGGGTAAAATTACGATAGTAGTGCAAGTCAAGCGGCCACTTTCTAATGGAGCCGACGAGAAGCCCAAAATCTCAAGCCTCTAAGCTCACCTCCATCAACACACAGCTCCGGAACAGTCTTTAACGTGAATAAGAGAGGAAATTATTGGAAGTGGGAGAGAGGAAAGGAAAGCGTGGTAGAAGATATAAAATAGCTTTATCGATCAGGAAATACCACAGAATATCCAGTACTGAAATTGGACAGCCACCATAGATCGAACCTAGGACCTCCCAAATGCGAATCTCTCGCGTTATCATGGAGTCAGTTTCTCTACTAGGTACTCATAGAAAAACTAGGATTGCCTCTCTCACTCTAGGGACTGATCTTGCTGTTAATGGTAGTAATAAGCTCCCATTACGGAAATTCCTGTTTGATAAATTAGCATGACGACCTCCATGAGCGCGATTTAGCTTATTTTGTGGATATATCACGGGAATGGGAGAGGTGTATGAATCTAATTAGGCAGTCGTTACAAGTGACACGCCACAGACGCACTGCTCTTCAATAATGACATCACAGTGGAGCGCACAAACCTTCTCTCTGGAGGTCACTTGCGCACACAATGGGGATTCGCCTAACAATAGGTCAATAGATTGTTGACAGACCTTCCATTTAGTTTCCATTCAAATCAACCGACGCTTTATGAACATATAGGCAACGCCTCTTCAAATTATTTAGCAGGTTTCAAAATTTAAATACTAAATCTCGCATGCAGTGCGTTAGGAAGCTGTTGAAGAGATGAGAGTCTGCTTTTGTAATGATGAAGCACGTGACTCAATCACCCAGACCACGATATCAGCTTTGGAGCTAGAAAAAATCAAAAAGCAGTGCGATTTGCTACCAATTCTGCAACACTAGTCTTATAAAACCGTATTCTTTAAACATTTACAGATATATTTTGCTCCATATTAACCTATAGAGATAAGCTACAGTCAAAACCTTTAACCCTTACTTGGTAACGTGACACAGTAGCACCTACGGTAGCATCCGTCTGTGAGACTAACATTATCAAACTTGGAATTTTAGGTGTACCTTAAAGAATATTGAAGATTCTGAGAATAGTAGTACTGATATTTAAATTCAGTTTAAAAATATTTTGCCGTAAAATATGGTAAAATACATAATTAAATATTGGTTTTCCTCATGAAATAGTTTCTGAAGCTGTTTATATTGTGACTGTGGGTTCGTGAAATTAAAAGTCCAATTGCACCGACTCAAAATGTTCTTTATTTCCACCGAATTACAGTTGGAACATTTGCCGATTACACAGAATTACGTAGCGCGCACAGTTACAATTCACCAGTTCGTGCGTCACAGTTCCACTCTGCACACGCAGTTACGTACACTCCGAAGCACGTACAGTCTTCCAGTCTGTTCACTCACTGGGCGCTCCTCAAGGCTGCTCGCCAAAAACTGAACTCTTCTCCAGCCCGGCGCGTCGCTTATATAAGACTAACTGACCTATCTAGAAGGTTCCCGGTTAGATGAAATATCCCGAGTGTTCCAGACTCCGGTGGAGGGGAAAGAGATGGCTAGTAATGTTTTTCCGACCCTCCCCTCCTTAACGCTACAAGATAAATGGGTAGGCGTGGTCTAAATACCTCCTGCCGGACACCCGGCTGCTAGCTGGCCATGCCTTCCAAAAATTAGGTGACACTACCTACATAACAGTCACAAAATTGTATATTACTGTTTCGAATAAAATATAATAAATAATAAAATAATTGAAAGATATCTTGACCTCTATGCAAATAAGGTGAACCATTACATACTTTCTACACACATTTTACATATTTCCATGGGACACTGTGAGCAATTGGCTTTCTTATACTTCACGCAACTTATACGCCGTCATTCTATTCAGCGTTATGGGACACTAACGACGTTCTTTTCTCTTTTCTAGCTTGCCGTTACTTACCCTTTTGGCTGGAGAATCATTTCTATGCTCTTTACCCAGAGTATGCGAAGTGATTTTCCTGACATCATCCGATAAATTTGGAATCTGGAGCCTTCTCTTAATATGTTCTCTGATTGGATTTATTCCTATGCTCTTTATGAACTCGGATTTTTACATCTTACCTTTGTGAAGATATATAACATAGGCATTACCGCAGCTCAATGATATTAGAAAGAAAAATATTGCGAGTGGCCATATCCTTGTTCTACCGCTGGCTGAGTAGTTCCGATACGTAACGTCTGGAGCATCTACTGTCCTCCACAGGAGAGTAAGTCTCCGAGGCCTGAGGCGTACGGGGATTTGCGAAGGTTCCCAAGTCCTCCCTGGACACGTTTATGACACCCGATGTTACTACAGTTACAGAACATTGAAAATCGTTCTGACGGCTTTTACAATGAAAATATCACAAAAATATACAGAAAACAACTAATAAAAAGTTAAACACAAGACGCCTGATGCTACTACATATGTTTGGTTTTCCCACTAATTACACATTCTAAACACAAGATAGCGTTGCAAACAAGGTAAAATCCTAGTGGAAAATATTGCCAACCGTTCACATTCCACCATAATGTACAGGGTAGCAAACCTACAGGTAAATCGAGTTCGTAATACGAGGCTCTGAACCTAACCAATAGTTATCGATAACTGAAGGGTAACAAACCTCGTCTAGTAACCGGAGATTGTAATAGAGGCCCTAAATGCCTACCTCGATAGAGCAGATGGTAGCATATCTGCGTCACGTTCAAGAGGTCCTGAGTGAATCTCCGTCAGGGTGAGTTACCTGGGTATGGTTGTATTTCGGAGTTTTCCCTTATTCTATTAGACGAATGTTGAGTAACTCTATGGTTTATGGACCGTGGTTACATTTCAGCATCATTTCACCCATTTCATTCATCGTCCAATATGCCTTTACGTTGAAGGACGTAAATTAAAAAAAGAAGAAGAAAAACTCACCAACTAGATGGTTTTTAAATTTCGTTCGCTTCGTATGAACACGAGAAAAAATAAAATATTGATTTTTTCACCTGAATAAATATAAATTAAGTGACATTCAAGCCAACAATAATAAATATTTTTTATCAAGATTTATTGAACCCTATTTTACTCAGTGGTATATTTGGTTTAGAATTGATACATAAAAATATACAATTTTAACTAAAATACTTTTAAATACTAGAAGGAAGAAATGATGTTTTAATCTAATGTATATTAATTTAAACTATTTCAGACGTTCAAACACTGAGTTTATAAACATATGAGGTACTTATACTGTTGTGGCTTCATTAGCAAAAATGTGAGCGGAGCAGAAAATTCAGTTCCTAGAGAGTCTAGCTTGAATATTAATTCTTGTCTTTCTCTCCAGAAAATGGTACAACAGAAAAGGAGATGAACCACAGTTTGAAATTCTTCACCACACATGCACTCGAGGTTTGATGTTAAGTGAAAGCGTGATAAGTACTCACCAAATTTATCATGTCCACTTAAAGATTGTGTCAAAACAAAATTTGGTACAAGAGCTTCACATTTTCCTGTGTCATATACACTAGGGAAAAATAATGTTTTTGTTAAACTTCCATTTGGAGTTGTTAGCCATTGTTGGTTCCATTCTTCAAGAATATGTTGATGTATTATTCTCCTTACATTAGAAATAGGACATAAAGAGTATGTCACAGGAAGATTGGATTCTGCAGCCTTCTTAGCCAAGCAAACAGCTCTCTCGTTACCTAAAATTCCATTGTGTCCTTTAAGCCATCCCATGCAAATATGTCCTGGATGGTTTTGAAGCAAGGTTCTGATTTCATGTGCTAATGAATTTAAACTGTATTTATCATTAATAGCGAGTAGAGCTGATTGTGAATCATTAAGAATACGAGCACTGTTCCCATTAACAGTACACCATTTTATAGCTTCTTTAATTGCTAAGAGCTTCGACTGGAATACAGAACATTCAGGTGACAATTTAAACATGGAGTGAGTTAGTTCCGTTTGGTTTTCGTAAACAACAAACGCTCATCCTACTGCAGATATATTATCCTCAAATTGGTTAACGACACAAAAAGGCAGAGTAAATAGTTAACGAAGATTATGTGTTTTAAATAGATCTAGAATGTATTCTTTGTTCGTTTTTATGTCTAACAAGGTAAACATTTTGTGTGGATACAATAATAACATGGAAGCATATTGTTTATATAGTTACCACGAGTCTATAACAGTTGTGAATCTATTCATAGTTTACTGCTACACCAGCAGTGGAGTGAGATTGTTAGTTGGTACTTGACAGCGTAAAGGTTAAACCCCTTGAGCACAGGATAGGAGCAACGTTCTCTAAAGTTGGGTCGTCCTTAATCAAGGTTTCTTTGCATGTTTGGCTGAAAACCAGAAGTAGCTTGAACAATGGGAGAAAACGAAGGGGAAAACTTTGCCTCGTGGAGATATGCCACGCTAATATTGATCCTTCAATATCGCTGAGAGCTACCGTGCATCTATGAAATATGTCAGCGAAGACACAACGCTAAATCCGTGTTTGTATGTATTCAGTGCTGCATTGTGTTTAAACTGCATAATCAGGTAATTTTAGAATGAATATAAATGTACTGCAACATTTAATAAAAGTGACAAAGTTGAACCTTGTATGAAATAAGGTACACTGACTAGAAATGAAATATGTGTATCAAATCCCAACGCTATTCTAAGGCTTAGTTATTATATTTGTAGGTTATAAGTTATACAACAGATGTGAAAACCCCTTAAGAAGCTGGTCTGAGTAGTTTCCGACCTCAACATGAAGATGACAGGACTCGTAAATAAAAGCTAGTGAATTTTCTTCTCCATCTGTTGACAGTTACTCACCAAAGTTTCAGCCATTTTGGACCCTCAGTTGTTATGTATCAATTGTTTGATTTGATGTGACTGTTTTTATGAAAATGGGCAAAATTGAGTATCGAGCTGTCATTAAATGGGCGAAGAATAGTACAAGATCCAAGAAGGAGTTCTAGAATACAAAATAGGATAAGACGGGAAGAATTATTGAATAATCTAACAATGGAGTTGACTGCATGGGCGGCGGAGGGAGAGAGTGATGGCAGAGGCCATGGTGGACTACAGAATTAGTAGATTTAGATATAGATTTAGGAAATAAGGATTTTGTAATTTTTATAGTTGTTTTCTTTTGTTTTTTGCTTTTTTGTGTTTATTTCTGTTATTTTATTTCATTTTATTTTTGTAGAGTAGCTTTCTGAGAGATTTGTATAATTATAACATTTGTAAGGATTTTATGGAGAAATAAAGAGAAAATTTGGATATATGCCCCGGTATAGTTGTCTAGGTGCCGGGGTAGAATATTCAGATTTTATTTATTTATTTATTTATTTATTTATTTATTTATTTATTTATTTATTTATTTATTTATTTATTTATTTATTTATTTATTTATTTATTTATTTATTTATTTATTTATTTATTTATTTATTTATTTATTTATTTATTTATTTATTTATTTATTTATTTATTTATTTATTTATTTATTTATTTATTTATTTATTTATTTATTTATTTATTTATTTATTTATTTATTTATTTATTTATTTATTTATTTATTTATTTATTTATTTATTTATTTATTTATTTATTTATTTATTTATTTATTTATTTATTTATTTATTTATTTATTTATTTATTTATTTATTTATTTATTTATTTATTTATTTATTTATTTATTTATTTATTTATTTATTTATTTATTTATTTATTTATTTATTTATTTATTTATTTATTTATTTATTTATTTATTTATTTATTTATTTATTTATTTATTTATTTATTTATTTATTTATTTATTTATTTATTTATTTATTTATTTATTTATTTATTTATTTATTTATTTATTTATTTATTTATTTATTTATTTATTTATTTATTTATTTATTTATTTATTTATTTATTTATTTATTTATTTATTTATTTATTTATTTATTTATTTATTTATTTATTTATTTATTTATTTATTTATTTATTTATTTATTTATTTATTTATTTATTTATTTATTTATTTATTTATTTATTTATTTATTTATTTATTTATTTATTTATTTATTTATTTATTTATTTATTTATTTATTTATTTATTTATTTATTTATTTATTTATTTATTTATTTATTTATTTATTTATTTATTTATTTATTTATTTATTTATTTATTTATTTATTTATTTATTTATTTATTTATTTATTTATTTATTTATTTATTTATTTATTTATTTATTTATTTATTTATTTATTTATTTATTTATTTATTTATTTATTTATTTATTTATTTATTTATTTATTTATTTATTTATTTATTTATTTATTTATTTATTTATTTATTTATTTATTTATTTATTTATTTATTTATTTATTTATTTATTTATTTATTTATTTATTTATTTATTTATTTATTTATTTATTTATTTATTTATTTATTTATTTATTTATTTATTTATTTATTTATTTATTTATTTATTTATTTATTTATTTATTTATTTATTTATTTATTTATTTATTTATTTATTTATTTATTTATTTATTTATTTATTTATTTATTTATTTGTCATTAAATATTTGTTTTTGAAAGACTATATGCTCATGCAAATCAAAGATGAGTTGGATTCTCTGTATGGGGACTCTGCCACATCATTTACCACAGTGAAAGTTTTGGCAGATGGATTTAAACGTGATTGTATGAGCTTGGGTGACGACGAACGTTCGGGACGTCCAAAACTGCAACTACCGACGAAAATATCGCCAAATGGTGCCACACAACCGCCGAATTTAAGTGAGAGAGACAAAAGAGGCTATGAACAGGTCAAAATGAGCGTGTTTGTCGCATACTAAATCAACATTTAGACATGAGAAAGCTGTCCGCGCGTTGGTGTGCTGTTGGTTAGTACTTTTAAGGAATAGCAGTAAGTTGGATGGCGTATTCAGTATGGTGTATATGTTTCCAGTGATGTGATTAAGCTGTCGTTGTGAAGAGATGCATATGAGGGTGGGAGGGCACGGTTATGGTTTTGTAACACATATGTTTCTGTGCATAAATTTTATTATGAATTTAGAATACTTCAGTTTATGTTATGAACAAATAGAGAAAGTCCTAGGCCATCAGTATTTAACAGAGGTTCCTAAGATTAGAAAGGTACTTATTTTTATCCTAAAATATGGATTCAAGACGCCAAGATCCAACCTTTTCATACGAGTACTACATCTTTATGCTCGTCTGGTGGTTTATCGTGCTAAGTTTGATGATAAATTTTGCCCAAAATGTTTATCACAAGTAGTGCATTCTGAAATCGTAGACCTCTTCACAAACTGTCTCAAAAATGGATGCTGTTCGCCACCAAAGAAGTTGCCTTTCTAAAGATTGTAGTATATAAATATAAACTGATTGCATTCCTTGAGTTTCTGTATTCATTCTTCTATTTTTGGAACTTAATATCTTAATACCATCTTTTACAGCTTTCTTATTTTATACTTATTACTTGTTAATGATTATTCGTTAACCGGATCGATTAATTTAGATGCATATTTACATATTTCGTGATAGGTATAACATGGATGCACTAATCCTCAAATAACCTTTCCCCGTATCTCTTAACGCACACGTGACCTATAAACTGTTGTATGGTAGAAGCCAGTTCTTTATTTAATATTATGATATAGTTTCATATATTCGCAGAGAATTTTTAAATTTATATTTTCATAACCGCATGAATTATATATATTATGCAACAAAGTTAATTTTTGTGGAGTGTATGTCAATTCTTAACACGAAATAAACAGGAAGGTCCTTTGGATACATAGTCAACCTTAAAAATGCTGTGCCATGGCTGGGATTTGAACCACGGTTCTCCAGGTTGCCGTCCAGTCACTCTTACTCATAGAGCTACCATGGCTACCATTATCCACTGGAATCATATATTTTCCTAATAAACAACTTGGTGCCCTCGAATTCGAGATGACGTGTCATTGAATTTTTCAGGTTGACTCTGTCCAAAACCTTGGTCTATATACGTCTAGTGTGAAGAAAATGATTAGTTTCCATAAATTAACTTAAATAATATGAGCTTAACGGTGATACCTGGGAGGTCTTAAAACAGTAGGACACCACAAGCGGTGTATTTCAGTATAAATGCCTAACAAGTCAAACACAAAGCTAAATTATGCAGACGTAACACAGGCCTACCCTACCAAAGACGATGATCAAAGTCATGATCTAGTTATGATGTCTCAAATAAGAATAGGTCACCTTAACATAACTCGCCCGCCTCGGTAGCGTGGTGGTAGCATATCTGCCTCACGTTCAAGAGGTCCTGAGTTCGAATCTCGGTCAGGGTGGGTTACCTGTGTAAGGATTTTTCCGGAGTTTTCCCTTATCCTGAAAGACGAATGTCGGGTAACTCTAAGCTCCATGGACCCCGGGTTCATTTGGGCATCATTTCACGCATTCCGTTCATCGTCCGATATGACTTAACGTTGGAGGACGTAAATTACACACTTACACACACACACACACACACACACACACACACACACACACACACACACACACTTAACATAACTCACTCTCTATCTAGCTGTCTTTCTGGAAAGAAACAACCTCCCAGTTGCACAACATCTAACAGTAGCCTGTGAGGCACATTGGCGCCAGCAGCATGGCATACGCAACAAGAGGCCTTCTCTTCCCCATCTCAGTGCAGAACACTAATCGAAGTTTTCAGGGGCGTTGGCTTATATTTCAAAATTTGAGCTTGAATTCACAACTGATCTCTAATTCCTTGTATTCATACTTAAGGTTTTATAGTACACTCAGCGTAAGTAATGTAACCTCTCTAGTTTAAGGTTCACTCTTTTTTGTGAATTTATTTTGTATTAATGCAATGTAATGTAATTTCTATTGTTTAAGTCACGATAGACTATCTAAGTAAAAGGACTATAAATTTCTTAATAAAAGAATAAGGAAGGAAACAAAAGTAAAGTTTTATATGGCCATGGCGATTCTTGTGCTCATTGTGGCAGTGAATCGTGGATAATAACAAAAGAGGACAAAAAAATTCAGAGAGCAGAAATGAGATTTTAAGAAGAATTAAATGATGTTTTAAACCTTAGCTAATAGAAAATTAAACAATTAGAGAAGACCTTAATATTTATAAATAGAAGGAAAAAGATTAAAGAGAAAAAAATGTTTCTTGACCTTACGAATACCTTGATTGTAGAAGTGTAGAGAATTCGCTTCAAAGTACTCTTCCACTTCATTAATGACGTAATTTGTGTTGTCGAATCGGTGACCACGCAACGGATTCTTCATTTCCGGGAACAAGAAAAGTTCCTTGTTGCGAGATCGGGCGAATATAGCGGATGCTCGAAGGTCTCAAAGCCACATTCCCTTGTTTTGTCAACTGCAACTTGAGATGAATGAGCTGGCGCATTGTCAGCCAGAACACGAACAACTTTGGAGAGCATACCGCATCGTTTCTTAATCAGAGCTGCCGGTAACTTGTCCAGAAAATTGCAGTGATGGTTTGATCCTTGGCAAGATAATCTGTAAGGATAACTCCACGATAGTCCCAGAAAACTGATAGCAGGACCTTCCCCGCTGACTTTTGCATCTTTGGCTTTTTGGAAGGGGGAATCAGCATGTTTCCATTCCATGCTCATGGTTTTAGTACCTGGATCATACAGATAGATCCAAGATTCTTCCATGTTTACCAGACAATAAAAAAATCATTTTTTTTTCTGTTGGAGCAGCATCACTATCTGTCTTGAAAGATCACGCTCTGTTTCCTTTTGGAAAGGGATTAGCAAACGGGAACCCACCGTGCAGACACCTTAGACGTGTGCAGTTCGTCATAAATAATTCCCCACACACTACCATAACTAAGATGTGTCTCATTCATGATCATTTGGATGGATGCTCGTCTGTCTTCCAGTATTAAACACTCCACTTCCTTTACTGTGGTAGTATCGTCTGTCATAGACGGTCTAACAGATCTTGGCTCATCTGTCAGGGTCATGTGACCAGTTTGAAAATTCCTTTTCCACCTCAGAATAGTGCCATACGATTGGCAAACGTTTTCATAAACAGATGTCAACTCCTCATGGATTCCCTGGGCAGCTTTGCCCTTCAAATGCAGGAACTTGATCACACTGCGAGCCTCAATTTTTTTCCATCTTACACCTCATTCATGTCTGACACTCATTGAAAAAGTATGAAAGTACTCAAATAACTGAAACTACCAACATTAAGTTCCAAGAAAATCAATGATGACAATGAAAAGTTTGATCACTCTAGCATAAAAACTACCGAGTGATATTTAAAACTTTAAGACACCCCCTCGTAGTTACAAATTAGTAGGGAAAAGAATTCGGTCGTTCTAGAAAAATATTGAAGTAGAAAGAATTCTAAGACGGAACAGTTTTAAGAACTAATCACTGAAGTGAGCAAGAAGAAGAAGATTTATCACAAACATACACGACTTGTAACGAGTTATGTATTAAGAACCGACGTTAACAGTCTAAAAAGGGGCAAACAAGAGCTTTCTTGCGATTATTTTTGCATTCAAATGTCTCAAAGCGTGTACTTTCGGTGAAATGTGCTTCTTGCTCTACTTAATCTTATATGTAGAAAATATACTAATAAGCAATACATTGTGGAGAAAGTGATATAAATCGCTTATTTAATAAGTTTTCAATTACCTTTGAGAATCTCATAATTTTTATTTCTTTTGTTTCAGATCAGCTGTGAAGAACAACATTTTGTAAGTACCATATTCCTTATGTTATGTTATTAAATTGCACCTACATATATGAATACATATTCAAAAGCCATCTGATTCTAATATCCTGTAAGACAGACACACAGATTTCATGGTTAGGTTCTAAAATCTCTCAATATTTAGTGGCAGGCTTATGTGTTTTGTCTCCAGAGTCTGTTATAGGCTGTAACGCAACATTATGGAAATTGACTTTAAAGGTTATCAAGTGGTATGGAAATATGTCATAGCTGCGCCATTCCTAGACCATAATTCCTTCCTGTGTTCAGCAATCTCATCCCCGTATTTGCATATTTTGCGGAAACTAAAATTTATTGGTGAATGGAAACGCACATCTAGCTTTATTGGCTATCAGAACGCATCTCATATGACGTATGCATGATATGGAGGAATAGCGTTTAAGAACCACTTGGATGTTAACCAATTTGGGTTTGTTTGTATCGTATTTATCTCATATAGAAGACTTATGCATCATTAACTTCAGCTTGAGAAAAATTTAAAGTTAAGTAAAAAATTTGGCCTGGTACCACGCAATTAGATTATTATTTTAAAATTCAGTGCAGGTACATGTATGTCTTTTACCGTTATTTCTGCAAGTGCTACTATTTTTATGAAGTAAGCAAAGCGATTTTTTAGGTTAACTTTCTTTTTCATTTACTCTGTATTCTGTACAATTTGTGTTGAATTTCTTTGGCTCTGAGCTGCGTTTTCATTTATTTTATTGCATTTAAATCTGATGGCATTTTCTTCCTCATTGTTTCTTAATATTTACTTGGATTCTGTTTAAGCTTTATCGCCACTTTTAAGCAGAGGAATGATCTTCCGAAGACGCCGAACTCGGCATGTTGGATTCTTACCAACTAAAAACCCCTGCAAGCCACAAGAGAATTCTTCCTGGAACCAACTATAGGTATTATTTCTAAAAGAAAGGCGAAAGATGGTAGACGCACTACAACAAATGAAGTTATATAACACCTAAGTCCCTGAAAAGAGGAAAGCGATGCTGTGGTAGATGTTGGGTGTACAAGCGGCGACCGATTTACTCTCCGCGTTCGTCCTACTCCTTCGCCTTGAGGATTGAAGTAATCATTGTAGAAATAACATGTCAGTTCTCCCTGGACTCCATCATAAGTGGAGGAATGTAGTTCAAAGTAACAACCTGACCAAGTTTAGTGTAACAGCGATGACGGTTGTCAAGCAATTGAGGGCAAAGTAAAATGCTATGCTCTGCAGTACCTGTTTGTGCGCGGTACGAGCAGAGGTCCGTGTCATGAGTCCCATGCGGTTCAAGTAGGCCATGGCCGGTCAGGAATAGAGTGACATAATATCCAACTTCTCCATGATTTCGATTGAGCCAGGGTGCGATCTCAGGAATCAGCAACTTGGTGCAACTTCAGTAAATTTTGCGTTTACTTCTAATTAAAGGCCGGAGGCATGTGTGTGTGTTCTCCATAGGTATACTGCACATGGACCCTGCTGATATTGCTCGCACATTAAGAAACTACAGGTAAGTATAACCATGACAACCGCCAAACTGCCAGAGGAAACAAAAGAGTCGCCTTACATTGACTTTGCGTCTGCATACACCTACAAGACAATGTTTCACTAGTTTGTGGAGTATTATGTTACGTTGTTTTCCACGTTTGCAGATTTGATGGCCGTGCTGTACATCTGACGTCATCCATACTCTGTGCCCAGTTAACTTGTATCCATGACAGCGAACATCCCTCCGGCCTTTACTTCAATATACGATGAAGTTGAAGGTTCAATGTTACTTCAAGAGGCTAAACTGTTATTTCACTTTTTAGCGACATAGAGGTTAATGAAATACGCGCAATGCTTTTTCTTCTTCTGGTTGCTTCAGGGTATGAGAAGTCGAACACAAGACTTCTTCAATCACTCTTAGAGGGTACGTTGCAACTCACGTCATAAAAAAATCCTGTATAGCACTCAAAAACGCCTTCTCCGACTCTCTTCACTCGCCAACACGGTGCATTGCACTGCAGCTGGAATATTCAGTGGAACATTCTAGAGTAATGTTGCTGTCATCGATAGCGCTTCTGGGCCACGCCGTGGCTCAGTAGTTAGACCGCTTGGCTCTCACCAAGGTGGCCCGTGTTCAATCCCAGGTGACCGCAAAGTGAAATTAGTGGTGGACAACACGGCTTTGCGGCGGGTTTTCTCCGGGACCTCCGGTTTCCCCCGCCATCTCGTTCCACCGGTGCTCCATCTTCATCTCATGTATCAGTGTCATCGCCTGCGGTGCCGTATGTAGTAAAGGCAGGCGTTAAACTCTACACACACACACACACACACACACACACACACACACACACACACACACATAGCGCTTCTGGTGTTTACGCTGGGCGAGAACCCTACTCCTTGTACTGTTCCACCTAGTAGCTTGGTGCCATCACAGTTTCCTCACCCGCCTCGGTAGAGTTGATGGTAGCATGTCTGCCTCACGTTCAACAGGTCTCGAGTTTGAATCTCGTTCAGGGTGAGCCACATGGATAAGGTTTTTCCAGGGTTTTCCTTTATCCTGAAAGACAACTGTGGGTTAACTCTAAGCTCTATGGACCCTGGACACATTTGAGCATCATTTCACACATTCCATTCATCGTGTGATATGAGTTAACGTTGGAGGACGTAAATTACAACAACAACAATAAAATTAGTAATTCCTTACGACATTACATACATTATTTACCATATAATTCTAGCTGCAGGTAAGTATGGGCTGTAAGACATTACTTTCAACAGTTTGAAATGTATAATATAGTAGATACTTTGGACGATTTCAGCTTTTCTATGTTTACGAATAATGCAATGATCGCACTCCGTGGTCCAGGAGTAACATAACCTCTGGTTCCCGACGACGCGTGTTCAAACCTCGCTGAGGACGGTGACTTTATTGGGTGCAGAATTCCGAAGGGAAGTGAAACCGAAGGTTCGGTATAATGGTTGGAGCATAGGTACGCAGCGGTTTTCTTGAACCTTTAATTAACTGATTTCATTTGTTAAGTGATAGTTTATACCATATATTCTCCTTTACATAACGCACATGTTAATAGCAGTACTTCTCCTTCACTATTTACAGTAGTGTGCAAATGCAGGCGTAATTTGTCGACTCCTCGCTTGTAGAAATCACGTGACATTGGGTTTAAAAAGTCGTCAAGCATGCTCCTCATCCTGTAACAAAGTGCTTCAAAGTTTGTATGCTAGAGAATGAAAAATGCTAAAATCTGAAGGTGCTAAACCTGGTGAATTAGGTGGGTGCGGAATGATCAGAATTCCTTGATAGTGGTTTTGGTCGAGTTAGCAGAGTGTGGCCGTGCACTATCGGGTAATAGCACCATTTTACGCAGTTCTCCTGATCGTTTCTCTTCGATTGGTCTGCAAGATATCTCAGTTTTCGGCAATAACTGTCGGCAGTGATGCTTACACCTGGGGAAGCAGTCCGTATGCAGAACTCCCTGCCTGTTCCATATCTTCTGCGTATGCAGAACTTTTTCGTTCAGGATGAACAATTACCTGTCCTTACTTTAGCATAGACACCATTTCTCGTCACCTGTAAAAACCTGGATAGGAATGCTCAAAGTTGTTCACGAACCCTTTAGGCCAGCAACTAGAGGTGCACTATGGCCACCAGCTGAATTTTTTGTTTTGGGCTAGAGCATGTGCTATACATACACCAGATTTTTGGATTTTGCCCACTGAATGAAATTGTCGATCGATGGTGGAATGGTCAAGTTCATCACATTTTCCAGTTCTATAGTACACTGACGCGGAGTATCATAGATTAGAGCGTTTAGACAATCTTCACCAGATTCTGTATGTCGTCCTGAACGAGGAGTCACTCAAGTCAAAACGACCCTCTTAAAACGAGAAAACCACTTTCTTCCCATTCTCTCGGAAGTGGCTTTGTCCTTATACACGGTGCAAATGTTTCTGGGTGTCTCGGGTGCTTTCGGAAAGGTTCCACTTTTGGCACTCGACCCTCCATTTTCTAGTGTCTACAGCTACACTCGGTGTCATCATACCACTGGCGCGACAGCCCTAAGAAGGCCAATGCATACCAACCCGACTCCCGGCCTCTCGCCCACTTACGCACGGCAGAGGTAGGCGATCATCCAAACGATATCCTAGCAGGAATGTTGGTTTTCGTGACCAGGGCCGCTTACCTAACGCAAGCTCCTCACTTTCCTCACGATGCTGACTGGACACCGGTCCTATACCCGAGACCTAAAATCTGTACCACATAGGTGAGATCGAACCCTGGCCGCTTTCCGTGGGCAGGGACCAAGGCATGTTGCCTTAGCCTGCTACGCCACGGCGCAGGACCGTTGTCCTCATACACGGCGCAAATGTTTCTGGATGCTCCGGCTGCTTTCGGAGATGTTCAACTTTTTCCACTCGACCGTTATTTTATAGTATCTACAACAGCACTCGGTGTCATCAAATGACAAACTACGATATGTCAACCTACTGTACAATAGTTGAACTTCGCATAAAAAGTGACAATCGATAAATGTTTCCCATCGTAACTGGAGTATCAACTCGGGAAGCAAAAGCGCTACGAACTTATGCACCAACCTAATAGATTTACTGCAGGTAAAACAAACTTAAGCTTTATAAATAGACTTCTAAACTAAATTAATCTACCTGTCATCCCATATATAGTACAGAACGCTTAGAACCAAAGTAGTTAAGGAGCTCTGCTTCAATTTTAAGTTGATATTTTGGGTAGAAGACATCTCTTCTGCTTACTGTAAGTGTTGAGAAAAAAAGGTAAGATTGTTTGGTTTCCGGTAAAGCGTGACATCTTTTATTTAGCTTTTTATTTAATGAAATGTTTCTTAGTATGGGTATGTGACATAAAATAAATAGGGATAAACGTAACGTGTGTTTTACACTTCATATAATTTTGTAAGAACTATATCTGATGCAGGACCCTTACCATAACTTCATTGCTTGCCACGGTAGCGTGGATGGTACCGTGTCTGGCTCACGTTCAAGAGGCCCCGAATTCGAATTCGGTCAAGGTGAGTTATCTGGATAAGGTTTTTCTGGGGGTTTGCCTTATCCTGAAAGACGAATGTCGGTTAACTCTAAGCTCTGTGGACCTAGACTCATTTGAGCATCATTTCACTCATTTCATTCATCGTCCGATACGGCTTAACGTTGTAGGTAAGTTAAAACAAACCTTAACTTCATTGTTTAATACCCATCGTTGAATATTTTTTTATTTTTAAACATCTTAGCTCGAAGTACACATTCTAAGCAAAACGGCTTTGCGCTGAATGCATTATACCAGTTCAAAATGGTATTTTTGAAATTTATCCCCCTCAAGTAAAACAAAGCTTGTCTAACCCATTGGATTAATTAATATATAATACGATGTGCTAATCTCTGGAAATGAATTATTAGCTGCAGAATTCATTATTAATGAACGCCGCTCCGTGTTCAAATGAAAATAAACATTTAATATTCCATTCCTAAAGCAAATACATTCATTTGTGCATTCCGAAATTTAGAATATAAACGCATACTTCATGGACATGCCTGGGGTAATCATTTTTAGACTGGAATACGAATAGATAATTTAATAAAATATGGTTGTTAGTTTCACCTGACTGTTGTTGCATTCTCTGCATGGTATGGTTTAGTTTAAAAATTCTGCATACTGCTGTTAGCAAAGTTAGTACCTGTTCTTGTATCAACTTAGCAAGTAAATTGCCCGCTTCGGTAGCGTGATGGTAGCGTATCTGCCTCACGTTCAAGAGGTCCCGAGTTCGAATCTCGGTCAGGGTGAGTTATCTGGATAAGGTATTTTCCGGGGTTTTCCCTTATCCTAAAAGACGAATGATGGGTAACTCTAGGCACTATGGACCCTGGGATCATTTGAGTATCGTTTCACCCATTCCATTCATCTTCCGATATGACTTAACGTTTGAGGACGTAAAAATACAAACAAACAAGTATGTGCAAGAAGTACTGTTGTAATCGAATAAAAACTTTGTTAGCGAGGTTTCGGAGAAAATGAATGAAAATAGGCTTTCCTGAGTTCAAAGGAAAATTTTGTGTGTTTCAAATGGGAAAGGTTTTCGCTTGTAGCCAGTCAGGTGACTTAGAGCCTTCACCGTTGCCACCTCGTTATTCTCACGCTTTTTATATTTCCCTCTCTCTCGCACACTTGCGAGTGTTCGTGGCGCTAGACGCAAACTGAATTTTCCGAAGTTTTATAATAATGCGGTTGTTGAAATCATAATTCCATCACGAATATTCGTATATTGCGGAAATGTTTTAAATATTTAGTTTAAAGTTAATTATATTTTCTGAATTACTTAATTTTCTAATTAAACGAAAATATCAGCGCTGCATCCGTATAGCTGTGAATGTTACTTACGTTAAGAGATAATTCGTCATTGTCATTGTCTTCATCGTCTGAGTACCGCAAATTTATGATGATAGGTTCCAAAACCTCTTTACATGCTATTTCTTTCAAAAAGTCATCTTCTTGTAGTTTATCTGATGTCTCACGCAGTTTTCCCAGTCTTGTGTTCCTTGTCAATTTCTTCGTGAATAAGTCGTTCAACGTCAGTCAGTTTAAAAATATTATTTTTGGTTGCAACATAATTTAATCCCACATTAACTCTATTGGATTGTTCTAGTAGTAGTAAGGGGAAAGGTGGATCGCGTCTCGTTGAACCAGTTGATACACTTTTTCCTGGAAGAGTAACTGAATAATGCTGATTTGAACACTCTAGAGTAAATAGAGATTACGAACCATTCATATACAAAGATATGTGTCCAGATACGTTCTGTCAGACTGCCAAGAAGTGTATATATGTACTCTCATCGAATTTAACAAATACCTTGGCTATTCAAAGTACACATTTCTGTTATCACGACCTGTCAAATGTTTACGTTTCAGTTCTGAATAATTTCAAATATACGTTCACGCATACATGCCAACCAATAATGATATTCATTACAGTGCTTACGTCGCAATGCATTGTTATAATATAATATTATCTACTATATTTGTATTAGGGAAACTGTTTGAGCTAAAAATATGGGTTTTTTATGGTTATGTTAGATAGATTACGCTCTAGCTTCCACAGGGTTCAGTTTTGGCAAAATCTGAACTTTTGACTTTTGTCGCACACCACTTAGGGGGAATGCAATACAACACCGCAGTACTCCGATTGGTTGCTCACCTAGTAGCGTTCAAGGACAAACACCTTCCCATTTGAAACACATAATAGCTGATCCGGTGAATTTGGTACCCCCAATAAAAGTTGTATCGATATAAATAAAACAAATTCGGGCTGGTTACTATTTATTCTGCATTTGGGAGTGAAGTTTAAATATGACACAGATACAATTAACTTAATCAATTTAAAATTTTCGATAAAGAAAACGTAAAAACGTCCAAACGTTTCGTCCATAACTGCGTTAGACATCTCCAGTGGCGCGGTCAAAGTTTCCTCGGAGACAGTTTCGCTACGTCTGAAGTTGTTTCGGTAGACCAGGCTCTGCCGACTGGCATGCACGGTGTGCCTATACAGTTCGCACGGTGCCGGCGTACCTGGCAGCTGCTGACGAGTGCTAGGGAGATATACCAAACACTACCTCGTGCTGTGGCGTTCCTTAATTTGCACTTGGTTACCATTAAATAACACTAGGGAACACATTTTTTGTACCCGAAACAAAATAGGCTGATTCTTATGCAAAATGACTCGCTGATTCCAAAAATGCCTCTGAAAATGCTGTATCACGTAACGTTTTTTAGATATTCTTATTGTTTTATATAAAATTGCAGAAATGATGTATGATACCAACTCATATTGAGTTAATATAAAATAATAGCCATTGACTCTTGTAAATACAGCTTAAATACAGTGTTGCTTCATAATGGCAATTTACTACCTTCAACATCTTTATTTCATGCCATAGGAATGAAGGAGACATACGATTCCATGTCCATCATTTTAGATGCTTTTAGTTATCAAAACCATGGCTGGGAAATTTGTAGTGACCTCAAGGTAGTTGCATTGCTAACGGGACTACACAGAGGTTTCACAAAATATTGCTGTTTTTGTGCTTATGGGAGAGTAGGGCAACTGACAAGCATTTTATAGTGAAAGAGTGGGGGAAAAGGGAAGACTATACCCCTGGAGCCAGCAGTGTTATGTATGTGCCTCTAGTAGACCCAAACGAAGTTCTTTTCCCCCCACTTCACATAAAGCTTGGCTTAATGAAGAATTTTGTTAAAGGTTTGGACAAAAGTGGAAGTGCATTTGAGTATTTAAGAAGTATCTTTCCCAAAATAAGTGAATCTAAATTGAAGGAAGGTATATTTGTCGGTCCTCAAATAAGACTACTTCTTAAAGAGAGTGTTTTTGAATCAAAACTTAAACGTGTTGAACTGGCAGCATAGATATCATTTAAATCAGTGGTGAAAGGCTTCCTGGGCAATAACAAAGAAGAAAATTATGAAACTTTAGTCTCAGAACTATTAAGGAGCTACAAAGAAATGGGTTGCCGTATGTCACTCAAAATCCACTTTTTGTACTCTCACCTTGATAGTTTCCCCACAAGTCTAGGAGCTTTAAGTGATGGGCAAGGTGAGGGTTTTCTGCAGGACATTTCTGAGATGGAAAGCGTTACCAGGGTATCGCTGGGATTCAGCCATGTTCGGAGACTATTGTTGGTTCCTCAAACGGGAGAGTGCATGTCAATAAAAAAAAAAAAAAAAAAAAAATCAACAGTGAAACACTTCTGAGATAATTCAGGTATTGGTTTTCATCATTATCTTGTGTTTATTTATTTTAATAATAATAATAATAATAATAATAATAATAATAATAATAATAATAATAATAATAATAATAATAATAATAATAATAATAATAATAATAATAATAATAATAATAATAATAATAATAATAATAATAATAATAATAATAATAATAATAATAATAATAATAATAATAATAATAATAATAATAATAATAATAATAATAATAATAATAATAATAATAATAATAATAATAATAATAATAATAATAATAATAATAATAATAATAATAATAATAATAATAATAATAATAATAATAATAATAATAATAATAATAATAATAATAATAATAATAATAATAATAATAATAATAATAATAATAATAATAATAATAATAATAATAATAATAATAATAATAATAATAATAATAATAATAATAATAATAATAATAATAATAATAATAATAATAATAATAATAATAATAATAATAATAATAATAATAATAATAATAATAATAATAATAATAATAATAATAATAATAATAATAATAATAATAATAATAATAATAATAATAATAATAATAATAATAATAATAATAATAATAATAATAATAATAATAATAATAATAATAATAATAATAATAATAATAATAATAATAATAATAATAATAATAATAATAATAATAATAATAATAATAATAATAATAATAATAATAATAATAATAATAATAATAATAATAATAATAATAATAATAATAATAATAATAATAATAATAATAATAATAATAATAATAATAATTATTATTATTTTCAATGTTATTTGGCACTAAAATACCTATTATTTTCAATTAATCAAATATGAGTTATCACATCACATTTCTGTAAGTTTTCATAAATAATTATGAATACCTAAAAAACATTACGTGATACAGCATTTTGAGGGGCATTTTTGAAATCAGCAGATCAGTTTACATAAGAATTTGCCTATTTTGTTTCGGGTATATGAAAATAACTTTTTTTGTTCCCCAGTGTAATTAAGGACATGTTAGTAGTGAAGGAACAATCCAGAAATTGTATAATACGTGGTTTAATACCTCTGTGGTACTTGTTACTAAATTGTTTATAAAACAACCCAATACCATTAAGATTATATTAATCTTCAATCCTATACAACGAAATTATGGCATATAAAAGTAATATTTTTAATTATAAGAACGAAATAGTACTTTGTGGAAACTAGCACAATTTTGATCCTGAAACAACTGAAAAATACCAAATAACAAAATAATATTTACTATACAGTGATAATATTACACATAAGGGTGCCGGGGTAGCGCGGTGGTTTCGTTCGCGGCTCCCGTTCTAAGGGTCCCGAGTTCGATTCCCGGCTCTGGGGTTGGCGATTTTAAGTCGGCCCTATCCACGCCTTCACCTCTGTCTAGCACACGTGAAGTATCCCCTATGCCCAACGTGGTTCGGAGTCCACGGTAAAAACTGTAGGTCCTCTCACCTCACCGCCATCTTCACTATCACCCTATCATCGGAGGTAATGGACACCGCCCTCTGGGTGCCTCCACCTGAGAAATGGGTCCGGTCATCACTTGGTGGGGTGAGGTTACCCCGAAGGCCAAGGTTGCCATGTGGGGAGTGTTAGTAACTATTACACATAATTCTTCATATTAAGCGAATATACACGTTTCAATTTGATACATTCAGTTTTCGGTAGACACACTTGCCTTCTGACATCCTTTAGTTTTCACAATATTCGTCACAATTTGAGACAAATGAAACACAACTCTGGACCCTTAACGCACACTTTAAGTTATGATCATTGATGTTGGCTCTCTGAGAGGTTCTAATGCGTTTCATAGCTGAAAATAAGGATTCACATACATAGGTCGAACCAAACATTGCAATCATAGATGCGGCACGCCGGTGTAATCGATGGAATCTTGATTTAAGAAATCTCCTGTATAAATCTAGCAAACTCCTTCTGTTTCTGTAACTGTCAGCTAACTCAGTGTTACATTTCAAGGTTGATTCCTGTTGTTGTGCCTTCTATTGGCACCAGATGTACCATTTCTTCCACAATTTCCAAATGATCATTTACTCCACGAACAAAAATACATAATTGAACCATACTTTCATAGGTCAGTACTCTCATCAATGGCATTAGAGAATGCTAAAAATGCTCTTGCTCTTTCAATAAGATGTGCGTAAATGTTGTCCGCAAAATCTTGAATCCTGCATGAATTAGTATGAGGTGACAGACTGACACACTCGAACTGGTGAACACTGACAGGAGTGAATTTACTTGCAGCTATAAGAATAGATAATTTAATAAGTGGACTACCAGAAAAAAATCCTATAATATCTGGCAATTTCTAAAGCTATTTCTTAACTCACATAAACTGAGGTTTCTGCCATTCGGCCATCCCCTTCTTCCTGTTCCTCTTCCGGCGATGTGATCTTTTCTCTGAGGTATTGTATCTCTGTAGTGCGTTTTTCATTTTATAGGGCCGAATAGTCATTAGCATGCAATGTATTAAAATTTCGCTAAATATTAAGTAGTTTCAGTACTTGCAATTTTTTTCTGGCAAATTAAACAAATGGTACCAGTGCTACATTCCATGAAGAAGTACTCAGCTTCCCATTCGAGATTGAAATAATGTGTCGGCGTGGAAACCCTTCGCTTTAATGAGTGCCCTTCCATATCAAAGTGACACTGAAGTAGCCCGCCTTGGTAGCCTGGTGGTAGCGTGTCTGCCTCACGTTCAAGAGGTCCCGAGTTGGAATCTCGGTCAGGGTGGGTTACCTGGATAAGGTTTTCTTCCAGGGTTTTCCCTTATCCTGAAAGATGAATGTCGTGTAACTCTAAGCTCCATGTACCCCGGGCTCATTTGAGCATCATTTCACCCATTCCATTCATCGTCCGATATGACTTAACGTTGGAGGACGTAAATTAAAAAAAAAAAAAACAAAGAAACACTGAAGTACGAACCGCCACTGCTACGGAAGACAAGCCGTACGAAGAACGAGCTGAGGCAACATGGTGCTTGTAGCCCAGCTCATGCACCGCGGCAAGCGAATTGGATATGGCTGTGTGAGAATTTGTACTTTGAGCTGAGCTATTTTGTTGACTGTGGTCGTCGGGCTGAGGTCCTCTTCCTCATGGGTTGTGTGAAGTGAGTGACAGCCCGTAGGTGCGATATTCGTGTACTTGTCCTAGAAATGACTTAACTACGTAATGAGAGGAATAAGGGTATTGTAGGGTGACGGGTGAAATTTAGGTGGGGGAAAGAAATAAGTTAGCATTAGCTCCTCTTTTCTTATTTATTTATTTATTTATTTATTTATTTATTTATTTATTTATTTATTTATTTATTTATTTATTTATTTATTTATTTATTTATTTATTTATTTATTTATTTATTTATTTATTTATTTATTTATTTATTTATTTATTTATTTATTTATTTATTTATTTATTTATTTATTTATTTATTTATTTATTTATTTATTTATTTATTTATTTATTTATTTATTTATTTATTTATTTATTTATTTATTTATTTATTTATTTATTTATTTATTTATTTATTTATTTATTTATTTATTTATTTATTTATTTATTTATTTATTTATTTATTTATTTATTTATTTATTTATTTATTTATTTATTTATTTATTTATTTATTTATTTATTTATTTATTTATTTATTTATTTATTTATTTATTTATTTATTTATTTATTTATTTATTTATTTATTTATTTATTTATTTATTTATTTATTTATTTATTTATTTATTTATTTATTTATTTATTTATTTATTTATTTATTTATTTATTTATTTATTTATTTATTTATTTATTTATTTATTTATTTATTTATTTATTTATTTATTTATTTATTTATTTATTTATTTATTTATTTATTTATTTATTTATTTATTTATTTATTTATTTATTTATTTATTTATTTATTTATTTATTTATTTATTTATTTATTTATTTATTTATTTATTTATTTATTTATTTATTTATTTATTTATTTATTTATTTATTTATTTATTTATTTATTTATTTATTTATTTATTTATTTATTTATTTATTTATTTATTTATTTATTTATTTATTTATTTATTTATTTATTTATTTATTTATTTATTTATTTATTTATTTATTTATTTATTTATTTATTTATTTATTTATTTATTTATTTATTTATTTATTTATTTATTTATTTATTTATTTATTTATTTATTTATTTATTTATTTATTTATTTATTTATTTATTTATTTATTTATTTATTTATTTATTTATTTATTTATTTATTTATTTATTTATTTATTTATTTATTTATTTATTTATTTATTTATTTATTTATTTATTTATTTATTTATTTATTTATTTATTTATTTATTTATTTATTTATTTATTTATTTATTTATTTATTTATTTATTTATTTATTTATTTATTTATTTATTTATTTATTTATTTATTTATTTATTTATTTATTTATTTATTTATTTATTTATTTATTTATTTATTTATTTATTTATTTATTTATTTATTTATTTATTTATTTATTTATTTATTTATTTATTTATTTATTTATTTATTTATTTATTTATTTATTTATTTATTTATTTATTTATTTATTTATTTATTTATTTATTTATTTATTTATTTATTTATTTATTTATTTATTTATTTATTTATTTATTTATTTATTTATTTATTTATTTATTTATTTATTTATTTATTTATTTATTTATTTATTTATTTATTTATTTATTTATTTATTTATTTATTTATTTATTTATTTATTTATTTATTTATTTATTTATTTATTTATTTATTTATTTATTTATTTATTTATTTATTTATTTATTTATTTATTTATTTATTTATTTATTTATTTATTTATTTATTTATTTATTTATTTATTTATTTATTTATTTATTTATTTATTTATTTATTTATTTATTTATTTATTTATTTATTTATTTATTTATTTATTTATTTATTTATTTATTTATTTATTTATTTATTTATTTATTTATTTATTTATTTATTTATTTATTTATTTATTTATTTATTTATTTATTTATTTATTTATTTATTTATTTATTTATTTATTTATTTATTTATTTATTTATTTATTTATTTATTTATTTATTTATTTATTTATTTATTTATTTATTTATTTATTTATTTATTTATTTATTTATTTATTTATTTATTTATTTATTTATTTATTTATTTATTTATTTATTTATTTATTTATTTATTTATTTATTTATTTATTTATTTATTTATTTATTTATTTATTTATTTATTTATTTATTTATTTATTTATTTATTTATTTATTTATTTATTTATTTATTTATTTATTTATTTATTTATTTATTTATTTATTTATTTATTTATTTATTTATTTATTTATTTATTTATTTATTTATTTATTTATTTATTTATTTATTTATTTATTTATTTATTTATTTATTTATTTATTTATTTATTTATTTATTTATTTATTTATTTATTTATTTATTTATTTATTTATTTATTTATTTATTTATTTATTTATTTATTTATTTATTTATTTATTTATTTATTTATTTATTTATTTATTTATTTATTTATTTATTTATTTATTTATTTATTTATTTATTTATTTATTTATTTATTTATTTATTTATTTATTTATTTATTTATTTATTTATTTATTTATTTATTTATTTATTTATTTATTTATTTATTTATTTATTTATTTATTTATTTATTTATTTATTTATTTATTTATTTATTTATTTATTTATTTATTTATTTATTTATTTATTTATTTATTTATTTATTTATTTATTTATTTATTTATTTATTTATTTATTTATTTATTTATTTATTTATTTATTTATTTATTTATTTATTTATTTATTTATTTATTTATTTATTTATTTATTTATTTATTTATTTATTTATTTATTTATTTATTTATTTATTTATTTATTTATTTATTTATTTATTTATTTATTTATTTATTTATTTATTTATTTATTTATTTATTTATTTATTTATTTATTTATTTATTTATTTATTTATTTATTTATTTATTTATTTATTTATTTATTTATTTATTTATTTATTTATTTATTTATTTATTTATTTATTTATTTATTTATTTATTTATTTATTTATTTATTTATTTATTTATTTATTTATTTATTTATTTATTTATTTATTTATTTATTTATTTATTTATTTATTTATTTATTTATTTATTTATTTATTTATTTATTTATTTATTTATTTATTTATTTATTTATTTATTTATTTATTTATTTATTTATTTATTTATTTATTTATTTATTTATTTATTTATTTATTTATTTATTTATTTATTTATTTATTTATTTATTTATTTATTTATTTATTTATTTATTTATTTATTTATTTATTTATTTATTTATTTATTTATTTATTTATTTATTTATTTATTTATTTATTTATTTATTTATTTATTTATTTATTTATTTATTTATTTATTTATTTATTTATTTATTTATTTATTTATTTATTTATTTATTTATTTATTTATTTATTTATTTATTTATTTATTTATTTATTTATTTATTTATTTATTTATTTATTTATTTATTTATTTATTTATTTATTTATTTATTTATTTATTTATTTATTTATTTATTTATTTATTTATTTATTTATTTATTTATTTATTTATTTATTTATTTATTTATTTATTTATTTATTTATTTATTTATTTATTTATTTATTTATTTATTTATTTATTTATTTATTTATTTATTTATTTATTTATTTATTTATTTATTTATTTATTTATTTATTTATTTATTTATTTATTTATTTATTTATTTATTTATTTATTTATTTATTTATTTATTTATTTATTTATTTATTTATTTATTTGACTGCAAGCCTTGCTTCTTTCTCAACGAGTTTAACTAAATTAAAAAGCATCGTGTAAGTTGCATTCTTATAAGAAGGGCCCGGAGTTTTAGGTTTTAAGCTTATTTAACCTTAAAAGTACCTAAATAGCAGTTTTACATTTTTGAACCGAAAACTTTATTTTCCGAGTTTCAAAGTTAATTTGGAAGGTCATGTTTTTTTTCCGTTTATCATTTATTTTACTTTTTATAAATGACCTTGTTGTCGACGGGCCCTAAAACACCACACACCCCATATTCGTCTTTTTATATCTTTTTTATTTTTTAATGGACAAGGAGAAAAGAAATAAGCCTATTTAGGTGCTAAGTGAGATAAGGAGCAAGGATGGTCTCTGATTTTTTTTTCTTGGTAAGTCTCATAAATTAAAGTCCAAATGCTTATTCAGGAGGATCCATATGTTAGGGTATCGTCTCATTCAGCCTTTAGCCATGATTTAAACGCTAATAAAGTCGGTTGCTCGAAACTAAGGCAGTACTTGTAGAAACCAAACGTCAACAATATCTGTGGGTGCTCTGTTGCTCCCTTCTGGAAGTTCCAAGCTAACAAAACCGAAATTATAGAATTCTCAGACGTTATCCCAATCATGTGTCCCGTCTGCTTCTTGGTCCATTTCCAGATGTCACGTAACATTACGCAGCTGGTTATTCTATGGAGTTGGGTATCTACGTGTCCACAATGTTTACACCACGGCGCAGGCACTATGTTGTGTTTATGTTTCTTAGCTTCCGGCTCAACGGTTGAGAATCCAGATGCAACGACTCCTTGTGCACGACATTCTTCAAAACAAATGAGTAGCGTCGTGGTTTTGAAGTAACCTTATCAATTTATTTTAAACTGTGAAATACGCCCTTGAAACACAGAGGTAGAGAGATCAATAAAACATAAGCTACACGACATTCATTGGCTTTTTATCGTTGGCGTGTGTTTTATCCAAGCACTATCTGTAATTGAGGGAAAACTGTGACTGTGGTAAGGTAGAAATAAACAAATATGCTGCGGTTCCACTCTGGTATTATAACATGTCCCTAATGTGCATTCTGTAATTGCGACCAGCCTGTCTCAGTATTTATGTGTCCGGCAGACATTACCCCGAACGTGCGGCACTCAACTTATTTAACACGCTCGTCATGAACGCTTTTTCCCCTTCTTTCCATTATCTCTACGACTAGTTTCGGCATACAGAGCAAACACGTATGTTATAAACCCTGTGTTAATATCCGAACACGTGTAAAGGAACAAAAAACCTCAACAGTGGACTCATTTCTGACTACATCGATGGTGGTTTCATTTCTGTAAAATACAGCACTGCAATTATTAAGACAATTTTCGAAATTGAGATACAGAAATACAAAATTATCATATGTTACCTTTATAATATCTTCTATACATATGTTCTACAAATTATTCTCAAAAAAGTATATATACCTACAGGATGTTTCAAAACGTCAAAGAACGAATATAGCCGTTTCAAAGTTTATAACCTAAATATTCCGAATGTCTGTCTCGCAGCTTCAAAATTCTATTAAGTATAATTTCATGCAGCATTAAATACAAGGAGCGTCCAGAGAGTAAGCTCTGTTTCAATTTATCTCCGCTGCAGCGCTGCGATCGCAGATCCGCAAATGCGCGGTAGACGCTCTGTATCAAGGAGAAGAAACGTGCGCCATTGTTAGATCGTTGTCAGCCACGTACGCTTTGTTGTGCTTGTTTACAATATTGGTGTTGATTGAAAATCCCGCCGCTTGTGAAATCAGAACTGTGATTCGTTTTCTGAATGCTAGGAAAGTGAAACCAATTGAAATTTATCAGCTGTCAAAAGGTGCTGTGTATCGTCACGACAACGCACGACCACACACTGCAAATGCGACGAAAAAATCCTACAGGAATTTGGCTGGGACGTGTTTGACCAACACCCGTAGAGCCCTGACCTCGCTCCTAGCGAATTTCATTTGTTTCTGCATCTAAATCATTCCTTGGTGGTCAACACTTAAACAATGATGAAGAGCTGAAAGAAAATGTTTCCAACTGGTGGAAGACACAGACGGCAAACTTATATGAAGAAGGTGTACACAAACTTGTGCCTCATTACGACAAATGCCAGCAAAATTTAGGCAGTTATGTGGAAAAGTAGTTTAAGAGTTGTAGAATTTTGTGCAATAAATAACTTTTCGGTATATGTACACAACTTTATTTTATTACCAAACAGAACTTACTTTCTGGACGTACCTAGTATTATATTATTTGTGATTAGGCAGTGCACGAACCACTGATTTTTGAACCTCAAAATTTATTGGGACGCACCGGACACGAAAACAGAAACTTTACTTCTTGCTCCTTATCAGTGACTCTAGCCTCGCTTTCAGGTAATGAGCCAACGGGCAGTACTTGTGAAAAAGTCGATAATGACTTGGACAGTTCCAAGGTAGCTCATTTTGCTATGACCTCAATTGTACAATACCTTCAACTATTTATTATAAAATCAACACCTTCCTTTTAAGTTAAAATTCTTTACTAAACACTATGAAATAAAATTCTTGTCTGATTGCATAAGGCATTTAGTTTTGGTTAGCTTTATCTACAACAGGCTCTGGGGTAGCGCAGTGGTTTCGTTCGCCACTCTCGTGCTGAGGGTCCAAATTTGATTCCCGGCTCTGGGGGTGTAGGTTTTAAGTCATTCCTATCCGCGCCTTCACCTCTGTCTAGCTAATGTGAAGTTTCCCCAATGGCCAACGTAGTTTGGAGTCCAAGGTATAAACTGTAGGTCCACTCGCTTCACCGTCGTCTACGCAATCACCCTATCACTGGAAGTAATGGGCCCACTGTCAGGGTGCCTCCACCTGAGAAATAGGTCTGGTCATCATGCGGTGGGGCGAGGTTACCATAGTTGCCATATAGGGTGTGTTGGTATGCATATACTTTATCTACAATATCTTGATATTGTTTCTTTTCTTTTTATCATTTAAAGTTTCCATCTTCTATCTCACTAACATTAACATTCCTTTAAAGGCTTAAGTTGCATAGGTACACCAGCTTATTTCACGTCATTGACTGTTATTACGTAATGTTGGAAAACGTTAAACACTCATAAACAAATAACTAAAGAATAGCATTTTTATTGGGGTATCATTAGCCACAGGAATTCTTAATAGTAGCAAGCTACCGTGGAGCATGTCGGTATGCCTACAAACTGCTAAAGCAGTCGGCACGCTGTCACCCACCTGCGAACTTCGATAGCATGAGGCACACGGCGTTGTCCCGGTAACTGCCTAAACAAAATTCCTTCTGGAGCGTTTTTATGCGGCTCTTTTGGCGGTAAAAGCTGTCTATATATGTCAGAAGGGAGCTCAGAAACTAGTTTTATATAGTTAGCTGTCGTTTCGAAACACCATGTCTGAATGAATAACTTATTGTGCATATTCCAAAATGTTATATTTTACAAAATTATGTTACATCTACTTGTCTTTGCCTTGATGCTACCTTGTCTTACATGACACCCTGGGCTTCTGCTCTGCCAGGTAGCTCTTAACCTCCATGCCTCCTTGTTATTTAATTACTCCCTTTCTACCCCCTTCCCCACCATCTTCCTTTCTTATATTCTTTACATTTCTGGCCCATTTTTCTTTTACTTTCTGCAATAACTAACCAGTACTTCTTACCTGCTTTCTTCCTTTCCCGTTAACAATTTTATAGCTGTTATCCTCTTTTCTACTTTCTGCCATTTTTCCTTCCAAACCTTTTCTCTCCACATTGCAACCTCTTATCCCTCGTAGAAATATTGTTCCTGTTCTCATCCAAGCTAGCTCTTCTCTCTTGCCTATTGTAGTAATCTACATATGCTTCTTGACCCAAATTTCTTTTTATTTGTTTGTAAAATTGTAATGATTTCATATTTTCTAGACTTCCCCATATTTCCTGCCTTTCCATATATTCTACTCTGCATTTTACCAATTTACCCACATGTCTGGTATTACTTTCCTCTAATCTCTATGTATCTTCCATTCCTATTTCTTCCTTAACTCCTCCCACCACCGATTTGAGTTCTCTAATTTTTGTTTTCTGTCTCATGCATAATTTCGTAATTTCCCCTTCTTTTTTGGCCAAACACCTATACCAAATTATTATTCCTTTCATTATTACTCCATTGCTTCTTGTCTTTCTTAATTCTACTTAAGCTACTTCCATGGGTGCTGATGTTGGTAAGCCCAGTAGCTCTTAGCCCAGTAGCTCCACGTCCTCCAACGTTAAGTCATATCGGACGTTAAATGAAATGGGTGAAATGATGCTAAAATGTGTCCAGGGTCCATGGAGCTCAGAGTTACCTGACATTCGTCTATAAGGATAAGGGAAAACCCCGGAAAGAACCTTATCCAGGTAACTCACCCTGACCGACATTCGAACTCGGGACCTCTTGAACGGGAGGCAGACATGGTACCATCTACGCTACCGATTTGTTTAACCCTTCCCCCCAGATCTCCACTGCATACAGCATTTTGGATTACACTAGTGCTTCATGCATTTTTTCTAACCACTTGGTTGTCATTTCTAGTTTATATTTACATATTCTTATCCCATTCATTGCCGCCCTTCGTTTTATTTCATTTTTGCTCCTGTGTGCTCCTCACTTTCCATTATTACCCACTTTTCAGCCTTTTTTTTTTTTATTTAGTTTAACTCCCTACTTGAAGACCATAACTTTCGACTTTCTATATATATCCATGTAGATAGGATTAGATGTGACAAAATTTTAGGAATGGGATTCGGTACGTGTACCACATTAATGATTTTGATCTATGCTCCAAGGGCGGCATTCTTGGGAGGAAGGATGAGGCTATAGAAATCGTACGGCAAGGATAGTGCCACAAAACTCCGTCCAGCGCCGTAAACAAAACACTATACGAAAGAATCAGAGCCAATACTGCCATACATCGTAGGTCTAAGAGCACACGTGAAAGATAACAAAGAAATAGAATGGGGTGAAATTACGGAATCTAGTATGAAGGTAAGTACCAAAACATACGCCTATGTGAGGAGGAAAACAAAAATATACGAGGCGCTCAAAACAGAAAGCGTGGCCGACAGGGATTACTTGGTACTATAGAACAAAAGACATTCTAGTCAATAAGACAGTACGAAAAACCCAAAACGTCACATTTTATGACGGTTTAGTGTTGTTTTAAGCAAACGGAACTTAAAGTAAGTTTCTCCATTCACTGTGGGTGTTGGCCTGAACTAAAGGCAATACATCTGAGAGTTGTAAGTAAAGCACGTTTCTTTTGAGCTGGGCGTGCAAGACTTCGCTCCCGAGTTAACAAAAGAACCACCACTAAACAAAGTACAAAGGCAGTGCAGCTAGCGGGCCGCCCCGCGCCGCGTGTGAACCAAGGATGCGTAGGTGCAGATGATGAATGTAACGTCCGTATCTTTAACTAGTGTTTTTGTTGCCTTCCGTCTAGAAGCTTCCTACTTGCTGATGAAGCTCATTACTGAGAACAATGGAAATGTTAAGAAGTAGCATTTAAACAAAGGGAGACAGGCGCAAGATATTTGCCTGATGACTGCATGCTTCACTAAATAATAACTGGCCCATGTCGGCAGAAGCTACAACTGGGCGGCTAAACTATTTATATCCTTGCATGCAGAGAAAATTCCAATATCTGTACTCACAGAAGTTTCTTAATCCACTCCGACAAAAGATTATAAGTTTAGCCACGGACTATCGAAACATAGGACAGCTACAAAGCGAGATTCTTTAGATACTTCACATTTAAGTCAACTCGGATTATGAGTCCAGGTTCCTTAGAGCTTAGAGTTACCGCACATTCTTCTATCAGGATAAGAGAAAACCTCAGAAGAAAAGAAATTCCAGATAAAGCTCCTCTTCCAGATTTGAACTCAGGACCCATTGAAAGTATGAATGAACTTGAATGAATGAATTTATTAAGCCCTGAGATATTATATCATTAAACTACTCAACCGTAACCGATCCTGGTCATTATTGTGTGAACAGTCAATTATTGATTACAAACATGTTACAGATGTATTATTTTATCTTGACAGGTATCCTGCGCGGTAGGGATGAGTAGCAACTGTGGTGGGGATAGTGCACATATCGCCACAATGCTCACACGCGTAAGATTACGAGAGGGGAGGGCGGTGCATAAAGTGTCTAAAAGCAAATTTCATTCTCAAAGCCAGTTTTGCAGCTCTTATAAACTAAGTTGTAATTCTTAGTATGGTAGTACTCACCACGCTTTTGTTAGATCTTAAATAGTACATAGACATTTGGAACAAAATCCTGTTTTCCTCCAGCAGGCATGATAAACAACTGAAGGCCTTTCAATATCGCTGCAGAGTCCCTGTAACGTATTTCACTCCAGGCATATCGTCCAGTATGTGCTGTATATATATATAGTAATTTTACGTCCTCCAACGTTGTCATATCGGACGATGAATGGAATGGGTATAATGATGCTCAAATGTGCCCAGGGTCCATAGAGCTTAGAGTTACCTGACATTCGTCTTTCTGGATAAGGGAAAACCCCGGAAAAACCTTATCCAGGGAACTCACTCTGACCGAGATTCGAACTCGGGACCTCTTGAACGTGAGGCAGACTCTCTACCACCACGCTACGAAGGCGGGCTGTATTTATATGTTTCACCCATATAAACTATATAAATGTCACTTAGATATCTCCGAATATTTCGCAAATACTTAAGCCTTTTTGCACGTATGGTGCGATGCTCGATTAAAATTTGTCTGTCACGCTTAGTGTTTTTTTTTTTTTTTTTCAAATAATCCTAGCTTCAAAAGAACTCTTCTTAATGTTCAGACATTGCCTTGGAAGTCAGTAGAATTTTTAGCTTCATAAGCACTTTCTTCAAAGTTGGTCTTTGTTTTTCTGTGATTTAAAAATTATTCATAGTTCGTCTAACTACTTCTGAATTAAAACATCCATATTAGATTTTGTGCATGTTCTTAATCTTTGTTTACTGGGCATAGAGAAGGACGTTGTTGCACTAGCACAAATGGCTTTTCTTTCCTTAATAACTCTCCTAAACTGCTTTCAGACACAGCTGTTGCCTCAGATACCCTTCCCCAGATTTTTATAGCTGACCCAGACCATTGTTCCTTTTTTATATATCTATGGATATTGGTTATTACTTCTCGTGTTTTTAAATGTAGCACTTTATTTCCTAGTGTGCTGCTAGGAGGCATCATTTATAAATGCCCTTTTGGAACCAGGAGACAAGCACATTTTGAAACAAGCTGTAGTGTTACCGAGTAGCTCTGCACGTGTTTAGTTGCCAGCAACTGGTACGCAACTGACCTGCCCTCCCCGCCAGTTGCAACCGTTCTGAGGTGGTCTCGTCCAGATACCACTGCGCATCGCTCTGCACTTTTCAAGATAAAAAAATGCATCTGTACAAAAGGTCTATCACTGCCTTCAGTAATCTCTACCACTATTACTCTCCAAATTTATTAAATTCTTAAAATATGCTTAGACACATTGCCCGTTCCCAGTTTTACAGTTTTACTTTTCTAAGAACTACCTTGTACTCTTGCAGCTTCTACCTATAATTTTGCATATATCGGTTCTTCTCTTAATTTTTGTCCAAATGTATTCTCTCCGTCAAATATCACTTTCCTTGCATTCAAAAGACTGTATGTTTCATACCTTCCTTCTCCCAAATTAGGAGAGGGGATTGAGGGAAGTTCTAAATAATAATTTTCATTACAATAAGAGAGAGTAATAACTCAGAGAATAACTAAGGTATTCTTCAGTACTCTTTCTATTGTACGGTGATACTTAGGCCCTACTTGCATTCCAAGACTGGTCAACTACAAGTAGACATACTCCTGTTCACCCTCTCTACTCAAACGTCCCAGCTTTACTAGAGCTGGCCCACACCACGTGAACTGTTAGCCTCAAAGTTTAGAGAGTATGCAGTTCACACACTTTTGCCAATAGCTTAAAACTTCACAGTAATGTCTCAGGTGTCACGACTAAATATTAATCTACGTAAAGTAATATTGTTAATGCTATTTGATGCACGTTACCGACCAATGGTTGTCAATATTGACGCACGTTGTAAATTTTAAAGCAATGTGGCCTATCCTCAGGGTAGAGAAAAAAGTTCCGTATACGGGTATGCGTGGATATGTATGGGAGTAAGCTATATATAGTTTAATTTTAATGTTCCTACTGACGTTCCTTGATCTAAACATATTATGCAAGGCATAGAAACATCTGTTACCACTTGCTATTCTTTCCTGAATTTCCATTTGAAATCCATTACGATTCTTTATTTACTGCATCCTTTAATTTCGGTAACATATTGAAATATAGTTACCACTGTATTTGAAAGCGCCACATAAAATAAAAAATAAACTTTTCCTCCCACGCTACAGAGACATCGCGTGACAAACTCTGCCAGTGCTTCCTAACTACCGAAGAGTCGCGATTTCTTCCGAAAACCTAAGAAAGCGTGGTATTCGAGGTCACAAATAAGTGAGTTCAGAAATAATCAGTACTGAACGAGCTCGCGGAACTTGTCAATTGAGCTTAGGCAGCTGTGAATTTCTCCGCAGCACCGCCGATCCTCGCGCATACATTTTAAAAATGTCTCCAGAACAAATGAAATATTATTTGGCATGGACGAGGGCTGTTCAATAAAGAATGATAACAGTTTTTTGATAACGTACCTTTCCTTATCCCCATATTTTGATGGTGCTTCTCAAAATAGCTTCCCCTGATGCGATGCACTTGTCCCAGCGTTTCCGCCAGTCTTCAAAGATATGCTGGAAAACAGTTTTAGAGAGATCCTGCAAAATCGCCTCCGCAGCCTTTCACAGTGCTTCTGATGATGGATGATGCCTTCCACGAAGACGCTTCTTCAAGCAAGGGAATAGAAAACTGTCACATTGGACTAATCTGGACTATAGGGAGAGTGAGGACTGCACTTCACGTTGATTTTTGCAAGGTATTCAGCAACGACATTGGCAATATGCGGCCACACGTTATCGTGGTGCAGCATCCAACCTGCTTCAAAAAAATGTTTTTTTTTTTTTTTGCGCCTGATGTGGATTTGCAATGTTTTCAGGACATCCCTGTAGTATTGTCCAGTCACTGATGTGTGTGCAGGTATAACATGCTGATTAAACATTCCATGAATATCAAGGAATGAGATGACCGTAACTTTCTCAGCAGAAGCAACCAACTTTGCTTTCTGGGGTTTGGTGATGAAGGAGATTTTCACACTGGGCTTTATTGTTTGCTCTCAGGATCAAAATGATGTAGCCAAGTTTCATCAGCAGTGATTTACGTTTCAAAGAAACTCCGTATCTTCCTCTAACATCAACTTTAACTGCATGTTACGTCCATTGCAGCGGTAGGCGATATTGAACATGTCTGAACTTGCCTGATTCTCATAGGTGGGTACCAGGAGTACCAACAATGCAACTACTACGGCGTGTTTGTTTCACATTAAGCTAACAGATTGAATTTTAGTGCGAAAAATTATGACGGTAAAAAAATTTATGAACATCTTTATTGAACAGCCCTCTCATTTGTTGCTTTTCTTCTTTCCCTCCTAAAATTCTTGGAGAAGCGGCTCTTCTAGCGCTCCAATTTACGTTTTGTCACTGCCCTATGTATACGTAATGAGAATTTGGCTGTTAGAAACGTTTATAATACATTATAAGGTTAACAGACGTTACAATAACACTAATTCGAAGTATATTATTGCCGCGACCAAAAGTAATTCAGCAAACAAAAATTAGTCCTGATGTTGGCTCAAGCCCAGGAAAAATAAAAGAAGACGAAGGTGTTACGAACTAGAAATGAAGATAGATTACCGCGTAAGTGAGAAAGTTGAGCAGTAAAGAACAGAAAGAAGTTCACGAGGCTAAGATAGAGTTTGAAAACCAGTAACAGGTAGTAATGCGAGGGGGAGACGGAGAGGAGAGAGCCGGAGAAGTGAGGTGTGTGTGGTTAAATCCATTTTTAGCACAGAGACTTCTGATTCACTTCAAATATCGGCTTCTAACCTAACAATATAGTTTTATGCTATAGAGTGATATAGTCATAAGAAAACCTTACGTTTCTCAAACTTCGTGCTGTGTATTTGCTTACGTGTTGTGTGCACGCTAGAAAAAGGACTAATTCTACCATCGGCTAGAACAATAATGACAATATTTTCACGGCAACAGGCATAAAAGTTTCGGTACAAATAAGAGGACAGTCGGCGGATAAAGTTTCATGGTAATAATAAGCCTTGCTAAGTATTTAACAATAGCGCGTTTAGAATAAACAAATGCCGGCGGGCAGCGATAACTGACGTAAAGGATTCACCGGCATATATTAAGTTACGTTTCTGGAAGGTGATAGAATATTGGGATTGCGTCATTAGATGCCTTGTTTTCCAGAAACATCTAGTGATTGACAGAACAGTCTGGATATAATGAATGTGATATACAAGCGATTGTGACACGCCAGCAGGACAGTCCTTGTGAAACAGTGTTGTGAAATGAGAGACAGCCAGCTGTGTTGTAACAAGAGCTAAGGATGTAATCTGCTGTCACTGTTATTGTGACCGACCTTGATATGTAACGTAATGCTGCTGTAATCTATAAGAGCATTTCTACGGAAATAATTGAGATTTTTAATTTTTGCAATTCGGCCTTTTAATTCTACGAACCCACAAAGTCACAATATACTATCTATAAAATTAAAGTAGAGGCATAAAGGACAAATTATCTTTGCTGTAGGGGTGGTGGGTTTGCGCTTTGGCACCATCAATACGGAAACATTTTTTAAAAAGCTATATTTTAAAGCTAAGAGTTAATTTCGAGACCACGCCATGGTTAAGTGGTTATACCGGTTGGCTCTCATCTAGGCGGCCCGGGTCCGATCCCAGGCGACCGCAAAGTGGGATTTGTGGTGGACAACATGGCGCTGGGGTGGGTTTCCTCCGGTTGTTGTTGAAATTTACGTCCTCCAACGTTAAGTCAAATCGGATGGTGAATGATTTGGTTGAAATGATCCTCAAATGAGTCCTGGGTTAGAGTTACCCGACATTCGTATTGAAGGATAAGGGAAAAACCCCGGAAAAACCGTATCCAGGTAACTCACCCTGACCAAGATTCGATCTCGGGACCTCTTTAACGTGAGGCAGACTGGCTACCATCTACGCTACCGTGGTGGGCGGTTTCCTCCGGGTCCTCCGATTTCCCCGACCATCATTCAACTAATTGCTCCATCATTGATTCATCTCAGGCTTTGAGCCGACCCCTCAACCCTGATTTCATCTCGCAGGTCAGATGCTTCGGCTCTCTCGCTCTGAGGGAAACCAAGCGCCTCCTAACGTCAGCATTGACGAAAAAGGGAGGTGAAAAAGAATTTGCAAGTGCAAAATTTTGTTGATCAAATTAAAGGCTAATTAATTAACCAACTAATGTAATAAATTTTTATTTTATTAATTGAACGTTATTGTCTATTTCAGCAGTCATATTTGGGTGTCCTTTTGTGTTGACTTCTGAAAGGAACACTGGTATTATCCTCTAGTCTCGAATTATCTTAATGCAAATTATTTATTTTATATATGTAATTATTATATATTGTAGTTAAATAACAAATTAGAGAAGCTTCACTCAAAATAGGTTCCCTTCAACTTCATCATTTCAAAGATTAAACACTGTTACCTGCTAACTCCTCATTGTGGTATACTCGGAAGGGAAGTAAAGCCGGAGTTCCCATGTCGTAGATCATGTCAGGCATTGTTGCGCTGGTGGAACGGTTATCATGGATGTATCTTTGGTAATCGATACCTCTCAGATAACGCACTGATTATTGCTGTAAGAATGAGAGGGGTACTGACGCGCCTCCTAGCTCTGTGCTAAGCATCAATGAACCCATCACTTCAGCCAATGGAATTCTCAGTAATCACAGATGACAGGTATATGTTCACTCCACGTGGAGTAATCAGTGCGTTATTTGAGAGGTATCTATTAGCAAAGTTAAATCCATGGTAACTGTTTCAGCGGGGTGACTTATAAAATAATTTCAAGTGGACTTTCTGCCCAATTCAGAATGGGCGTTAGAAACTACAACAGTTAAGAGCGTCCTTAAATGACAACTAAACTTAATTTTATAGTGCTTTGGCCATCCCTTCCTCGGACATCTAATATATCTTCTACCTTAGATGATAGTTGTTTAAAGTTGGGATTCTTTCACCTTTCATTGCTTCTATCTATATGTGATCCTTAATTGTTTTTATACCTTTATCTTTTTGTTTATGTTACATGTAGTTAAATCTTCAAATGTAAGGACATAATTATATTACAATTCGCTTTCGTATCAGATACATTCACTCTAAGGATAAAGTTCTTTTCCATGAATCTATCATAGCTTTCTCTTTCTAAAACGTTATCCAGGTTCCATTTCCGAACATCACACTGGTACAAAGACCAATAACAACAAAAACTATGCTGGTGGCAAAACCAGCATTAGATTTACGCCAACTGAAATGCTGTTTTTTTGTAGGATCGATACCTATCGTACTTCCTCAATTCTCCAGCCTCTTGAATGGATTAGATTGATCTCGAGGGCATTACGTGGCCGGAAACCAGTGAACTGCAACAGCTCCTTGACAGTAAAGATATTTTATTTTATTTTTCTTTCGGATTCTGTTTTAAAGTGTTTTATTGATTATTTAACAAATTGTTTGAAATTACCCACTTTACCTTCAACATCGTCTTTACTAAATTTATATTCAATCGATTAATTAACATAAATTACCTATTCCAGTGCTTATATTTAACATTAATGCATTGTAAAGTTACTCCAACTGTCCCAGGTAGAGATCATTAAGTGGAACACCGAGGATCCAATGGGAGAGTAAGCTGAGGGCGTGCCAGTTTAAGATATAGTCTCAATTTAAAACATCGCAGCTCAAACTAGCACATATCTGCGACAATATCCCCTTCTTGTTATTTTTTAGTCCACATCCTCCAACTTTAAATCCTATCAGACAA
>CM060951.1:199097756-199297756 GCA_030765055.1 Mantis religiosa | reverse complement strand
TTCTGCAGGTCATCTTTATTTGTGGCCATTATTATTTGATCATCTGCATACAACATAGTTTTCAATTTAGCTCCTGATACATTAATGTCTCCATTGACTTTATTCGACCAAATCTTTACTATTTCTTCAACATTCAAATTAAAAAGTGCGGTTGATAAAGGACAACCTTGTCTTACGCCACCATTAACTATTACTGGTTCGCTTTTATTTATTTTTGTTTTTGTGTCAATGTACATAGTTTTATAACTTCAATTAGTTCTCCCTATTATTAAAATTTTCCACAGTATCATTCGTGATACTTTATCAGAAGCTTTATAATAATCAATAAATAGTAAGTGCGTCTTTAAATTCTGTTCTGGTCGTTATTCTATTATTTGTTTAAGAGTAAAACATTTTGAATGGTGCTTCTTCCTTTTCTAAAACCAGCTCGTTCTTTTAGGAGTATTGCATCTGTTATTTTGTTTAACTGAGTACTAATTATTTTGGCATATATTTTGTAGGCAGCACACAATAAACTAATCCCTCTATAATTTTCAGGTCTTGTTCTTTCCCTTTCTTAAATATTGATATCACTTTAGCTATCTTCCATTCTTGCGGTATTTCTTTTGTTTCCAACACTTGTTATATAGATACAGTAATCTGTCATGTAATTCTTTAGGAGCATATTTAATTATTTAATTTAATTTAATTTAATATTATTTAATTAATTCTAAATTAATATTATCTATTCCGCAGGCTTTCCTATTTCTACTTTTAGCTATACTTTCCATTAATTCTTCTACTTCTAACCAGTCTACTTCTGCTCTGTATAATTTATCCATTTCCCAATTTTGTTTATCTCCTGTGTGCCAGAGATTTTTATAATATTCCTCTAATTCTTCATCTTTAATGATTTTTATATTTTCTTTGTCTTTTTCCATTGAATTTAGGCTTCTAATAAATTTATAAACTTTATCTTAGCGGCCATGTAGGTTATGTTCTAGATCTGCTATGTATTTGTCCCAGTTTCCTCTATTTAGTTTCATTGTATATCCTTTAACTTCTGCTTTTGACTTATTATAATTCGTTCTATTTTGTTCTGATCTGTCATTCAAGTACTATAAATACATTTTTTTTCTTTTATTAATTCTTGTATTTCAGCGTTCCGTATTCTCAGTCTCTTATTCTGCTTACCTGCTTTCTTAGTAGCTAAAGTTTCAAATGCTGCCTTGCCTATAATATTTATGGTCATCCATTCTTCTTGACATTCTTTTATGTTCCTCATGTTGTCTCATATTGCTTTTATCCTTTTTTATATAAATCTCTTATAGTTTCGTCTTCTAAGAGATGTACCTTACAATGTTCTTCTTTAGATGGTATTGTTATCTTTTTCCACTGTCCATACCATTTTGTTTGCAATTTAATTTTCCTTATAAGCAGAAAATGATCTGTATGTACGTCACTTCCTCTAAAACCCCTTGTATCCAATTAGCCGAAGTATTCGGAAAGTTTCTTTATGCGATTTAAAGATACCAATTAAAGAATTATTTTGTTTTTCCCATGTTACAGAGCTATTTTTTCTGAGGATAACTCTACAAACCCCATGTTTGTAGCACATCTGGTTTCGGAGATCTAGAAAGATAAGGCCTGACTAGAAACAAATGAATTAATGTCACTGAAAAAAAAAAGCACACAGTGCTATGCTGCAGTTGTATTTTGTACCCTGCATTCAGGAAGGTGGTGGTCTTTTAAGAGTGCACAGGTGATTTTCAAAGTTAGTAAATATACCGCTTAGCAAAACTAGTACTGGTGCACCTAGTAGTAACTGCGAAACAATTCATAAGAGTTTACACGAACAGGCTAGAAATATTCTTGTCAATCTGTATTCCTTTTTCAAACAGATGTCCAGTAAAGGCATTTTCGAAAGTAAAAATTTCGCTCAGAGTCGAGAATTAATGTTACAAGCTTGTCACTCTGTGACCAACATTGTTAAAGAAGGCAAACAGTTTACCAAATTAGGAGCGTTTCCATATTGAGATGACCAGGGAAACATCGGGCAGCTAAAAAACGTGCTACCAACTTAGACAATTTCCAAAAGCGTATTTCACGTAGAACAATTTATGACTTATATGACAATGGTGAAAATCCATCTGTCATTAGGCTGATCAATTTAATGAGGGGGAAAATAGAATATACGGATTCTGTATCCTCTATGCATAATATTCTGAAATCTTTGGGTTTAAATATAGGAGAACCGATGATGGTAGCATATTTCTGCATGAAAGAAGCGATATTGTTGCTGCAAGACTAAAATTACTATGCACAATGCATAACATTTGTACAGAAGATTCATGGTTTAAAAATTCTTCATAAACACACATTCATATATTCCGAATTTATTAAGTATTTTACTGAAACAGAAATTAGTTTAAAGTCCATTACAGACAGTATACAAATATGACATTATTAAAATAGAAACTATATTCACAAATCGTTAAAATGTCACTAATTTGTTTCACTGTAGCAAACACCTTATTTCGTAGAACGCGTCTATATTGAATCATTTTGTTTTCTGTCATTATGAACGATAGCTATGTAAGCGATCTGTTCTCCAGTTCAAGGTTTTAAGGTTCAGATTGTGCAATAATCATTGTGTATGTTCCCACACACCCATGCTGAAATATTAAGGTAACTTCTCTGTGAGCATTGTATCACTGTACATCTCATCATCTGTATGATACTTGCTAGGTTGAGACAAATTCAGGTATATCTTGCATCTCTGTCGCCTGCTTGCCGTGGAACTGGCAACACCAAGACAGTAGAATCACCGTATTGGCTCAATCCATGTTCATTCTTTTTTGTAGCTATTCTAGATGGTAGAATGGCAGTCCAACCATAAGGTTCGTATGTATACCTAACCATTAATATGTTCTCGAGAGATATCTGTACATGCTTGTAAAAATGTGTGTTTGTGTGTGTCTGTATGTTTTTTGTGTGACGAAATATTTCATAAATGCCAAATACGTCATTTAACTTCAGTATTTTGCAAAAGTATGAGACGATCTTCCATACGCAAACTGCATTTACGTAAAAACTCTTCTTTTTAATGAAAGAGTCACAGAAATATGACGTGTATGAAAATGAGCTTTTACTGCCAAGATGTTAGGTTGAACATTGCAAAAACTTTAAAGCATAGAAGTAGCCATGTATTTCAGGGAACATTTTGTGCACTTTAAAATGTATCTACATTTCTGTTTATATCAATTTATTGCACTGTCAGCAGTTTACGATGTATTTTCGAAGTTTTTCATTTTTAAGCTGCACATTCTTTGAAAAAAAAAAAAAAAAACATGTGATGCAAAGAGTGTTTATCTCCATTTATTTATTAGTGCCTGATAAATAAATAAATAAATTCGGTCATAGAGTTTGAAGGCAAATATAGTGCGCTGCCGTAAAACTTAGATACATTTTAATCAAAAGTAATAAATGAACAACTTTCTTCTATAAAAGGTGAACAAGAAAAAGGTTTCAAGGTCTCTGATTATCATAATAATGACGTGTTGTAATTGATGAGCCCCGAGGGTTTGTAAATGCCACGTAATATAATTTTAATTATTATGAAGGGAAGAAGTAATTATATTTGCTTAGTAAATTACCGTGAAACAAATGTTGCTACAAATCTACATGGACCCACTTATCAGACAACTTCATGGACTGCAAAACGCTCACGTGACTACCGTAATTAATGTATCGGCCAAGAGAGGACTGTGATGTGTAATGCAATTTGATTTTTAATGCTGTGTTTTGCTGTATTTTATGATGTGAGTACTAATGCCAGGGGATACAGCAAATATAGCTGTGTTGAACGAAAGCAGACTACGCAAAATTTGATGTGTTGCATTTACCTGACTTCCTCTGTCCATATCATTTATCTTTATATAACTCCTATGTACAAAGTATTTTGCTCTTTACCAATCTAGGTAAAGATTTGTTGTTATCACTTCCTTGAAGGCATAAGAATGCAGGAAACTGAATCGATAATCAAATGTGAAAAGACTGCACTTCTGTATAATGACCAGGCCTTCTATAACATTACGGGAAACAGTGCAATAAATTGTTTGTGTTGCATTTATTTTAAGGAACCAATGTTACACCAATTTTTTTAAAAAAAAACGAAATATTTATTTACACAAGGAAAAAAGTAAACCACTTTATAATGCTAAAATCCTGTATTCTTAAGTGTAGAAATGAAATTTACATTTATTAGTATTTTTATGTACAAAATCTTCATTAAAACCATTATTAAAGCTATGTCAATTGTTTATATTCTCTATTAAATTATTACACTTTATTTAGAGGTACATTTATTAACGTATGAATCAACCTATTAAAAACTGAAAATTTATGTGCAAAAGGGTTGAACTTTTTATTGTTTATGTAATTATCAGTACAAGTTTATTTACTGTATATGCCTAAATTTAATTTATTGTTATTCTTTATTACCTTTAGATGAAGAGAAGATAGGAAACCTGTATTTTAAATTTCTAATGCGATCTTTAAAAATTGATCCTGCAAATGTTAAGTTTTAAAGCATCATCTATGTGATAATTTAGAGCTGCAACAAAAATTATCATACACACACAAACACACACACACACACACACACACACACACACATATATATATATATATATATATATATATACCAAGTTTTAAAAATTAAAGAAAATGTTTTAGTGACAGGTATTTCAAAGATGCTTTAAAAAGATCAGCAAGTGAAGGAGAAAGAAGAATGCCCATTACTACTCTAGAAGTCTGTTGAAACAATTTATCATTAAAGTTGAAAATAAAATTTTGATCCAAAAATTTTGTTATTTGCTTTTAATATTTTTATTGCCTCACTGTGATTAGTCTATATTTCTTATAATATCTATTTTATTATCTATGGCTTTCTGTCTTTCAGTTACGTTATTCGCAGTGAAGTTGAGGCTGATTTGGAACACACAGAAGTGCCGAATGATTGTTCTTATTCAATACAGGGAGATTTCAAAACATATCTTTTAGGTGGATTTCGTATTTCAAAGTTACCATATTTAAATACAATGTTTTGTATTTATCTGACCTTTTACATTCATTATGCTGTTCCCTCGCGCGCACCACCCAGGTAATTTTGGTTGTAAGATCTATAGAGTGGTATTTAACGTAAAGCTGCGATTTCAAAATGATTGGATGATTTGCGGAGGGGTTTCGACGGAGTTTTAGTCTTGGTAAGAGAGCTGTTCAATAAAGAATAATCATGATATTTTTACGGTCATAATAATATATTCTGTTAGCTTAATGTGAAACAAACATGCCGTAGTAGTTTCATTGTTGGTACTCCTAGTTTCCGCCTGTGAGAACCAGGCAAGTTCAGAGATGTTCAGTATCGTCTACCGCTGCAATGGAGGTAACATGCAGTTAAAGTTGATGTTAGAGGAAGATCCGGAGTTTCATTCAAACGTAATCACTACTGATGAAACTTGGCTACATCATTTTGATCCTGAGAGCAAACAGCAAAGCTCAGTGTGTAAATCTCCTTCATCACCAACCCTCAAAAAAGCAAAAGTGGTTGCTTCTGCTGGGAAAGTTATGGTCATCTCATTCTTTGATATTCATGGAATGGTTTATCAGTATGCTGTGCCTGCACCCACATCAGCAACGGGAAAATACTACAGGGATATCCTGAAAACATTGCAAGTCCATATCAGGCGCAAAAGACCACATTTTCATGAAGCAAGCTGGATGCTGCACCACTATAACGCGTGGCTGTATATTGCCAATGTTGCTGAATATCTTGCAAAACTCAACGTGAAGTGCATCCCTCACTCTCCCTATAGTCCGGATTCAGCCCCATGTTACACTTTTCTATTCCCTAACTTGAATAAACGCCTTCGTAGGAGGCATTACCCATCATCAGAAGCATTGGTAGAGGCTGCGGAGGCGATTTTGAAGGACCTCTCAAAAATGGTTTCCAGCATATCTTTGAAGACTGGCAGAAATGCTGAGACAATTGCATCGCGTTCAGGGGACCATCAAAACTTTATTTCTGTCTTTATTGAACAGCCCTCGTATATTGTACCTATGCCCAGGTGTGGTATACCCGGCAGGAAGGTTGCGGTCATTATCAGTAGTCACAACAGTGCAGAGGGCAGGGTCCTACAGTTGGACACTTTTACAACGACGGCCTCTGTCAAACCAGGATCGATGAAAACTCCGAGGTCCTTTCCTTGAGGCAATACCTTTAGTCTAAAAATCCCCCTATTCAAGACGGGAGGAAGTGGATACGCCACTTAGGTGCGTCAACCCCGCAGGGAAGACTACCGATTAACCTCGGTGGGGCCACCTCGCGATCTGGCACGCCTTCTACTACCTATGCAAGCTAGTACCCGTGATTTCTTAGGCAACCCTCTGCCACTTCCGGGCGGCCGAAACCTGGTCGGAGGTGCCCGATCTGCTATGGGTATCGGGAACACAAAGCCCCCTGGAGTCCAACCCAATCCGAAATAATTCCATTCGGGAGGGTCTCGGCTGTTCTGCCCGAGGTTCCTCTAGTAACGTCAGAGGTAGCACGAGTGCTAAGTGTCCCCAGTGCCCGCACCACGGCAGCTGAAGGGGACGGATCCCCTTCCCTACGGAGCCTACAGTTGGACAGCTGGATACTTCTCCTGCAGGCCAGTACAATCGGCAAACCGTGGTATCGGAGGAAGAAGTGTTTACCAGAAACATATCATCCTACCATGCAACGCCGAGATACGTGCCGACTCTGAAAGAGACGATGAAATGAGAGATGACGTGAAATGATGATGGAGATGATAGGTAGGGCCAGGAAATTGCGCGAACTTAGTTAATCTACTCAGCATTCGAGTGGTGACCTGGCAAACCGCCGAAAAAATTCAGGGGTCAGGTTGGCCGGCCACGGGAATCGAATCCGGACGTCCCGAATGCGGTTCACAGGCGAAAACCCTGAGCTATCTCGTTCGGTGGTGAAATGGAATGAAAAAGGATCAAGATAAACAAGATAGAATTCCCAAGAAACACTTAAATTTTGATAAGGAGAAGGAAAAATGAAAGAGTTAATAAAGGTATTACAAAGATTTTCCTTGTTTGTTTGTTTGTTTTTTTTTCAGGGAATTAAAATCTGTAAGATAAAAAGAGTAAATAAACAGCATAAAGTAAATTTTGTGTTCGGAATAGTGATGAATTTATAAGTAAATGGAAAAGCAGAATAGGAAGAAAGGAGAAGTAAACAAGAAACTGGTGCAAAACCAAATAGAGAGGGGAAGTACCGCAGGACCATGTACCCTTTATGTACTGAAACAAGGAGAGGTGAAAACAATAAGCCTGGGGTTAGCGCAACGGGCTGGAAAACGGATTCGTGCTCAGCTGGATATCTCTAGCCCTTTTCCATTTGTTTTCCCGAATTTGCAAAACAGATTTGCAGTTCCTGTGTTCGGAGTTTACAGACACAAGTTGACGCATATGCAACCAGTTGAGCATGAATCTCATACAGGGCGGCGGGGGGGGGGGGGGGGGGTGGGGCGAATTACTCACTCCGACGCGATTAAAAGCACGCAACAAGGCAATTCCTTCACGCAGTAAATGGCTTTTTTGTGTCGGTCCAAGAGATCATTTAAATCAGGAAATTTGAACTTCCGTGTAACCGGTTATCGACAGTTCCTTTGTATCAAAAATAAGCATCAAATTACTGTGGAATGGGTTTTACTCTTTGGGATAATCAAGGAGTCATTAGAAGATTCATTAGGTCAAATCATACATTTCCAAACTTTCGATAACCATGTTTAGAATTCCGTAATATTTCAAACAACGTTTCACTAAATATATGTCTTTTAATCTGTGATTTATCAAAAAGGAATAATGATTTCACGTACCACATTTTGGAATTGGTGAGTGATCCCAGCATGATGGTTTGGGTGGTAGGGTCTTTGGCCCGCATTTGGGATGTCATAACTTCCATTCTCTTGTCCTCTCGCATTCGAGGGTTTCCGGAGTCACTAGTCGAATCCTGGAAAGGATAATTACTCCCCCAGAATCTTTTTTCCTTTATTTCACGTAACCTCACTTCAGGTTTGCGGACGAAGAAGTTCATGTGAAAGAGCTTGCTCTAAAAGCCACCATCAGGGAATTTTAATCTGTAATCGGTCCCTCCACACTTCGCATCCTTTCACCTCAACACTCCCTCTTGGGTGGCAACCTTTCGGAGATGTATGCACAAGAGATCTTTCGTGCCGAGTAGCTACGCTCCAGCTCTAAACCTTGTTAAACGGCCGGGCTGCATGACGGAGTTTCCAAGTTTACAAAAAATGATATAAGAGCCTCAAAGATTCATTTTCTTAGCCGAGGCTTGAACTGCAGGTCTTATACTTTACATACGGTTTCAACAAATTTGTTTAATCTTATAGAGCTAAAACACATCTAAATGCAGAGATTGTAATCCACGAACGCTAGTAACGGTATAGCCATGCCGTGTCTCAGTGGTTAGACCGCTTGGCTCTCACCAAGGCGGCCCGGGTTCGATCCCAGGCGACCGCAAAGTGAGATTTGTGGTGGACAACACGGCGTTGGGGCGGGTTTTCTCCGGGACCTCCGGTTTCCCCCGCCATCTCATTCCACCGGTGTTCCATCTTCACCTCATGCATCATCAGTGTCACCGCCTGCGGTGCCGTATGTAGTAAACGTTAAACACTACACATTTCATTAGTAACGATATCATACTGTCACATTGCGATTACACAAGTCTTTCGTGAGAAAGTAACACGTGCTCAAAAGCAATGACTGGCTGACGTCAAGTCAGCAAGTTGCTATGAGAAATACACAGGCGTTTATTTACTGCTGACGTCAGCAAGCGAGTCATATTACTAAGCAAAAGACATTTCAGCCTGCAATCCCAGAGGCTTCCAATTCCAGAAAGATTACCACGGCATGTAAATACAAGGCCTGTTCAATAAGTAATGATTATAATTTTTTTACGGTCAGAATTTTTCGCACTAAAATATTCTGTGAGCTGAAACAAACACGCCGTAGTAGTTTCATTGTTGGTACTCCTGGTTCCCAACTGTAAGAACCAGGCAAGTTCAGACATGTTCAGTATCGCCTACCGCTGCAATGGAGGTAACGCGCGAAGAACAATATGCGGCTATGAAGTTCTGCTTTCGTCTCAACAAATCTTAGTTAAGGCCTATACAATGTTACAGGAAGCTTATGTAGACTCTGTTCTTCCCTACAGCTCAACTCGAAGGTGTCTTAAAATCTCTAAAGAGGGGAGACAGTCAATTTCAAAGGAAGGTGGACCCGGTGCTTCAGTTACTGCTCTTACGGAAGAAAACAACAAAACTGCTGCTGCCATTGTGAGAGAGGATCGACGAATTAGCTTAAGATCACTTTCTGAAATACTGAACACTTCAATTGGGAGCCACCCACACATTGGTGACAAAAACATTACACATGAGACGTGTTTGTGCGCGATGGGTTCCAAGATTGCTGATTCCCTAACAGAAGGACATTCGCATGTAGGTCTTCATGCAGTTAATGTTGATGTTAGAGGAAGATCCAGAGTTTCTTTCAAACGTAATCACTGCTGAAAAACTTGGCTACATCATTTTGATCCTGAGAGCAAACAGCAAAGCTCAGTGTGGAAATCTCCTTCATCACCATCCCCTAAAAAGTAAAGGTGGTTGCTTCTGCTGGGAAAGTTATGGTCATCTCATTCTTTGATATTCATGGAATAGTTTATCAGCATGTTGTACCTGCACGCACCCATCAGTTATAGGACAGTAATACTACAGGGATGTCCTGTAAACATTAAAAGTCCATATCAGGCACAAAAGGCCACATTTCTGTGAAGTAGGCGGGATGCTGCACCACGATAATGCGCGGCCGCATATTGCCAATGATGTTGCGTGAAGTGCATCCCTTATCCTCCCTATAGTCCGTATTTATCCCCATGTGACTTTTTTCTATTCCCTAACTTGAAGAAACGCCTTCGTGGAAGTCATTATTCATGATCAGAAGCAGTGGTGAAGGCTGCGGGGGCGGTTTTGAAGGATATCTCTAATAATGGTTTCCAGAATGAGTTTGAAGACTGGCAGAAACGCTGGGATAAGTGCATCGCAGTCAGGGAAGACAATGTTGATGAGCATCAAAATTATGAGGATGAGTAAAAAAAAAATTGTCAACATTCTCTATTGAACAGCCCTCGTATATTACAGTCGAAGAAAACAGTGAGAATCAATTTGTGTCTGTAGTACCGTAGCAGTTAAGTGTTTCTAGCTGAGAGCCAGATCGCCGAGCTGTGGACCCAGCAACGAAGCGGTTCAGAATTGGTGTGTAGCTCCGTGTTGGAACGTGGACCTTTGTGTACGTCAGAAAGGCTATGGCAGCACAAAGGGTGCGTGCTAGAGGGATCGTATGTCAACATTTATGTAACAAATAAAGGAATTTGTAGATGAACTTTTCGTCGTCTTTTGTCACGATATTGAAAGTTATACTCTTAACTAAACACGTTACAAAATATTTAGTATTGGAATGAATGGTGAAAAATGAACAAAAAGACGAAGTACTAAAGAGGTAATGTCAAAACAAGTCGAAAGTGTGTTAAAAAAGAACGCAATTAGATACATTGTTATTCACAAAATTAAAAAAAAAACATTAATTAGAAAATGCAAATAAAAAGCAGCAGAGGGAATTGACATGGGCAGGACGTTGAAGCATGGAGGTCAAAGGCTTACGAACTGGTGTCTCTCAAACGCATCTGCTTATGTGGAGGGCATATATGGTATTTAAACGCAACAGAATTAAACATTTGGAGAGAAATATATATCAGTAAGATAAATATTTCATATTTTAGAGAAATAACCTCTTTTAGAGTTTTCGTGTAGCCAAAAAAGTTCTTGATGAGGGTCTGTGTATATGGCCCAATGACCAGCTGGTCCTAAAAGCAATAATTTAAAACGAAATTTTTTAAACTTGGTATTTAGGTTCGCAACATTTCAAAGATCCACACGAATATTTGGAATAAAATACCCGTTCCCGAAGAATCATGCATATGCAAAATATGTTCCAAATATAGATTTGATTCAAACGCACACACTATATTGAAATGAATTTTTATTTCCACAGATTTCTCATTAAGTTCCCTTTTCTTCTTTTCTCCTCTGATTTTTATATATTGGTCCAATAAACAGAATGGACTTTCATAGCTATCACCCAGCGACCACCTCTTAAAGAGGCTTGTTTGTTACTTTAACCATACTGTGCTCTGGAATTCTAATTATATCTGCAAGAAAAAGTGTAGATATTAAAATTATTTCTACAGCAGTTTAGTTTGTTTTACAAGAAAGGCCTGTACAAGAATAGAGAAGATCGTGGTGCATTCTTCGAGTCTAAAATATAAAGAGTCTAAAATTACAAAGCTGTCTATGAATTTACGGGACGTGTCCGTAAAATAAGGTCTCCAAAGTACTGGAGTTGTGAGGAACGCTATTACGTGAGATCCGGCAACACTGGCGTGTAGGTTGGTTTCACCCATTCAAATAATCACCACAAGGAACGCGCTGCAACAATTAGTCTTGGCTGGCAGCAGTTTGCGATGGAGCTTCCCATCACTACCGCCGCCGAGTGCGTGTTGCGTGCAGTGATCCGTTTCTTTGAGTGCCAAGGGCACTACCCCCGTTTAACTTCATCTTCAGTAATGCGGAGTCTATCGGCCACCGTTTATGGACGTCAAAAACGTGCGAAAGAAGGTCAGAGAGTTCAAAGACGGACGTACAGACTTCCATGACGAACAGCGTTCTGGTAGGCCTTCGGTTTTAGCCGATACAATTACAAAAGTGGAGCAAGAAGTACCTGAATATCGACGTGTGACAGCTCGCGAGCTGTGCGAACTTATCCCGTAGGGGAGGCGATCCGTCCCCTTCAGCTGTCGAGGTGTGGGCGCTGCGGACCCTTAGCACTCGTGGTACCCTTAAAGTTACGAGAGGAGCCTTGGGCCGAACTGCCGAGCCCCACCCGTCGGGGAGCTGTTCGGATTGGGTTGGACTTGAGGAGGCAGTGTGTTCCCGACACCCATGGGGAAGTGGGTACCTCCGGCCAGGATACGGCCGCACGGAGGGGGTAGAGGGTTGCCTAATAAGTCCCGGGTACTAGCCTGCAGAGCTAGTAGAAGGTGTGCTAGATCACCAGGCGGCCACACCGAGATTTTCGGTAGTCTTCCCTGCGGGGTTGACGCGCGTAAGTGGCGTATCCACTTCCATCCCGTCTTGACGTTGTGCTCAGCGGGTGGGGGGCTTTTTAGACTCCAGATATTGCCCTATGGAAAGAGACCCGGAGTATCCATCGCTCCCGGGTAAAAGAAGGCCAGGGTCCTACGGATCAAGGACTAGTGGCAGTAGAACCTCTGCAGTTAACTATCCCTGAAATCATCATCATCATCATCATCATCGTCATCATCATCATCATCATCACGGAATAAGCCTTTTGGCCCGTTCCGACTTCAAGGAAATTGATCGGACTATCTCATTCGTGGCCTGCCAACATTTCTTCTACCTACAGGCTTATACTTGTACACTATTTGTGGTGTACGGTCTTCTGTCATTCTCTGCACATGATCTTGCCATTTTTGCCTGTATGCAATGATTGTTTCATTTAGACTCTGAATTTCCAATTCTCTTCTAATATCCTCACCTGTCTCAGAATTTTCATCTCAGCAGCCTCCACTTTCTTCTGTTGTGAGATAGTCAAGACCCAGTTTTCACACCCATAAAATAGCGTTGGGATCACCAATATTTTATAAAGTTTTAACAAAGTTTGTCGATTACAATTTTTAAAAGTTCTTTTTAATGTGTTACATATTGTTTGGTATCTCTATTACTGGTATATGACACAATATAACCAAGATAATTAAAATAACTTTGTTGTTGAATGGGTTTATCGTTTATGCAAATTTTTGCTCTCAAATGATTTGTTCCTATAAAAGCCATTATTTTTGTTTTTTTTTCATATGAAATTTGAAGATTATATTCTCTTGTAATATTATTTAATTCATGTATGGCTCTTAGTAACTTGTCTTCCGTCTCCGCAATTAAAATCTGGTCATCAGCAAACAGCAATGTGTCAACATTTCTCCCCTTTATTTTAAAATGTGTTCTGAGCATTGTTTGCCATCGTACAACTGCGTCATTAAAATATATATATTAGATATGGTAGGTGACAATGGACACTCCTGTCTTAGTCCTAAATTAATCTATACTGGATTTTTTCTATGGATTTCTCCAATTTAAATTTTGTATTTATATACATACTTTGTACTGTTCCTACTAAATGTTGAGGAAATCCATTTTTAACCTTTTTACTTTATCAAAAGCTTTTACATAGTCCTATTAGAGTGGGTAGATTATATTCTCGTCGTTTCTCCATAATCTGTGTTATTGTGAAAATACAATCATTGCAGGAACGCCCTTTTCTAAATCCATTTTGTGAATCATGCAATTTAGTTTCTGAGATTGGAGCAATTCTTTGTGTTATGATTTTTGCATAGATCTTGTAACCTGAATTCAAAAGTTTAATTCCTCCATAATTGTCACATTCAGTTTGGTCTCCCTTTTTAAAAATTGGACATATCAGTGCAATATTCCATTCCTCTGGTAAATGCCCATTTTTTCAAAATATATTGATGAAATTCAAAAGTATACTATGGAATTTAATCGATTGATCCCTGAAGTCAATAAGACTATTTCATCACGACAACGCTCGTCCCCATATTGCACATGCAACGGCGGATCTCCTATCCCAGTTCGGATGGGACATCCTTACCAATTTCCCTTCAGTCCAGACTTAGCACATAGTGATTATATCATCTGTTTCCTGAGTTGAAGTCACACCTGGCTGGAACACATTTCCAGACCGACGATGATTTGAAAAAAGAGGCTGAGCGCTACCTGAGCAACTTAGCAGGAGAGTGTTGTAACAAGGGTATACTGTCACAGCGCATGTAAAAGTGCATCGATCGCAATGGTGATTTCGTTGAAAAATAGCTGCAAGTTCCACATTTCCATCAATGTAACATTCATTGACAATAAACATGTTTTCTATATTATTAATAATAACTAAACACTAGTAACACAACTTCACTTATCTTATTTAAATCTTGGGACCGGTTTCAAAGCAAACATCTGCTTTATCCTCAGCCACACAGCTTGACACTCACCCACTTACTGACTGACCTTGACCACTACCGGAGTTTGAAGAATAGCTCCTTATCTAACTGCCATCTACAGGGGACAACACAAACTTATTGATAATGTCTATGGGAGCGATATCAAAATTCGTTACGCGATCCTAATTTTTCAAAATAAATATCTTCTCCCAAACCATTAAATCTATCGGTTCCTTCAATTGTTTCAATAATTTAACTTCTGGATTTACTTCATGATTATATGACCAAAAATGATCAGCTACTGTCGATTTCTCGGTCTATCTATATTTAATATTTCTAGAATGTTCTTTCGCTCTGGTTTCTAAATTACGCTTGGTTCTGCCAATATAGATCTTATCGCATTCTAAACAGTTAACTTGATAAATACCAGACTTTTTTGTTGTCTGAAATTTTGTCTTTTTTAGAAAACTGTACCAAATTCTTTATACTGTAATTATTATGAGGTGCTAGTATTATACCCACTTCTTTGAAAATTTTTTGGAACTTTTTATTTGCCCATGGATGATAAGTAAATTTTTTGAAAATATAATCCTTTTTTACTTTTTTAAGAGTGGAAACATCATTAACATTTTTTTGATATTTAAATTTTTCCACTTTTCTGATTATAAAATCTTTATTTAAGCCGTTAATTAAAGCAGTGTTTACAATATGTTTATATTCCGCATTAAATTCTTCTTCGTTTAGAGGTATGTTTAACTGTTTAGAATGCGATAAGATCTATATTGGCAGAACCAAGCGTAATTTAGAAACCAGAGCGAAAGAACATTTTAGAAATATTAAATATAGACAGATCGAGAAATCGACAGCAGCTGATCATTTTTGGTCATATAATCATGAAGTAAATCCAGAAGTTAAATTATTGAAACAATTGAAGGAACCGATAGATTTAATGGTTTGGGAGAAGATATTTATTTTGAAAAATAAGGATCGTGTAATGAATTTTGATATCCCTCCCATAGGCATCATCAATAAGTTTGTGTTGTCCCCGGTAGATGGCAGCTAGATAAGGAGCTATTCTTCAAACCCCGGTAGTGGTCAAGGTCAGTCACTCAGTCAGTCAGTGGGTGAGTGTCAAGCTGAGTGGCTGAGGATAAAGCAGATGTTTGCTTTGAAACCGGTCCCAAGATTTAAATAAGATAAGTGAAGTTGTGTTACTAGTGTTTAGTTATTATTAATAACCTAGTTTACTTCACTGTCAGCAGCTTCAGTTTTTTACATAATTAATGTTTCCTATATTAAATAAAATTGGAGGCCTTATTTTACGGACACGCCTCGTATTTTATCGAAATCTTCTTAAATTTGTAATAACATTAGTCGATCCACAATAAGTAGGAATACGATATATTAAGTTCTTGCATCAGCCGGCAAAACAACCACAGAGTTCAAATAAAGTCCGAAATTCATTTACATCAACTCGTCTGTTTCTATGAAACCTGGGAAAACTGGACCTTGCAGATATTCCCGTTGTGGTGCAATATATTCTCCTCGATAACGGTCATTGATAGTCAGAAGGGACTCTTTGGCACGTATGCCATTAAAGGGCATGCATAGATCAAAGGATTTATCGGGGGTCATAAGTTTTGTCAATATAATACTCCTAGCGTATTATACCAGCCACTGCCTTGATGTGGTCACTGCCAACCGACTTTTATTCAACGCTAGGGGGTTATATTTTATCAAACGTCGATAGAAGTTCTTGCCTAAATTGTGTTGAAGTCGATATATCTAAAATGGAGATCTTAACGAACTCGTGCAGATGGCAGTGGGTATCAATTATCGTTATTTTCTGCCATGAATGAATGAGTTATATAATTACAGATAGTACTGAAATTGCATGATTCTGGGGTTTTATCAAAAATAATTTTAAAAAGCTTTATGTGCTGATTCCAAAACTTTAATCAGCTTTTTTTACCACGTACGATTTCTTCTACAATTAGCAGTTATACCTAACAAGTTTAGAGGTAGTTATGCGCACAAATATTGTTTTATTATACTAATTTCATTGCTGAAATTAATGTTTCACAACCATAACACCAACGTAACATACAACAATAGTAAAATTATTCTGGCAGTTATAATACTGTATAACGGACAATAAATACGCATCAGTTCTGGTAGTCCATACAATTCACCTCAAAGAAACACATCGTAACCTGATATTGCTTCTAGAAAATGTCAGATATGCAGAACATAAGTGGCAGATACATGAAGACTTAAATGTTATGGCATGATACTAGGTCATCCATCAGGATATACTAAAATGTCGTGTCTTATTGGTAAGTGCGATAGTAAATTAATGTTCAAGCACTGGAGAAGAAAAGAATTAGAACCCGAGAGACAGTCTAGTGCCAGGAATGAATAATATTCACAGGTGTGTTATGAACCGAAAATGTTTTTCTCTTACCACCTTTACACATACAATTAGGTTCTATTACTGAGTTTGTTAAGGCTTTAAATAAGAATTGCGATTGTTACAAATAAATTAACAATGAGTTTACTGAAATATCTAATGATACAGTTAAAGAGAATGTTTATTGGGATACAAATTGTTGATACCTTATTTGAACAAACGATGACTTACTGAAAGACAGGCATTGATTGCTTATAAGAATCATCGAAAGCTATCTGGGAAATTAGAAGTATCCAATTACAAAATATTTTAGAAAATATGCTTGAGAACTTTTTGAAGCTGGGTTGCAATATGAGTGTGAAAGCACATTTCTTGCACATTCATTTGGAGTTTTTGGGGGGTACCTCTGCTGTGTCAGTGAACTATTTCGCCCTAGACATCAAGAAAATGGAGAGACGTGCATTCCAAGGAAAAGTGTAAAAAAGCTGGCGTAATGTTCCAATGTATGTGGGTATTTGGAATATATGCGAAATATTTTAGTTGAATTTAGGAGCATTGTGACAGTTATGTAGGTATTAACTTTTATTTCATAATATAACACATTCGATAGAGCAGAGTATAAAAAGCAGCGTATTCATATCTCACTATTCCTTCTATTGTGAAGGATTGGTACCTAATGGATAAAAACTAAGTTCATATTCTGATTCAGCATACTCAAATTATTTAGCCCGCCTCGGTAGCGTAGATGGTAGCGTGTCTGCGTTACGTTCAAGAGGTCCCGAGTTCAAATCTCGGTAAGGGTGAGTTACCTAGATAAGGTTTTTTCCGGGGTTTTCCCTTATCCTTAAAGACGAATGTCGGCGAACTCTAAGTTCTATGGACTCCGGGCTCATTTGAGCATCATTTCACCCATTTCATTCATCGCCCGATGTGACTTAACTTTGGAGGACGTAAATTAAAAAAAAATACTCAACTTAGTGATACTGACATATTAAAGCCGAAACCAGAGACAGAAAGTCAAATTTTGCATATTAGTGTAGTAAAAAAAGATAGGAATAGTTTTTTAAGAGTCATTTCCCCTAAAGGAGGGACAGAATCTTGTGGGGTATATGTTTATGGGTGTAAATTTTTTTGTTGTCTCCACAATTCAATGAAAATAAATTTAAACAACGTGGATTTCAAAATCATTTGTCAGGTATTTACTAAAAGATTTTCAGCTTGATTGACATTAATAATACAATTTTTATACGCTCATTGTTTGACTGCTAATAGGACACAACATTAGTAACTAGTTAATGAATTGAGTTGTTGATTACTGGTATTTCACGTTGTTTTTGTTTTGTCTTTTTGTTACGTTACATAGAAACAGAGGAAAATGCACTGTATAGGTAAATAGTTCGACATGCATTACACATATGACCTTGTAAGTTGTAACGTATCACGCGAGATTTATGTAGAAAGATTCCCTGATAGGCAGTTGCCGTGTCCACGAATATTCTTGCAAAATTACCAACACTTCAGATAAATTTGAGAGAAGAGTTTGGGATGTTTGGACACTAAGAGAGTTTGGGATTGGGATTTCATTACGGAGGGGATTCGGTGTGTAGGCCACCATGCTGGGCCCTTTGTTCCTATGCCCCCAAGTGGTGACACCCCCGGGAGGAAGGATGTGGTGAAGGAGACAAAGGACGGCCGACCTAAGGAGCCACGACAGTACAGAGGGCAGTGTCCTTATAGTTTACTTGGATAGAGACCTCCCTCGACAGGCCTGGACAACGAACCCGCTCCTCCACAGCGGGAGCCCTAATGTTACCAAGGCAGATGGTCCCGAAATGGTCCCAGCAGAGGGGCTGAGTCCTGCAACCGACCTACTGGAGGAGGAAGTAGTTTTCCTCAGAGCATATCATCCTGCCGTGCACCGCCGAGACTCCCGCTGACACTTCTACCCTGAAAGAGACCACCAGATGAGAGATGATGTGAAATGATAATGGAGATGAAATGGAGGGACACGGAATTCGGGGGATGTAATTAACCTACCCAACATTCACCTAGCGACCCTGGTAAACCCACGAAAAACCCATGGGTCAGGTAGGTCGGCCACGGGAATCGAACCCGGGCCTTCCGAATTCGGGCCTCAGACGAAACCTCCCGAGCCATCCCGCTCGGTACACTAAAGAGGGAATTGAAGCATTGACCGTTAAGACAGGTTATTAGTGATGTGGAAGGAAACACAACAGGATTTGCTTTTTGTGTGTGTGTGTGTGTGTGTGTGTGTGTGTGTGTGTGTGTGTGTGTGTGTGTGTGTGTGTGTGTGTGTGTGTGTGTGTGTGTGTGTGTGTGTGTGTGTGTGTGTGTGTGTGTGTGTGTGTGTGTGTGTGTGTGTGTGTGTGTGTGTGTGTGTGTGTGTGTGTGTGTGTGTGTGTGTGTGTGTGTGTGTGTGTGTGTGTGTGTGTGTGTGTGTGTGTGTGTGTGTGTGTGTGTGTGTGTGTGTGTGTGTGTGTGTGTGTGTGTGTGTGTGTGTGTGTGTGTGTGTGTGTGTGTGTGTGTGTGTGTGTGTGTGTGTGTGTGTGTGTGTGTGTGTGTGTGTGTGTGTGTGTGTGTGTGTGTGTGTGTGTGTGTGTGTGTGTGTGTGTGTGTGTGTGTGTGTGTGTGTGTGTGTGTGTGTGTGTGTGTGTGTGTGTGTGTGTGTGTGTGTGTGTGTGTGTGTGTGTGTGTGTGTGTGTGTGTGTGTGTGTGTGTGTGTGTGTGTGTGTGTGTGTGTGTGTGTGTGTGTGTGTGTGTGTGTGTGTGTGTGTGTGTGTGTGTGTGTGTGTGTGTGTGTGTGTGTGTGTGTGTGTGTGTGTGTGTGTGTGTGTGTGTGTGTGTGTGTGTGTGTGTGTGTGTGTGTGTGTGTGTGTGTGTGTGTGTGTGTGTGTGTGTGTGTGTGTGTGTGTGTGTGTGTGTGTGTGTGTGTGTGTGTGTGTGTGTGTGTGTGTGTGTGTGTGTGTGTGTGTGTGTGTGTGTGTGTGTGTGTGTGTGTGTGTGTGTGTGTGTGTGTGTGTGTGTGTGTGTGTGTGTGTGTGTGTGTGTGTGTGTTTTTCGATTAACATTATTGCATCCAAACACATTAGGTCACATATAGTTGTGAGCAAGAGTGATGTTACATCACTTGAAGCGTGTGTTAGACTGCTGTTCAATAACAGTCCTACATCAGTTACATTTACATATAAACAAATATATTGTAATGATAAAACAAAAAACACTTCATCGTACATACAAAACACATGATATTAAATGAGCAGGACGTTATGTCCGTTTCCTTTTAGTCTACTATCTCTCGGTTGTAGAGGAGGGTGTAGGAAAATGTTTTGTTATCCATTATCTAAATTATTTGAACGATCATTGATTCCTCGTCTTCCTGTACAGCCTGATGAAATCTTACCATCCCCTCAATTTGGATTTAAGCGATTGCACTCCTGTCCGCATCAACTTCACCGAACTTTTTGTCACAATTATGCACACATATTAACAAAATAAAGTGTTCTTAGGTCTGTTCCTTGACATACAGAAAGACTTTGATAAAGTGGAATAAGACACAGTAAGGAAATATGTTAGCCACATGACCATCTGGAGCATTTGTATGAGCATCTGTAACAGTTTCAGCTTTAGAAGCTACAAGTATTAAATGCTCTCTACCTTGAATAAAGAAAAACTTTCGAGATGGCATGTTACAGAACTGATAACCTAATCTGGTGAAGTGTTTAGCACAACCCAGTTTGAGCTTACTCGCAACGTGTCTTTATTTTTTATACCTGGACGTATGAAAAGTATGCCAGGAGAAATTGAGCAGAGGCTTTGCTTTAACATATGGGGTGGAATCATTCCAGTCACCTTGTTGGATCATATTTCTTCCCTCCGCGCCTAAATGCAGAGATGTACCTACAGTTTCTAAGAAATTCGCAACATCATTTGAAGTTATGCCTCATTGTTCGATATAGATATATTCAGATTAAGTTTACAGCAATCAACAAGGTAAATCCCACTGCCTTTATAACTACTTTCAAAATTAAGTCAGAGAAATATAATGTATTGTAATTGTATATGTGTGTTTATGGCGTTGTTAAGTCTATAAATATTTTAAACAAAAAGGGAGAGTTGAATGGTTAACCACCCAAAAGCAAAGAAACAGACCCAGGAACCAAAATTGATTACGAAGGACCTCAGGCCATGCATTCATTCATAGATCAAAACAAATATACCAATGTCTTATTAAATTAATAGTGGTAAACTAGTTGGTATAAGATGACGATTATGCATTACAAATATAGATCTCGTTAAGGATGTGCGAAAACCTAACAGCGCATAAAATTAAAAAGTATTCCATGGTTAATCATTGGAATTTTCTTAGACTTTAATCCTTTGTGAAGCCAAAATAATCCAAATTATCTTATAGTAGTCTTCAAAATCATTCATTAATTCATTCATTTATTCATTTACGAATAGCTAATGTCTTGGTCTTGTGAGATAAGGTGCTACATATATGAAACTCATGCCTTAAATAGAAGAAAAAAGCCCGCCTCGGAAGCGTTGTTGGTAGCGTGTCTATCTCACATTAAACAGGTCCCGAGTTTGAATCTCGGTTGGTTACCTGGATAATATTTTCCGGATTTATGGATCCTGGATTCATTTGAGCATCATTTCACCCATTCCATTCATCGTCGGATATGACTTAACATTGGAGGACGTACATAAAAAAATTAAAATAAAAAAAGAATAGAAGATTAAGTGAAGAAATCTTCGTTTGGTAAATAGTCTTACTGAATATATCTTTTATCTTCCCCAATATAAATAACCAGGATTTTACTATTCAAATACAATTCTTTTCACAGTTAGTTTTCTTCTAGTGATCTTTAAATTAATGTAATGGAAACAATATGGTACAGATATTTTACCTGAAATATTCTTTGGGGCCCTAGGAGCACCCATAACATACACTTTTAGAAAAATTTATATTTAAGGGAGAGAGAGAGAGAATGAGTGAGAGAGAGAACGAGACTGTGAAAACCAAAAGACGGTTAGATATTAAAATTCAGTGTCTACCAAACATCTGAGGATCTACTAAGAATCCAGCAAGTATCTAAATGAAGATATTCATAATTACCCATCCACCTCAAAGTGATCCCCATATGGAACGTTTTAAAGTTCTAATATTGTCATTTAAGTAAATGAACATACGTTTAAGATACCTTTATGAGAAATGAAATAGAATTAGGAGTACTTGGGCGTGATCTCTTTAGCCTCTTCATTCTTGGCAAAGTTTGGAAAATTTGTAAGCAGTAAGAAATACAATAAAAAATGTTATTTCTTAAGGTTTGGAATTTGTATTCAGATATTTTTGAGGATTTAACTAGTTTGAAGTATCCGTTTTATTTGTTTACCTTTTAATAATTATACTGTTCTGAAATAAGTAGCATTATTACTTCTTGTATTATTATGTAAAGGGAACGAAATTTGAAAGCCGTAATACATCGATCAGCTCTCAAATGTTTTGGCTTGATAATCTCAGGCCTCTTGTACATAACAGTTCACCTTGCAGCTATAACAAAATATCTACCAACGGTAAGCTTATCTGCATTACTGTGATGAGTCAGTTTTTTAAGCGTATTTTTGAAAAAGGGCTACAAATATTATTTAGGTGTAGCACAAATATAGATTTAATGTCTGAACAATATAAACCATATTTAGGTTGTTTTGACTCAATAGAGAGAAAACGACCCATGTCAGGTATTTCTCCTTTAAGTATATTTAATGACTGTGGTGCAGGTTAAACCAAAATCGGTTGTTCCTTTTATTACCCAAAGCCCAGCCCGGAGCGTGGCCGGTGGGCTCTGCGTTGAGCCGCAGGGCTTTGTTTCTCTTTTTTTTCCCCGTTCACCTTCGCCACGGAAACAAAAGGGTCATATATTGCGGTCTGGAGTAAGTGGTGGACATTTGTCTCTACTCCTGCAGTCCTCTCATCTCACGGGATTCTTTCGCACAGAAAATGGCACAAACTCTAGGAGCTAATAGAATATCCTCGCCGTGTTTCGAAGCGTGAAACGCCTCTTCAAAGCTCTGCGCCTGGTTAAATTGAATGAAGAAACGTTGGACGTTCTAGGTTCGTGTTTTGAAAAGGACAGCACAGTTAGTCGTTTAGTCTAGAACGACGATAGCGTTAACATGACGTTGTAAACGTAACGTTAATAGCAGCGAATAGAAACACTCGCATCCTCATTAAGGATATATAAGTTTCGCAATGTTATTAGACCATTGCACCAAAAGCGATAATTTAATTCAGTATATTTATTAAATTCAACAATATTTATCTCCAAAATTTTGAAATACACAATTGTAATTGAAACAGGAACTTTGGTCCATGGATAAACTATTCATTTACCTATATGTTTAATAATTATTCATAAATTTAAGAGCCGTAACTAGTTATGTTAGGGAACGCAAAATTGTAGACTTTGATGGAATATCTTAACGAACCTGGGCAGACATACGTGAGAAACACTGCACTCCCGGACGACAATCTAGAACGAGCGGAGGTTTGACAATAGAATGGTGTGCTAGCTATTTTACTGTACCGTTATACAGGTCAAGATACCCTTAGTTTTTCCTAGTGACGCCGTGCTGCGTGTATATAAGAGGGTGGCAGTCCTCAGTTGTTGCTCATTTGTTGCTCATTGTTCATTGCAGTATTGTATACATCCGTCAGGTGTGTTCGACGAAGTACCGCGTCCAATAAAATGTACTTTAAAATGTTCGCCGAATGTGCAGCTATTTAAGTGCCCGGGTTCCACAAATGCAAGGACAAATAAAAGTAGTTCAGAGATTATCATTGGTTTGTGTTGTCTCAACCTTAACACCCTGAGAACCCAAAAAGAATCCATGCAGTTAAAGCAAGCAGCCGACGACGACGTGGAGACCGAGGAAGGAGTCCCGACGTCGACCCATGTACGTGCAGCCGTGAGGCAGAGAGGTATACTGCCGCATAATTTATATTATACAAATTTATTACAGATTGCAGAGGCCGACATAAGTATTCCAAGGTAAACATATTTATAAACTATATTATTTTAAAGCTACGCAGAGTAAGCATACGTAAATACAACTGGTACAAAATAAACTTAAGTCTTCCATTAAACATATAAACTCATAAATAGCAACTGAAACTAATTTTCAATACAAGGAGAACTAAAATGGTTACATTACATCTGGACATAAGTATTCGAACAGAGAGCAGCTGGTATTTTCCTTGAGGTACTGCTGATAATTAATTGTTGAACATTGTCTGTATGTGTTGTTTAGTGACTAGAGAGTCCATATTTGTCCACTTTGTTTGAAGAAGAATTTTCAGATTGTCCTTGCTTCAGATATGATGCTTCCTCATACGCTCCTCGAGTTCCTTCCAGATGTTCTCTATGGCATTTAAATTTGGAGATCGTCTTCAAAGTGTGAGGAGTGTTATACATGATCCAAAACCTTACAACTTCAGCAGTATGCTTCGGATCATTGTGCTACTGGAAGTAATAATCATGTCCTAATCCAAGCTTCTCTGCACCCATTTTAAGATTATTTTCAAGAATCCTCTTGTACTCAGATTTGTCCATGATCCCATCTATGAACACCAGTTACCCAAAGACAGATGCAGCTATACAACCCCAAACCATCACACTACTGCCACCATGTTTCACTGTAGCTACCATGTTCTTAGGTTCCCATTTTCTATTTGGTAATCTCCACACTTTAAGACGTCAATCACTCTTGAATTTGCTCTCGTCCGACAAGAAAACCTTATGTCTTATTCAGGGTATGCCGAATCATACCCTGAAGACGGGAACAATGTATGCTCCCGAAACGTAGGCACATCACCACATCTACACCGGGCTTGAAGCCCGAGAGAACTTGGAATACTCACGCCGCCAGGAAAGCTACAGCTCCTATTCATGTCTACATGTTCATCTCGATCAATAAGGACATAGAAGAATAAGAATTTTTAGGTAAATGCCCTTAAAGATTGAAGAGAGAATGTCATTTATGTTCAGACTTAATATTTTTCTTTCTTTTTGGCAATTACAATGAAGCATTTTGGTTGCTAATACAATCAAATAAACTGAGCATTCTCGAACCCCCAACTGCTTTTGTGGAGCTCACGTTTATTCCCTCAATTGCAGATTTACACAGATGCTTTTCCTGCTACAGAAACTCTTTTTATTCTGGATTTTCATCCCTGAAGTACAAAACAAAAAGACGCTTGAATGCGTCACTATCTAGACAATAGGAAGCAATTTTAAAATAAATAAAAAAGTAAAACAAAAAAGAAAATTGTTGAGAAACTCGAGTAAGTTATGAAGTGAAGAACAATTGGAATAAAAGGTATTGTAAAAAATACCAGATAAATGACAAGAGAAAAATAAATGGGCATATAAAGGAGCTTAAAGAGGGATGAACAAAACAATGCAGCTACGAGAAAACAAATAAAGAAATAAGGGGAGGGGAAGGATAGGGGAACTTATTATTGGAAAGAGGGTCACAAAGAAAGAACGTTGTGGGGAGTTTGTTTTCAATGATCCGTTTAGAATAAAAGAATCTTGAGTAGGGATGTCTGGTGGTGAAACTTTGGCAAGTGGGCCTCAGGGCTAATCTGCCTCTCTCGTGTCCATAATTTACCACATTAGCGAATTTCGAGCAGAGGACATCAGGGACCATCTAGCCCTCAGCAAGTGACCCGCTCTCTGACCCACATAATGAACCAATTTGAATTTCAAAACAGCAATAATTTTATGAATAGATAATTGGGGCTCAGCACTTCAGTCGTTCTGCGGTCCTCTTCGCTCCACTTTGCAAGGCGCCCAGCAGTCTGCGTTTTTGGAGGCTAAATCAATATCATTTTTAGTGTTGTGGTTGGTAGCAGTGTCGGCTAGTGCACTTGTTGTATGCGGACACAGAAGCAAAGAACACAGTAACGCACACCTACACGTGCGGTCGCATCCTTCATTGGCTGCAGTAGAGTTCGCTGTTACGCTTCCATCCAGCAGCCATTGTTAGCCATTCAGAGGCATCCAAATATCATCCATATATAGAGTAAATTACGTGGTAGAAGTTGGTTTGGCTTTGAAGTTGTTGTATCAGTCTAGAATGTGCTAAACTGTTACATTTTACGTAATAAAGCGTTCCAAATTGAGGATTTCACTAGAAATTACCAAATGAACTTATTGCTGTATGTTGAACTTGGAATCTGCCATTTGTATGCCAAGAAAGCAAAACCTATCTTACGTATTGTTTACAAGTCGTACGAGGGTCATGAATAATGAAAAGTACTTCAGGATTTTAATGGTAGATTCTATACTGATGCAACATTTATAATTAAACAGCTCTCAGAAAAAGCATTCAAATTTAACTCCAATTAAATTCCATCATAACATCCACCAACCAACCCACACATCCATCCATCCATTCATCCATCCACTCGTTCATTCGCTCATTCGTTCATTTATCTATTTATGTATCTATTTATTTACCTATCTATATATCTATTTATCTATTAGATTATTTGTTTATCCACCCATCTATTTTTATTTATTTATTTATTTATTTATTTATTTATTTATTTATTTATTTATTTATTTATTTATTTATTTATTTATTTATTTATTTATTTATTTATTTATTTATTTATTCATTCATTCATTCATTCATTCATTCATTCATTCATTCATTCATTCATTCATTCATTCATTCATTCATTCATTCATTCATTCATTCATTCATTCATTCATTCATTCATTCATTCATTCATTCATTCATTCATTCATTCATTCATTCATTCATTCATTCATTCATTCATTCATTCATTCATTCATTCATTCATTCATTCATTCATTCATTCATTCATTCATTCATTCATTCATTCATTCATTCATTCATTCATTCATTCACTCATTCATTCATTCATTCATTCATTCATTCATTCATTCATTCATTCATTCATTCATTTATTTATTTATTTATTTATTTATTTATTTATTTATTTATTTATTTATTTATTTATTTATTTATTTATTTATTTATTTATTTATTTACGTATGTATGTATGCATTCATTCATTCATTTATTCATTTATTAATTAATTTATTTATTTAAATATTTATTTATTTCAATATTTATTTCAATATTTATTTCAATATCTATTTTTTTAAATATTTAAACATTTCAATATTTGTTTGTTTGTTCGTTCGTTGATTTATTGATTTATTTATTATTTACTTATTTTTAATATAAGGGGCACACGAGGATAGAGAGACACACTTATACACTCATTGGCGCCCGCCTCAGTAGCGTAGATGGTAGCACGTCTGCCTCACGTTCAAGAGGTCCTGAGTTCGAATCTTGGTCAGGGAGAGTTACCTGGATAAACTGTCTCCGGGGTTTTCCATTATCCTGAATGACGAATGTCAGATAAGTCTAAGCTCCATGGACCCCGGACCCATTTGAGCATCGTCCGATATGACTTAAGGCTGGAAGAAGGTAAATTAAGAAAACAAAACACTCACTCGCACGTACTTGTTGGAAATTACATTTCTTTGGTTCTGAAATTCCAAACTTTGTATTTCTAGTAGAATCCCGTAATGGAAAATATTTTCAGAATGTCACTTTTTCTGTGAAGAATTCTGAAACATAGTCATTATCATACACAAATTTAGTCATATATATGTATATATTAAATGGGTGCGGAGAACATTTATAACTTTGCAGCAAAGAAAGAGATTTCACAGCTGTATGGCCAGCTTCAGTTTTACAAACTTACCACGAACATCATACGACATTAATTTATATTTCATTATGATGACATTCAAGATTGCATGCGGATTGTCAGCTATTGATTACAGTGCTCTGATAGGTTTGCTTATCTGAGTAAACTTACGTTCATCGCGATCATGGGCTTCTTTCACTGGACTGCAGTAAAATACATATTATGCAGATACAAAACCTTGCATCGCTAGTGACTTCTAGCAATGAGCGCAAATATTTTCAAATGAATTGATGCTTCCTGGTAAGTAAACATACATAAATTCCTTAATTTGCTTGTTCTCTATGGATGTATAGAAATTACCTACTCCCTTATCATCATTATCACCAAATAGAGGTCCTCTATATTTTTCAGGTCAGTTTCATTTTGGTACTCATTTATAGTAGGTTCACGTGTTGCAGTACACAAAAGACGTGTTTTTAAATCGCTCAAATTAAAAATAAAACAGCCTTACATATCCCTGTTTTTGTAAACAGTTTAACTTATCAACTAAAAGTCGGTTTAATGTAAAAATTGTAATTAATTTCAAAATGTTCCAGGAATTCTAAAGGTTAATCAAGACGAAATTGCCCTTTAAAAGGAAATTTGGTTTTTAAACCTGAGTTTTCGCAAAAATGTCTCTAAATATTTTTTTATATAAATTCATATGTTTAAGACATTTTATTATAAATCGAAGGAATACATTGCATTTTTTAGAAACTCTGAGACCCTCTTCATGCTTAATTATTTTTACCTTATACATTATATATTACTACACAAAAAAATGTACACGTTGTTCATTTTAATCTGTAATTTTACCACGCAAAATATGACGTCATCAATAGCATCGCTGATGGAGCGAGTTTATATACGATTCCCCTAGCGGCTTGTGATCGTATTTGATGTGCTGACAACAGCTTTGAGGCCTCCCTCTACCGGCAGGCAAACATGTTATCTGAAAGGTGGTTCTGCCTGCGTAATATAAAAGTGCGCAATTTAGTCTACTGTGCAGATGTGGTAATGGTTTTTATAAAACCATATACTCCATAGCAATGGATCTCAATGCAAGGGTTATTATGCAGCTATAAATGTATACCGTGAAGAATATACGAAATGATAAGTCAATGAACACTTATTTCACAATGAACGTCTGTTTTTCTGTTATACTAGACATATATTATTATTGTTGTAAACCTGTCAAATAAAATACAGATATTTCTATTTGATCTCAATCCTTTTCTAATACCCACAGTTTCCTCACAACGTAACTGCATTACAAACCAGCAAATTAGTAGAATATGTTCTAGGAATAAAAAATAAGTTAGTATTACAATTTATACAAAGCCTTTATCCAGGTCTAAACAAGAAAATATCTCTAGTACAAGGTCTTATGTGTCCATTTTCTTATATTTACTTTCTCTCTTCCCCTTAAACACTGTCTGTATTGCGAGAAGGTATACTTGAGGCCTTTCTGTCATTACATTATTTATTGCTTCTAGATTGGAACCAGTCACTATATAGCGTCCAATGTCTCTCTTTTTGCGAGTAACTGATCTTGGAAATGTTTGATACACCTATTGGTTTTAAAAGTCATAAGGATACCAACATTACTAGACATTTTAATTAAGCGTGAGAATGACAGAAAGTGTCTATCGTATACTGATAAAACTTAAGACGTTTATGTTGCAAACAAAAGTATGTCACTTTGACGTTCCTGGACACTTTTGACAACATTACGCTCCGAGGGACTTGTCTGAATGCTGGATAGAGTTGCATACACTCCTCTATGGAGCGGTTTAAATTATTTTATGCGTGGCACCAATTTTAATGCTGGTACGAAAGTAGCATTCAACTATGAAGGCACGGTGTTCTGTGTTCATATCCAGGGGAGGCTGCTTGCATTGGAGCGGTGTAATTTGCTTACTGTTCCGCAAAAATTACCGTTTCTTCTCAGTAGAGAGCACTATGATTTGAAGATAGACTCACCAGTCAACTATGACGTCAATCTTGCTAAATCAGAGGGCGGGGAAATAACGAATGAAAATGAACAACAATTATATTTCGCCAAGGCACACAGAGTCAAATACTACATTTTCCTTGTGTTAGTTATTCCTTGTTATTGCTGTGATTTTTTTATGTTATAAATAGCATAATTCTAACGATCACCCTATCCATCAGGCCCTCGTCTGTTTGTCTGTCTTTGTTGATACGAAGAGAATGGAATTTCCAAACAATAATAGTGTACTCAGCGAAGTTTGAAAGATTTTTCACGCATAAAATCCTTAGCATTACTTGTTTCAGAAGGAAAGTAAGCCGGCGGTCCACTGACGTAAATTTGCGGCACGTAAAACAGCCCCAAGACTAATAAAGAAGGATGTGAATAAAAGTAAATGGTCCTTGACGCCCAATGCTGAAAGAACGGTGTCAACCTCAGCAATTAAAAAGCCCCCTGAATTAAAACTCTTACTTAACTTTCCTAAAATATTTGACAATCGCTTAGGCCTTTTAATTCGCTATTCACATTTTAACTATGGAGAACAAAATGTGTGACAGAATATTCGATAAATATTTATTTTAATGAACAGGAAGTAGATTTGTAAGAGTAGATTTTGAAGAATGGGTAAAGCAATCCATGTGAATGTGACACATACATTTTGTAGATTTTCTCAATTGAAAGTTTTATGGATTCTGTCTTTAACACCATACTTCTGTTGGATACATCGCTATGCATGATTCTGGGTTTCCTTCAGAACAGGTCTACTTGACTAAATTTGGTGTGCTGATTCCAAAACTGTAATCAGATTTTTTCCACCACTTACCATTTTTGCACAATTAGCAAGTTATACTTAAAATGTTTTAATGTAGTTCTATGCATAAATATATTGTATGGAGGTGAAAAGAAACCAGTAAACGAAGAAACAGTACTGATTTCATTGTTGAAATTAAAGTGTCTCACAACTATGTAACACTGTAGTATACAACAATGCATGTCTTATTTATGTTCTACCCCTGCAAATTTAGATCCTTTTCAAATATTGAAGATCTGTTTTTGTGATAGGCAGTTGTATGTGATACATACTTTGAGAATGTGAAGCAATTGTCTTCCAGTAAGTGTAAAAATAACCCTGATACATTTTGCCATATCTGTGAGAAATTTGTTGTTCGATCACTGGACAACAAAAATTTGGAAGCAGAGAGACAATCTCGGGCCAGGAATGAAAAATGTAATTCATGAGTGTCGTGTGCCCAAAAAATGTTCGTTTACCACATTTGAACCTAAAATTATGTTTAATGAAGCAATATGTCAAGATGTGAATAAGGATGGCAACTGCCACAAATATATCTGCAAAAAGTTCCCTGGAATATTTGATGCTAAAATTAAAGAGGGAGTATTTGTTGGTCAACAAATTAGGAAGTTGATTTCTGATATCTTATTTGAAGAAACAATGACAGATACTGAAAAACAAGCATCGATTGGTTGTAGGAATGTCACTAAAAACTTTCTGGGAAATTACAAGGACCAAAATTGCAAAAATATTGTAGAAAATATGCTTGAGAGCTTTCGAAACTTGGCGCAATATAAGTGTGAATGTATATTTCCTGCACTCTCATTTGGGCTTTTTTCAAGAAAATCTCGGCTGTGTCAGTGAGGAGCAAGGTGAAAGATTTCAACAGGGCACAAAGGAAATGGAAAGACGTTACCAGGAAAAGTGGAATGTGATTATGGTCGCTGAAAAGATATGTATCAAATTCTTTCCATAAGTAGGAACTCCACAAAACGTTCATTTCATTTCAAGGCGGTGTGTCAACCGCTGGTTAAATGTTCAAAAGTTAGTGATTATGTGAAACATTAGTTAATTCTGAAGAGTGTTGTGTTTGTAGTTATGGATTTATTAACATATATTTAATAATATAACAATTTCGATAGATGATAGTATAAAATGCATATTTTAGTGTTTCCTATGTTGTGAAAAATTGGTCTGTGATGGACCAAGACTGAGTTGATATTTTGATTGAGCATACTCAAAATAGGGATAGTGACATATTAAAATCAAAACCCCAGAGAAAAAGTTAAATTTTGCATATCAGTGATATGAGAAAGTGTTTCAATTTGAGGAAGTTAGCAGGAATGTAATTATGAGGAACAAGACTTTCAACTAAATTATTAATACCGATCAGCCTTAAGTACAGGATTTCTGAATGCTACCACATGGAATTTTCAGAGTTGAACATACCCCAAGAACTCGGAGCGGATATAGGAAAAGGAGCAGATCATTGGAATCCGGGCGTTGCTCGTGATGGGTTTGCCCCTTTAAAACAGTAGGCGGGCGTGTCCGGGCACGACACGTTGGGAGTAGAGGTAATGGAGGATCAGAATTAAAGCATCGCCAGGGCTACCAACTGAATTCATTCAAAGCCATAAAGGAAGTAAACAAAGCGGATGTGGGTAGCATCTCTCTCCCCCAAGTTGAAAGTGGTTTAAGGAGATTGAGGACAGAAGCGTTGCCAGACCACAGCCGCGGTGATTAGAGTCAGCTGCACTGTCGCTCTTTTAGCAAACTAAACTTTCCCACGTGGATAACGCTTTGGATTATCTCTCACTTTAATAGGCCGGACTTATGATGATGATATGCCGGACTTGGCGATTATATCACGCTGCAGTCTTAAAGTAAATCTGCAAACAAATTTAACTCCTTTTGTAATCAACCCTTCCTTACTTCTGTTTTCACTTTGCCTTAATAAAATCCAGCAATTTATTTCTTAAGTGAGCCTTCTAATTCATATATACTGATAATTATCTTTCTATACCACTTTATCAAGCTAGATGGTGTCCCGAGTTCGAAACTCGGTCAGGGTAAGTTACCTGGATAAGGTTTTTCTTGGGTTTTCCCTTATCCTTATAGACGAATGTCCGGTAACTCTAAGCTCCATGGACCCCGGACTCATTTGAGCCTCACTTCACCCATTTCATTCATCGCCCGTTATGACTTCGAAGTAACATGAGAGGCTTGCATTTGGGATGTCATAGGTTCGATTCTCAACATAGCTCGCTTTTACCTTCCTTATTGTTGTTTTACCTGGTTTGTAGGTCAATGTTGCCGTGGTATCTCAAATAACACAATTTATTTCTCATTTCACTTCCCATTTCCTTCTCATCTTTCGAAATGTTTCTAGTTTTGTGGCGAATGGAGGTTTAGGACAAATGGCGCAGATGTGCTTGCTTGTTTCTTCCCCTGGACACTGCAGCAGCTGGATCCACGGTTCATGAACCGCACCTAACCCTTGATCGCACCTTCCTCTATATGCAACAATATCTGATGTCTCTTTTGTTCTTTTTGTTGAATAATGTCACATTGGTCGAACGCGAAAAAGTTGTGAAATTATGCCACAATCGCGGGATTATCCATAAGGTGAATTGAGTGTAGGAGCCTTGATTTTTGTTGGCTTGCTGGGACCGGAGGTGCATGTTTCAAGGCCAGCAACGATCAAAAATCACGAGACAGCGGGCAGGTTAGAGCTGCGCAAATATTATTCAAGACCTTTGGAGGTTTTAATTTTAGGAGATTCCGTTTCCAGAAGCATCTCGCACGTGCGCCAGGTACATGAAGCCGATAAGAGAGCAATAGCGGATAGTAATATTAAGAGCAATAATGTTTAATACTTTGTTTTTCAAGCTTCGAGTTTAATCGGCGAGTGCTACTTCACGTCAGCAGCACAAAGGGTGCATGCCAAAAAGACATACCGAAACATTGTTGAGACATATTGGAGTCGCTCCCCGTAGGGCGGGGGGATCCGTCCGCTTCAGCTGCTGTGGTGCAAGCGCTGCGGCCCCTTAGCACTCGTGGTACCTCTGACGGTATTAGAGGAACCTTGAGCCTAACTGCCCAGCCCATCCCATAGGGCTGTTATTTGGATTGGGTTACACTCGAGGGGGAAGTGGTTCCCGATAACCGTGGGAGATCGGGTACGTCTCCAGACGGGGTTGAGGAAATCCATATATCACCGCGTACTAGCCTGCATAGCTAGTAGCTGGTGTGCTAGTTCACCAGGCAGCCCTACCGAGGTTGTTCGGTAGCCTTCCCCCTTTGTGATTGGCGCGTGATAGTGGCGTACCCACTTCCACCTGTCTTATGTTTTCGGACCAGATGGGGTTGTTTGTTAGTCTCTAGGTCTTGCGCTATGGAAAGCCTCACGGAGGCGCCTGGCGCCCTTCGGGGACAGCTCGGTAACTCCCTGGTTTGAGAGGGAGGTCACTGACAGCTGCCCTACGTAGATACCTATGGTTAATTGTTAATGTTAATGTAAAAGGGAGGTCCTGTAGAGGAGAGGATCCGTCCCCTTCAGCTGTCGTGGTGCGGGCCCTCGTAGGGGAGGGGATTCGTTCCTTTCAGCTGAGGTGGTGCAGGAGCTGCGGACCCTTAGCACTCGTGGTACCTCTGACGCTACTAGAGGAACCTCGGGCCGAACATTCGAGCCCCTCCCTCTGGGAGCTGTTCGAATTGGGTTGGTCTCGAGGGGGCAGTGTGTTCCCGCCACCCACGGGAAATTGTGTACCTCCGGCCAGGCTCCGGCCGCCCGGAGAGGGTAGAGGGTTGCCTCATAAGTCCCGGGTACTAACCTGCAGAGCTAGTAGTTGGTATGCTAGATCACCGGCGGCCTTACCAAGGTTATTTGCTAGCCGGTTCATTAAGGACCTGCACGTAAGCGGCGTATCCACTTATGTCCTGTCTGCCGTGTGCAGCGGGGGGCAGTTTATAAAATATGTACTGTCCTACGGTAAAAAATTCCGAGAGGCCAGGGTTTTGGTCCTACGGGTCCAGGACTAATGGGAGTAGATCCTGGCACTTAATGTCGTGGTGCGGGCGCTGCGGACCCTTAGCACTCGTGGTACCTCTGGCGTTACTAGAGGAGCCTCGGGCCGAACATTCGAGCCCCTCCCTGAATGGGAGTTGTTCCATTTGGGTTGGACTCGAGGGGGCAGTGTGTTCCCGACATCCATGGAAAATTGGGTACCTCTGGCCAGACCTCGGCAATCCGGAAGGGGTAGAGGGTTGCCTAACATGTCCCGTGCAGAGCCTGCAGAGCTAGTAGAAGTTGTGCTAGATAACCAGGCGGCCCCACCGAGGTTTTCGGTAGTCTTCCCTGCGGGGTTGACGCGCGTAAGTGGCGTATCCACTTCTACCCGACGTTGTTGCCGATTGGGGTGGCAATTTAGTTTACAAGATATTGCCCTATGGAAGAAGCCGCGGAGTTTGCATCACTCCCAGTTTGAAGGAGGCCAAAGTCTTCGGACACTTTTGGGTAGATCCTCTGCGCTTAACGCTTAACTTAAAAGAGGGGTTGACTGATATTAGCTAACGATTTAGTGACGATGATAACACTAACATAGAGCAGTTTGGGGCGAACGTTTGAGGCGTTCTTTTCTCTCTCGCTCTCTCTCTCCCTCTCTCTACCTTTCCTTACAATATGCTACAGTTAAAAATTAGAAAATACTAATCTGAGTATCCTGGGTGAAATCAATTTAATTCCTAAAATACCCTTTTTAATACACTTTGTGCACTACTATATTTCCATCTGTTGTTAGAGGTAGGATTTACATCAAACCAAATAAGCTTTCTAGTCTTCTTGTTCGACTTTGTGATATTCCCTTTCCTACAGCTAGCTTTCCTCCTTCAGAAATTACGACTATCCGCACATTAATAGAAGCCAAGTAGAAATGACACTTTTTAATTCTTGGAGCTGTTATTGTTGTGGCAGACGGCTTCGTATGCATTAACACAAAACGTTTTGTGTGCAACGGCCGCGCCGAACTTTGAAGATCTATACTGCGTGATTGTTGATGGTTATAACTTTAAGTGGCATATTTTTGTATTAGGAAGTTCTTATTGTTGATAACTACGTTCTCATTTTTCAGCAACATTTTATGGATTTTGAAACATGAGAGCTAATAGTCCAGCATAAACAGAGCAGTAAAAGTGAAGTTTTCTCGTATCCTTCTCCTCTTAATGTAGCGGTGCGAAATAAATTTGCGAATCATTGCTGAAAGAGTAAATTATATGCATTAATATTCCAAAAAATAAGTTAAATATGCACTAAATCTTTAAATATGCATTTATATGCACTTTAACATTTCCATAATGAGCTCCTTACAATGTTGATTCATTTTATTACTTACTTGCATATGTATCTATCAAGGAATAAAACATGCAAATATGCAAATATCCGAGCTACTGTGATGACACTATTCTCAGATTTTTAGTTGTTGTAAGTTGTGGAGGAAAAGTTGATGATGAACATCGTTGAGGATCTAGGTGCTGAATTCTAGTAGTTCCACGGATGCCTTGGTAATCGCATATCGCATCCTATGTTCAGGTGCGGTCTCAGATGGGAATGGTAATTATAAATAAAATAAAATTGTAGTTCCTCCTTTCTCCTATAAAATTTGTATTTTAATTAAAATGAAAATTTTCCAACTATTAGTTGCCCTTTACAATGCTTTATATACGTTGATAGTATGCACTTGTGTAATCCTTTCCAATCTTCCACGTTTCAATGCAAGCACAAACTCTTCAGAAATACAGACACACGCAAAACACATCTTTACATTTTCACGTCCATTTGCAGAAGAAAAAATGGCTTCAAGTCCCTCAGCTTTTATAGTGCTGCCGTTGCCATAACGACAAATAAACATCGCTCAACTTTTCTACATTAAATCGTCATTATTTTTAAATATATTTTTCTTAACTAAATTTAATATTTCAATAATAATTCTTTTGCTAATTTTAATTAAAAATTAAACTTAAAATAGCTACTTAAGCCGTTTCAGTTCGCATCTTAACCTTGAGGAAACCCTTTTGATTGATCTCACTAGAACGCCTAATTACCTTAGATGCCCTAACGTGTCATTAGCTGCCTTTCCTCAGATAATGTTATCTCCTCTAGACAAAGAAGTAACTGAGTTTCGTTGATTTGTGCATGGAACTTAATATAAGGAAATTATTTAATGGAATTATTCATTTATGTCTTCATTTCTTAAATAATTAATTATATTAACAGTTATTAATTCAGGTATAACCTGTCTAATATGCAGATCTTTACATACATTTGATTATTATTTTAATTTTTAATTGTAGGTTATATTACAAAATATTACCATAAGAAAAAGGTTGCAAACTTTTAATATTTAATTAGTGTTAAGTTATGCGAACAGCGATTCGACTTTATTATTATTCCACACAACGCCCCAAATTTGAACTTTTTTTCCCTTGGTATCTCGATTTCTTATACTCTCTTCTTCTCTCTGGGCGGGCTGAAGTGAATGCAGGAAACATCCAAGTTTAATGTAGCTTGCTTGACCAGAGAGTGTAGCCACCGCCCTTTTCTTTCCCTTCTCATGGTCGACGTAACAATCGGGTCTGATTACGGGTATCCAGCGATGAAAGCCAAGTGTACAGACACGCTGTCTTCTAGAAAGAGATGAGAATCATACCCCGGGACTGCCAGCAGAAATTGAATTAAAGCGAGTTGTGAGAGATGCCCCTCTCCTGCCGGAGGATGACATTAAGGTGGGGCTTGCAGTCGTGAAATTGCGTTTCTAAACTAGTACCAACTGTTGCCTTATCATCTTCTTAAATTTCCTTCTCAGAAAAATATCGCTCGACTTTATTTAACTGAATATTATCATTCTCTTCACCCTTGTTTTCTAATGTATACAGCTTCATGTACTTTTGGTACACAACTCAGTGGTTTCTAAACTGGAGTGTACGTAGTCAAGAAACGCAATCCTACTGTAATAATAATAATAATAATAATAATAATAATAATAATAATAATAATAATAATAATAATAATAATAATAATAATAATAATAATAATAATAATAATAATAATAATAATAATAATAATAATAATAATAATAATAATAATAATAATAATAATAATAATAATAATAATAATAATAATAATAATAATAATAATAATAATAATAATAATAATAATAATAATAATAATAATAATAATAATAATAATAATAATAATAATAATAATAATAATAATAATAATAATAATAATAATAATAATAATAATAATAATAATAATAATAATAATAATAATAATAATAATAATAATAATAATAATAATAATAATAATAATAATAATAATAATAATAATAATAATAATAATAATATAAATAATAATATAAATAATAATATAAATAATAATATAAATAATAATAATAATATAAATAATAATAATAATATAAATAATAATAATAATAATAATAATAATAATAATAATAATAATAATAATAATAATAATAATAATAATAATAATAATAATAATAATAATAATAATAATAATAATAATAATAATGATAATGATGATGATGACAGTTTTTCAAAAGGACACATTGTGACTGTGGGTTGGTAAAATTAAAAGACCAAGTGCAGAAATTCAAAATTCTCTTTATTTCCATAGAAACACACTTTGGTCAACCCTTACAGTATCATAATTACGTAACATACACAATTACAATATTACAGTTCGTCTGCCACACCCACAAACAAAGAGTTCATTTTCAAAATACAGCTGCACGATTATCAAGCTTCATTTCGAATCTCATTACGACTGAGTGATAAACTAGCCACGGCTTGCTTTATATACGTCCATTAATGTTTCTGGAATGAACAAGAGAGCACTAGAATCTTCTAGTTGTCTAACTTTATCTGCTTCGCAAGCCTTTTATCTCCGCGCTATTTGCATCTGTCCCTTAACTCCGCGCTACACTATCTGTCTATGCGCCTCGGTCGCGTCTCCGCGCAACAAATGCAGTCGGCGACAATATATGCAGTAAACCTTCGTTAAAGCGGATTAGTTTTGAAAAAGAAACTGCGCTGTTTAGCGCAGTAAATGAAGACTTGCTCTACAGAAAATAAATTGCCACCCCGAGTAGCTGCATTACACAATTTTTATGCCACGGGATAACTCATTGAACTCATCCCACCTTCTTGGGACCAGGTTGGAACGGTAACTTTGAGAAAGTCATGGAAGAAGTTGCACCCTGGTTTTTGTGACTTGCCAAAATACAAAATTAAGAAGACAAGGTAAGTGCGGAAGAAGGTTTTATAGACATTTTTGAAAGTATCTATGGCTTCCGATGTTGATGATCACATTGTCAATTGGTTGCAAATGGACAATGATGGAGGTTCTAAAGAAGTACTGAGGAAGGCATTATTCCTTCATGTTGTCTTATCAAAAATAAAGATGAATTAGATATTGTTGATGAACCAGCTGTTGTTATGACTCACGTATTGGCAATAGCAAACATAGAGAAATTGATACTTTATTTCGAGAGCCAGGCCCAAACACTGCCAAATGAACTTCTAATGTTAAAGCGGATGCAAGATAGTGCTGCTCGTAAGCTTTAGATTAAACTGAAACAGCAGAAGTTCGCTGCCCTTTTTATACAGACCATATTGTACCTATATTTTGAGTGTACTCATTGTGTGCTCTTAGCTGAAATAGTGGCTATAGTAATTTCTGAGCTCTATTAAATATATTTCGGTGATGTACCTAATTTTATTGTTTTTCTGTCATTCTCTGGATAACCCGAATTTTCGTTGATTCAGATAGGCCCTGGTTCCAGTTGATCCGGATAAACGAGGTTCTACTGTAACTACGAAAACATATAATTACACTTGTGCTGCAATCTTTTTAATTTCTCTTTCTGCATACATAGTAGATCCAGAAGATGTTTCACTATACCCAAAATCTTCCAATAGACGATTCGCTACAAATGCACCTTTTGGGATATTCCGATTCCAAAGAAAGCATTTTTAGAAAACTATTCTTGCGTATTTTGGTGTGGAGTCTAAGGGTGTGTGTCCATAACACTCAACTCGGTATCAAAGTTAGTTTTCAAATTCAACGTCTTTCAAGAATGTGAAATAAAAGTTCTCAGCAAAATACCCTTTTCCTAATCTGTCCTTTTTAAGGAGAAGTTATTGATTTAGCTAAAAGGTTCTCTAACGACCATGAATGAGATAAATATATCTTGCATGTACTTTAACACACGTGAAATGTGTACTCTAATTTTCTGAGAATAGTTGTGAAGTTCTATTTATAATGAATGACTTTTGTATAACTAAAAAACCTTAGAACATATAATAAAACTGTTACATCCAGAAGGAAGGACGAGATACCAGAACCGTTGGTAGATTCGGACGCAGGCGGGGTTCTTAATGTTATCCACGGGTTTAGTGCTAAGAGCTCATGGTCCGATTTAAATCTTTGGAATCACGGTTTTTGGTCCCCTTCAAGCCTTCATCTTTGTTTAGACCACTAGAAATATACCAAAAGTGATTCTGAATCCATAACAGATTCCGTTTCTATCATTGCAACGCCGTTTTAACGCAATAGGTAATGGGAACTACCCGACAGACCTGCTGATCGTTGGGTGGAACGAGATTTCCCTAAAGGTCGTAAGAGATTACGTGTAGGTAATGTGTTGAAGTAAACAAATGCTATTACTTTCCAAGATATTTGTTATTGCTTATTTGAGCTTTACAATATTTTGCTTTCTTTCTCTCTCTTAAGTTATTGAATATAAGGTTAATTAAGAAAATCAAACTCTAATCTCAATAATCTGTAAAACAGATATCTTTGTGGTTGGAGATATTCATATGACGGACACATTGTCTAAGAAAATACGAAGAAAAGACGATAGCTGTAATAAAGAATGCAATTTGAAGTGGTTAAGACCTCAGAAAGCAATTTCAGTTTGGGTATCTCAGCGGAAAGCTATTGAGTGCCCATGAAGTACCTAAACTCTGGCCGTTGTAACTCCCTTAGAGTATTTCAGCCAGCGAATAAACGTCGAATTATGAAGGACAGCTAATTTTGAACCTAAATGCATTTGACCACTTTAGTTGCACTGGTAATGAACCTTCGGACACATACCTTTGATGTGCAAAATCGCTGGTAATTGTAAACCAATCAAGTTTGCACCGTGATTGTTTACGTTGGTATGCGCGCAATATTTTGCAACATCGCACCTGTTTACATCTCATTAAGTGGAATATAATGGACGATGGCACGGATATGCACTGATATCCTGCTTCCAACTTTATTTCTATAGCATTTCGTTTCGGTTTGCTGTTGTCACGCGTTGATAGTAAAGTTTGTGTACCTTTTAGGACAAAAAAAAAATTAAAATCTGTGATTATGGAGTAGTTCTTAATAATTGCTTACTTCTAAAGCACTTTTAGTATACAGGAATGTAAGAGAATGCACCGAAATGCCACAACTTCCTATACTTCTGTCGAAATTTTATTTAATCACGACATACTTTTGAAGAAGGTGTTGCAATCCACTAAAAAAATCTACAACGACCTATTATCTTATATACTCTTTTTCTCTCCTCTGAAACCAGAAATGCAGTTTCAAATATTCCTCTGTGCATTTATGAAACTATAACTTAAATGAAATGACGGACGAATACGAAAATTGGCATATAAATTCAATGCCTTTCAAATAAGAGAAACACATATTTTAAATAATTTCACCCCACTACAATTTTCCCTTTGAAAAAGGTGTTTTCGAATTTTTTAAAGTGAAAAATGACTATTCTAATTACAATACCATCAACTAATGTCACTTTTGCAAGTAAATTGTAGACATTGAATTTTTTAGGAATGTCTTTGAAGTCATCTTAATTTAAAAGAAAATTTATTTAAAGTTGTTTAAACTGGGCAACAATGAAGATGTTTCGGACTTAAAAATAGTGAATTTACACGTATTTACATCTGCTGAATACAAAAATCACCACAACAATGGTAGATTAGCTCTAGTTTTTAAGATAAAGGGACATTTCATTTTTTAGGGTGAAGATTTTAAATTTGGGGGAATTTTTGGGGAGTTAGCACACCTGTCAAATAACAAAACACAATCAGAAAGAAATTTTGGAAATTAAGTGATGCAAAAGTTAAGGAAGGTGTTTTTGTCGGACCACAAATAAGAGAACCTGTAAAGGACTCTGCATTTGACCAAATTTTGGAGCGGAAAGAAAAGGAAGCTTGGGAAGCCTTCATGGATTTTTAAGCAACAAAAAGATGACAACTACAAGCATTTGGTGACAGTGCTCCTACAAAAATACCGTAACCTTGGATGCAACATGTCCCTTAAGATCCATTTTCTCCACTCCCACCTAGACTTTTTACCTCCTAGTTGTGGAGCTGTTAGTGTTAAACATGGGGAGAGATTCCATCAGGACATTTCTGTTATGGAGCAAAGATATCAGGGCCGTTGGAAAGAAGCAATGTTTGCGGATTACTGTTCGTCTTTGTACAGGGATTCTGCGGAACTACATCACAAGAGGCAAGCTAAAGGACGACGAAGTCAATAGGCCACCACATGATTCTCTTCAGACACGACTATCTGCGAAGTATTTTTCCAGCAATTTAGAACTCTTAGCATGTAATTACCAGTTAAAAAATTAAATACACTTTCAGTGTTGTTAGCATGTATGTAATTAAAATGTATCCTTTTCTCTTAATCCGTTAATATGTAATACTTCCACCTTGTGAATATCATAGAAATTAGAGCTAATAAATATTTTGCATTTTCATATTTGTTTTTCCCAATCCAAAATTAGTAGGAATTGCCTCATGAATTGCTCGAAAGATTCTTAAATTAATTTTGTCGCCCGGCGTTATTAAAAGTGCTAGAATATAATATAAAATATTTTTTATATTTCTTACTTTTGACATGAAATTATATACATTACAGACATATTTTGCTTAATCTGGTTGTATAAATTGCCCAGTGCCACATATTACATCAGTCTCTTGAGCTTGCTTGGCACATAGGCAATGTTGCATTGTTGAGTAGATAATTTAATCTAATTAGCTATCTGTCAACCCTTATTGTTCTAGCAGTTTTTCCTTTCTAGTCTTTACTTTTAGCATTTATTTTGCTTTAGATTTCCAAAACATGTTCACCATATTTTTATTTCTACTTTCATTTTTCTTCATAATCATTCTTATAATTATTATCTCACTTCGTAGTATTTCCCATTTGTTCTCTCACACTTTCTATCTCTATACTCCTAGTTCTTTGCTAGATATTTTGTTTAACCTAGTTTTATACGATTTCTAGTGCCACCTTTTACATCAGCTTTCTCAGCTTGCTTGACGCCTAGGCAATATTGCATTGTTGAGTAGGTACTTTAATCTAATGTGCTTGTCGGGTAGCTCTAAGCTCCATGGACCGCGGACTCATTTGAGCATCATTTCACCCATATGATATGCCTTAACATTGAAGGACGTAAATTGAACAAAAATAATTTGCTATCTGTCTCCCTTTGTTGTACCAAATTCTTTTCCTTTCCCGTCTTTACTTCCCTCATCTATTTTCCTTTAGTTTTTCAAAACATGTTCCCCATATTTTTATTGATATTTTCAATTTTCTGCATAATCATTCTTGAAGTTGTGATCTGGTTTCGCATATTTTCCCATTTCTTTCCCCACACGTTCTGTCCCTATACTGCTGTTTCTTTGCTATCTATCAAATAATGAGTTGTATTTATTTTTTCTCCACATAGTTCACATTTTGTTACTCTGCTGTCTATTAGACATCTTAATTACATTGATCTCATTCTTATCCAAGCCATTCCTTCCCTCTCCTGTCTCTTATATTGGTTGACATATGTTTTTCTTTCTCCTTCTCTCTTTACAATCCTATTAAAATTTATGAATTTATATACTCTAGCCCTCCATATATATCTTGTGTTTCTATATCCCCCACCATCGTTCTATTTCCCAAATATCGTCTACATTGCTGTTTTATATTGTGACTTTGTGGGTTCCTGAAATTAAAAGTCCAGTTGCAAAAACTCAAAATGTTCTTTATTTCCACCGAATTACAGTTGGAACACTTGCAGATTACATAGAATTACGAAGCGCACACAGTTACAATCCACCAGTTCTTCTGTCACAGGTCCACTCCACTCCACACTCACAATTACGTACAACTCTCTCTAGAGCTGACTAAGAACTCCTCTGATACACGTACGCAGTCTTCCAGACCGTTCTCTTGCACTGCGCTCTTCACGGCTGCTCGCCAAGAACTGAAGTGACTCGTCCACTGCAGCCTTAAATACGGAGATCGCTGTATCTGGAAGTTTCGCGGCTCAGTGAATCATCCTGGTTGTTCCATAAGTCAGGGGGAGGGGAAAGAGACGGTACGTGATACTTCCCTAACCATCCCCTCAGTTGGCGCCAAAAGATAAATAGGTAGACGTGGCCTGAATGCTTCCTGTCCCCTACCCAGCTGTCAGTTTGTCATGCCTTCCGATAATTGGGTGACAATATCCTTCAATATATCTCATTTTTTTTAGCTAAGCGATAGAGAAACCTACCATAAAAAGCGTAAATTCTTTAAACGCAGACAGTTTTATATCAAATGCAGTTTTTGTAACATCAGTATTTTCCGAAATATCCGTTAATTCTTCGAACTATTCAATCCTTAACGCCCTGTCCTTTTAGTTGTTACTCGCGATGTTATGGCAGCATTAATTAAACTACTCACTTTAGGTATTGCTAATTCCACCTTTTCAGTTTGGCTTTCGCCCAAAGCATGCTACCACACATCAATTGCTTAGAATCATGCGGTCTGTCGTACAAGGTTTCGAAAACAGACACTACACTGTAGCAGCATTCCTAGATATCGCCCAGGCATTCGATAAGATGTGGCACACTGGGCTAATACTTAAAGCACATCGCATTGGTCTCCCTTATTATGTTCTAAAAATCATTGCAAGTTTTCTCACAAATAGAACTTTTCTGGTGCGCATTGCTGGTTTCACATCCACTTGACGGCCCATCTTATCAGGTGCTCCTCAAGGCTCAGTACTAGCAGCACTCCCGATACCTGTCATGCCATTCATGAACTACAAACTCCCCTGGATCGACTAGCTCACTGGTTCTCTAACTGGCACATTTCCCTCAACACTAACAAGACAGAGGTTAAGATCTTCTCTTTACGTACATATAGAGGTCCTCCTTCACTACAGCTACTCGGGGTTACCAACCAGTGTACCAGTGAAGTATCTTGGGGTGCTACTGGACACTCCGCTAACTTGGAACGCCCACATCTGTTGGTCTGTTACACTTGCGTCTGCGCTGCTCTCAAAAATGTACCCTTTACTCAACAGGTGCACATCACTTAGTTATGAATTTTCCCTTCTTATGTACTCCGTCCCATTTTTACCTATGCAGCTCCAGTCTGGGGTGGTACCAGCAAGACTCCGCCGACTGCAGGTATTACAAAACAGGGTGCTGCGTACAGGTACAAATGTTCCATGGTTCATCAGAAACCAACAACTGCATCACGAGGTTGGTCTTCTACCAGTTCACAAGTACATCTGCCGGCTGGCACGACCTATCTTTAACGATCTCCAGGAGGTCCCTGGAGCTGTTACGTACATTCTCTTGGCTCGTACTCGCCAACCAACTCGCCTCAAACGCAGATTGCCACAAGATTTCTCCTGAGTGACCTCTCCAGTACAGATGACCCAGACGAGTGATACCTATCAAACTTAAAGTCCTCAATTTCTGTTATAGGGATCCAGTCATATTCAGTTAGAGTAGTCGTTCAGGGCTACCTCAATTGTTATGTGTACTGTTACTAAGTGTCTCAGTTACAGACATATGTAAAGCATATTTGCTGATCGATGTATAAAAATATTATAAAAAAAACTTTGGGTAGTGCGAAAATTCAGCTATTTTGCAAATATCTATCTCGATTAAAATTAAGTAAATAGAATAAAAATGAGAATAATGGGTCCACAAATTAATAAGGGATAGACAGTAGCAAGTTATATAAAGTAGCATATTGTCTCGAGCCATTGTTGCGATTGGCGCGGCCGGCGCGAACAAGACGACAGATAGTTAAGCGGGGAGATAAAAGCTTGTCGAAACAGATAAAGAAAGAGACAGATAGCTGATTGAAAGGTTCGCTTTCTTGTTACAGAACATTCGATTAATTCCTAGAACAATGAGAAGACGTATAAAAACCGCGGATCGCCAGTTGGGACAGTCGTAATTGGACTCGATAGTTGTGCGCTTACAGCTGTGATTTGAAAGTGAACTCTTTTGTTTATTTACGTGTGCGGAAGTGACGAAAGATTGCGTTGGTTTATGTTACGTCAGCTTGCTTCAAAGAGGTGTACAAACAGTGTGTTTCTACGGAAATGAAGAACATTTTGAATTTCTACAAACTTGATTTTGAATTTTAAGAACTCACAAAGTCACAGTATCAAATGATTTTGTTTAGCATGCTATTGGGAGTATATGTACTAGAAGGAAGTGAAAATAAAACCCATTGACGCGATTTATATAAGCGAATTAATATGACTATATGAATTAAATAAGAGTGCATTAAGATTCAATGTTGAATAAAAACAATCCAGCATTTACTTGGCACCTTAGAGGAAGATACATTTTAGTCAGTACCTAGGATGTGAACTCACGACCTCCCAAATGCTTATACCCCGAATGACAAAACATATTTCTTTGGGAACTCTGTAGTCGTTAACACTTAGCTTTTGTTTCAAGGAATGTATAGCTAAAAATTAAATTCTGGCCTGCAAGATGTCTTACTCAAAGAATACGTGGCTAAATGAACATAGAAACTTAAACAATATGTGTGTATTTTATTTCAAAATAACATGAATTGTACCTTTAAACTAATTGAATAGCTTTAAAGTTAAAAATTCTTTTTTTGGATTAATTTTTGTACTTAATTGCAGTACATTTAACCATTTAATGGTTCGTCGCCCATTACACACGTTTTTACCGGGACGGAATTTTAATTACACGGGCTTTAACGACATATGATCTGGTATTAAACGTTGATGCATTAGTGTTCTTTGTGTTGGATAATTTGAATGGGTTCAACAAATCGAGAAAAAATCTCTGAGGTATTATTTTCTCTATCACTATATTTCTTCATTTTTAATTGATAATAAGTTGAGGAAATAGAAATGGTCTGAAGAAACTATATAATCACTTTATGTTATTTTTGTGGAGCTTGGAGAGTTGTTTTGTAGTTACGGATGAACATACTGTCAAACAAATGCTAGTATATAACCCACAGTGGCGAACTCATCCACAAAATGACACTTAACGATCCACTTTGTAATCATCAATCCTTTAATACAAATGTCACGGTTAATTTTAATGGAATGTGAAGGAACTGTTTGAGAGGTAATAATTACAGCAAACAGTTCTAACATAAATCACCTAGAAGTATGCCAAAATCAGGCACTGCGACTAATAACCGGTGCAGCAAAATCAACTCCAATCACGGCAATGCAAGCCTTAACTCGGAACTATCCAATACATCCAACTTTAGAGGAGCAGGCACTAATACAACATGAAAAAATGTTGCGGTTAAAAACAACAAAATGGGAGAAAGATTACTACAACCAATCAAGATGAAAACACCAACAAGTTTCCTACACAAAGTTATTGAATTAAAAACGGATCTGAATCTTCCTAATTCTAAAGAAAACATTTTAATCAAAGAAAACCCACTGGCATTTGAACCAATTAATATTCAATTAGATTTAGAACAAATAGTTCCAAAATCTGAAACTTCCAACCCTGTACTAAGACAACAAGCATTGGAAACTGTGAACAATAGATACCCACCTGAAGAATGGCTACATATCTACACAGATGGATCTAACTTGGACAACAACTCAGGAGCAGGAATTAAGTGTGCACTGTTCTAATTCTATCAACCAGAAGGATACCACACAAAAAATTTTGATGCAGAAGTAACGGCTGTTCATATTTCACTCCAACACCTTCTATACAGAATAGATAAATTCAAATATGCTATCATACTTTCTGATTCTAAAGCAGCATTATGTGCAATAAGTTCATATAAAATGAGGTCAGTCCAAATTAAAGAATGTCACTAAATGATCCAGCAGCTTCAAAAACTACAGAAAAGAATTACATTACAGTGGATGCCTGCACATTGTGGAATTGCTGGAAACGGTTCAGCTGATTTCTTGCCAAAAAAGGTGCAAATTTAATTCAAAATAAAAATAAAAACTTATCGTTTACATCCATAAAAAGATTAATCAAAAGCAAATATAAAAACAAACAAAATAAAGCAATATCTAATAAAGCGAAATATAAAGAATGGAACATTCTAATTAAAAATCCAGAAATTATTGCAGAAATCCCACGTAAAGCTGCAGTAGCAAATTTTAGATTACTTGCGGAACATGATTATATGGTCAAACACTTACACAGAATAGGAATTTATACAAGTCCAAATTGTGCTCTGTGCAATAAAGAAGAGGAAATGTCTGAAGAACATCTTTTAACCTGTAAAGCCCTACCTGCCGGACCCACTACACGGAAATATTTGGAGAGTGAGAGAGCTAATGGCTTCATTGCGAAACCCTAGCACTTGAAAACAACAGCAAATGTTTGAGAGGAAAATTACTGAAAAAGAGGAAATGCTACAGTTTATCAAATTAAATTATAGGTAAAAAGATATTTAGGGTTAAATTGAAGGATGAAAGCAGAAAACGTATACATTTTGAAGCAGTTATTTTATATATTATATGTTGTTTGAGAGGAATAGTTGGAGGAATTGTAATGATTAATGAAATGGATAAAATATAAGGTAGGTTATGTGTAACCATGACAACCTCAAATGATACGAAGCTATTAATAGTTTTAAATACCTTCCTTCTGCCTAAGAACGTGGTAGGAGAAAGACGTACATTTTGTATCCGACGTTGTGCAGAAATGTTTAATGAGTGTGCATTTAAAATCGAAAAATAGCGTGTGTGTAAGAAAGAAATAGTTTTGGCTTCACTCTTAGTCAGATCATTGAAGTGTAAAGATGTGTTATCTGTAGTGCCGATCTGCAAGTTCGCTGAATCTTAATCTACAAGTATTCAGTATTGAGTATTTTAATAAAAGGATATAATCTACAGATCTTAACATTGTGTTAGGATATAAAATGGTCTTAGTAGAATAAGTTCCAGTAGTTTGAAGAAGAGAAAATTTGTTATTGTTTTCTACAAATTATTCTCGCTCTGATACTACGGCCAGAGAGAGAGAGAAGACTCACTGCTCCAGAGCGCCGAGGCATACTTCCGAAAGATCGGCACAGAAGGTGAGAATAATTAAATTTTTCCATCCTTAGTGCCTTTTGCGTAAACATCCAGCTTCAGTTTGAAAGAAAGCACTGAATAGGACCGAATAGCTCGGTAACCATGGAGTTTGTTGGTATGGATCTTAGCAAATACAGTAACTCAGTGAAGCATAGAAATCCATGAACACAGTTTAGCATATTGGTTCAGAAGTGAAACTGTAGCTAAGCTGTTCAAATCTGACCATACAGTAAATATCTATGAAGTTTGTAACACTTGACATGGAGATTAGAGGTATAAAATATTTTAAATAGTGCAGTTTCAACATATTACTAAAATTCAATATATTAATCATTACAATTAAGGTACAATTGAAAAAAATTATATTTTCAGTAAGAAGGAAAGCATTTCAAAACCTCCTAAGATTTTATACGTAGTTTTTCCCGGAACTGTATATTTTTAAACTCTTAGAGCAGAAAAAAGAGAAATGCCTGTGTGACTGTGGACCCACCAAAAAGTGGGTCAACGTAATACCAAACTTGATTTAAAATTAGCAACTAGCAAAGAAGTCACAGGAGTATTTCGAACAAAACTTTCTTCTACGATTTATACTTAAGTTATACAATTTTTGAGAGCTTTTACGTTCTCAAACATAGCTCTGAAAATTTTGTGTTTCATAAGAGTCGTTTCTGAAGAACTCTTTATTTAGGATCATATCTGTGATAAGATATAAATAAAAGTTTACCACACACTTTGTTTATCTTTTAAAAGCACGCAGTTTAGGTCACATACGAATCTTTGTGGAGTGAACGGTTTCCCGGTTATTTCTTGTTATTTTCATTAACTGTATAATATATTTTTATTGCAAAAAAGAAAACGATATTTAAAAACCCACATAGTGACCAACACTTACAACAGTTGACTATGCTTTAGAACCTACGGTTTTCCCCTACTCCTGGCATCTACAAGAAAACAAAAGATAAATACATTTCCAAAATAAGATCTGAAGACTTCCTGGCGACCAAATATTCAAAATATTCTCAGCAAACAAGCAATGGATAATCCTCTTTCACATTTTCTTGCTGATCTTTTTATGAGTTTTTTTTTTCGAAATTCAAGTCACTAAAGGTTTTCCTTTGATTTTTAAAACATGGAATAGATATGTTGATGATATTTTTGCTATTGTTCCTAAAAAAAAGCAAATTAATTATGCTTTAAAATTACTAAATGCACAAGATAAAGCTATAAAATTCATATTAGAAACTGAAATTAATGGATTTCTTCCTTTTCTAGATTTGAAAATAATAAGAAATAATAACAAATTGTATTTTGGTATTTATAGGAAATCTACTCATATTGATAGTTACATAAAAATAAAAGTTTTAACCCTTTTTCACATAAACTTGCTCTTTTTAATAGTTTGTTTATATATTAATAAATATATACGTGAATAAAGAAGAATTTAATAAGGAATATAAACGTACTGTTAATACTGCTTTAACTAATGTTTTTAATAAAGATTTTATACAAAATAAGATTGAAAAGTTTAAATATCAAAAAACTGTTACTGATATTTCTACTCTTAAAAAATAAAAGATGTTTATAATTTAAAAAAAATTACTCACTATCCTTGGGTTAATAAACATTTTCATTTTTTTAAATAAGTTGGTATAACTTTAGTTCCTCAACATAAATATAGTATTACAAATTTATTGCAATTGTCTAAAAAGAATAAAATTTCTAATAGTAAAAAATCTGGTATTTATCAATTTAATTGTTTGGATTGTGATCAAGTTTATATTGGAAAGACGAAACGTAGTTTGGAAACCAGAAAGAAAGGACATTTTCGTAACATTAGATATAAACAAATTGATAAATCGGCAGTAGCAGATCATTTTTGGCTATTTAATCATGAGATAAATCCCGAAGTTAAATTATTAAAACAATTAAATGGCCCTATAGAGTTAATAGTGTGGGATAAAATATTTATTTTAAAAAATAAACATCGCGTAGTGAATTTTGGCATACCGGCAATTGATTCTGTTTTTAGGTTTGTTTTGTCTTCAGATGTTGGTAATACGTAAATGCATGGCATCCTTGACAACGAAGTGTGTTGACTGAAGATGTGGGCAAATGCTCATGAAATTAATTTCGCAAAAACATATTAGAAGTACTGACATCGGCTTCTTAAGATAAGTGGAGAATATTTACTAAATATTTTTATTTGTGTAGTGTAAGATCTGAAGATTTCCTGGCGACTAAATATTCAAAATATTTTCCGTAAACACGCCAGTATTTTGTTTTGCAGACGATGCATTGTTCTTGTAATTTTTAATATGCAGAGCATGCTACAAAACAGAGTTTATCAACTAAATAATGCGTAAGAAGTATAATATGATAATTTCAAAATGAAAAACTAAAGTAATGGCTTTCCATAGAAGCTAGTCAGGGGGAATAAAAGTAGTAATAGAAGAACAAATGTTGGAAGAGGTATCACACTTCCAGTACCTCGGGTGTGACACAACCTGAGCTTGAGCTTGTAGAGGAATAAGAAACACCTGCATACACACATAGAAACTTTCTCTGTTGATAATATTACATAGATTTCGAAATGTGGAATAAAAATAAAAGCCATCTACCATGTTTTGGAGTTGTTTACTGCAGAATGGCAACTCCAGATTTTCCAACACAAACGTGCATTTTTTTTTTCACCTTGTGCAGTAGGAGTACAAAAAAAGTTCTGAGAGAAATTTTGACCGTCCCTACGCCAGATAATGTTCCCACACTGTGCAATTTAATCCCGCTCTATTTCGCAAACGGCAGCAGCTTTCAAGAAAACTTGGTAGCAAGGGAAATGAGATTTTCTGTTTTTGTTTGTTTTGCCAGGTTCTGTTGTGTGGGACGACATGAAGCGTAATGAGAATTTCTTAAGTTGGTATTAAGGGAGCAGTAATTAGTGGTACAAGACAAGGCTCTTCCCTTCCGATTATTCGTAGCTGACGATTACAAAGTGGCAAGCGCTCTGATTTCTGTGAACGTCGCACTGATATCCCCAGACTATGTAAACAGATCCTGTAACTTGACATTAGCATTTATAATGAACCCAGCTTTGCCAACGAATTCTTCACTAATCCCTTTTAGCTCTGAAATAATTATTTTGAAAGAAACCCTTTAAAACATCTCCCTCACGTTTGGCTTCGCTTTTTCTAAAACTATATTATAAAATTTAGTTTAAAGGGGATATGACTATTTATTTCTTGAATGTATGTTTTCATATATTGTTATTTGTATTGAACTGTACTCGGAGGCTAAGGTACAATTATACAACTTACTTTTATAATTTAAAAGCTTTAATAAATCTCTTATTCACACTGACAGCTTACTTGCACAATTACACTTAACTTAAACTTTCTCGAAAATTAAACTTTGTACACATTACAGCTTCACTCTAACACCTGCTATTACATGATTTTGAACTGCACCCGGGAGCTAAGACAGTTATAAATCACCGTGCGCAGTGAAAGGAGAGCCCCGAATACCTTGTCTCGTCAGCTCGGAGAGCTGTCCGAGAGAGGACCCAAAGCAACCTTCACGCGCTCACACGCAGAAAAAGGGAAACACAAAACAACCGAGGCACACGCCTCATAAAGGAAAGGTGCAATCAGCACAGTATATCTGTGAGGGTCAGTGGCCTGGCAGTAATGTTGCCTCTGTTGCCCCTGGCAGCAGCTAATAAATTGAAGGTAGTGTATCCAAATTTTACATTATTTCTTTGTTCAAAGAATAATGGAATGTCAGAACGATTTCATTTTCACATTTCAATTTCTTTAATTTTTAACCAATCCGCAGGGACAGGTCTGTGATGGATACCCCAAGAGCTCCAGGTCTAAATAGCTAGTTATTTTGCCAATGGTCGACTCAGAGTTTACAGATTTATGTGACCCAGTGAGGCCTTAGTTGCTATTTTATAGCACGATTTCTGCCAGTGCAGTGAAAAGGCAAACTTTGACCTTACTATGTGTTTCAAATGAGAAGAGTTCTCGCCTGTGGCGAATCAGATGCGTTAGAGCCTTCAGCGTTGCCACTTCGTTACCCCCATTCCTTTTATATGTCGCTCTATCTCCCACACTTGCGAATCTTCTTATCGCTAGACCTAAGGGAACGCAAAATGAATTTTCAAAACTTTATAATAATTCAGTTGTTGAAATCACAATTGCAGCATACACATTTTTAAAATGTATGGTTTAAAATAATCATAGTTTATGAATTAGCTACTATTGTAATCCAACGAAACTGCCAGCGGCGCATCCATATAGCTATCAACATCACTTCCGTTAAGAGACAATTCCTCATTGTCACTGCCTTTAAGGTCTCAGTGTTGCAAGTTTATGATGATGAGCTCACGTGCTATTTCTTTCTAAAAGCAGTGCCCTTGTAGTTTATCTGCATGTCCCATGCAGTTTTCCCAGTCTTGTGCAACCTTGTCAATTTCTTGATGAATAAGTCGTTCAGCGTGTCAGTTTAAAGTATTATTTCTCATCAAGGTTCTTAGGCTTTCACGGCCGGTGTCAATACTATATTCCGGGCTTGTAGGCCGTGGTCTATTGGGCTTCTTCTTCTTCTTCTTCTTCTTCTTCTTCTTCTTCTTCTTCTTCTTCTTCTTCTTCTTCTTCTTCTTCTTCTTCTTCTTCTTCTTCTTCTTCTTCTTCTTCTTCTTCTTCTTCTTCTTCTTCTTCTTCTTCTTCTTCTTCTTCTTCTTCTTCTTCTTCTTCTTCTTCTTCTTCTTCTTCTTCTTCTTCTTCTTCTTCTTCTTCTTCTTCTTCTTCTTCTTCTTCTTCTTCTTCTTCTTCTTCTTCTTCTTCTTCTTCTTCTTCTTCTTCTTCTTCTTCTTCTTCTTCTTCTTCTTCTTCTTCTTCTTCTTCTTCTTCTTCTTCTTCTTCTTCTTCTTCTTCTTCTTCTTCTTCTTCTTCTTCTTCTTCTTCTTCTTCTTCTTCTTCTTCTTCTTCTTCTTCTTCTTCTTCTTCTTCTTCTTCTTCTTCTTCTTCTTCTTCTTCTTCTTCTTCTTCTTCTTCTTCTTCTTCTTCTTCTTCTTCTTCTTCTTCTTCTTCTTCTTCTTCTTCTTCTTCTTCTTCTTCTTCTTCTTCTTCTTCTTCTTCTTCTTCTTCTTCTTCTTCTTTCTTCTTCTTCTTCTTCTTCTTCTTCTTCTTCTTCTTCTTCTTCTTCTTCTTCTTCTTCTTCTTCTTCTTCTTCTTCTTCTTCTTCTTCTTCTTCTTCTTCTTCTTCTTCTTCTTCTTCTTCTTCTTCTTCTTCTTCTTCTTCTTCTTCTTCTTCTTCTTCTTCTTCTTCTTCTTCTTCTTCTTCTTCTTCTTCTTCTTCTTCTTCTTCTTCTTCTTCTTCTTCTTCTTCTTCTTCTTCTTCTTCTTCTTCTTCTTCTTCTTCTTCTTCTTCTTCTTCTTCTTCTTCTCTTCTTCTTCTTCTTCTTCTTCTTCTTCTTCTTCTTCTTCTTCTTCTTCTTCTTCTTCTTCTTCTTCTTCTTCTTCTTCTTCTTCTTCTTCTTCTTCTTCTTCTTCTTCTTCTTCTTCTTCTTCTTCTTCTTCTTCTTCTTCTTCTTCTTCTTCTTCTTCTTCTTCTTCTTCTTCTTCTTCTTCTTCTTCTTCTTCTTCTTCTCTTCTTCTTCTTCTTCTTCTTCTTCTTCTTCTTCTTCCTCTTCTTCCTCTTCTTCCTCTTCTTCCTCTTCTTCCTCTTCTTCCTCTTCTTCCTCTTCTTCCTCTTGTTCCTCTTGTTCCTCTTGTTCCTCTTGTTCCTCTTGTTCCTCTTGTTCCTCTTGTTCCTCTTGTTCTTTCATGTCAAACGTTTACCTTTCAGTTCGTAGTAATTACAAATATACCTACGCGCATATATGCCTATCAATAATATATATTTCAATGCTTACGTCGTGATGCATTGTTACAATATAATTGTGATTTATTTATCTGTATTAAGAAAACTATTTGAGCTAAAATATGGGGCGTCTGCGGATATGTTAGATACACTACTCTCTACCCGCCTCATGCATCAGTTTATGCAAAATCGAATAGTTGTCTTAGCGCGAATAATATTTTTTAGAGATTGATTAGGTTAGTGCTCATCACACACCACAACAGCAAAGGACTCCGATTGGTTGCTTACCTAGCAGCGCTCAAGGACAAACATCATCCCCTTTGAAACACACAATAGTGTTAATTCTTCACGTACATTATAACAATAAAATGGTGAATGATTTAACATTAAAACGGCATCGCAATTTTAGGGTAAAAGTTATTGCGGTTATGTGATAAAACGGTCTTTGAGTTCAAGTTCGTTTGGAGAAAAAGTCACATACTTTCAGCAGAAAGGCCATTTTCGGATCTCAAACCTTTGAAAACTAAATCACATCCCAGACTAAGTTTAAAGCAACCGGTAACAGTTATGAATCATCCACGCCACGCTACTGGAGTCTTTATAACAAATTATAACGCTACTACAAACTTTGGAGTTAGGACATAGCACCAACACTTGCAGAAGGCCGTTTGTGCCTGCACCTCCCATCTGGAGAGAAGGGTGAATGAGAGGACACTAAGGTTCGTAACAGCTCTCCCCGGTAGCAGCCCCTACAACTGGCTCCCTTCCCTTCTTCATCCCATGAGGCGCAGCAGCAGGAGGAGAAGTTAAAGCCAAACAAGATGAAGAGGTTGAAGGAAATCGAATGATAGGGACTTTGTGGGAAGTACTTATCCCCTCAGCACTCGCTTATCGAACCGGGCAAACCCTGAAGAGCTCCTAAGTCAGAAAAGTTGGCCAGGAATAGAACGCAAGACCTACCGAATGCGGGACACAGATGCTATCCCAGTGCACTGCCAAAACAGTTGAATGCAGTACATTTATATTTTGATGCTTAATAGGAAGTTAAGGTAAATAAGAATAAATGGGACGTGCTTAGTTCTAGAACTACGTGATATAGAATACGTATTTTAAGAATACCTATTCTTACTTTCTGTTATACATACCTATTGAGTTCCATAAAAGAATCTGATAAGCATTTTTCAGAGTAAATGTCTGTTTTAAAACTCCCTGATCCTCCAAAACATCTTTGGAAACGTCACGTAGGTGTATTTGTAAACAGTATAAACAAAATAAATAAAATGTGCCTACACACTAGCCGTGTGTAGGACGCACTATGAAAGGGTAGAGCCAGGCCGAAAAATACAATGCCATAGCGGGGATTTGAACTCCATCCAGCCGCTCTAAACCATTGAGCTATTATGGCCAACGTGCCTACGATATTAAATTCTCCAACTGACTCGTGTCTATTTCCCGGTAAACCACTAGGAATTCTCATAAATAGTTGGAGAATTAGACGCAACCATGGTACCATCATCACATGCCTCACTCAACTGTCTCTGAATTTCAATGTGTGTCACACCACAAAAACTAAGAAGATGAATGATTACACGCCGTTCTTGCAATGAAAACTTCGCCATTTTAAGTACCAAAAACACTCCTAACTTTCGTCGCTGACGCTAGAGTTCTCTGCACTGTACAGTGCTGCCATCGCTGTCTCCCATTTACAAAAAGTGCACATATATTAAAAAAAAAACTTGAAGTTCCCATTTGGTTGCAGTCCTCAAAAAAGGACATGCATAATCCTTATAATTTTGATGATATTTCTCAAAATAGTCTTCCCTGAATGCGATGCACTTCTCCCAGCGTTTCTGTCAGACTTCATAGACATGCTGGAAACAATTTCTTGTGATATCCTTCAAAATCGCCTCCGCAGCCTTCACCACTGCTTCTGATGATGGATAATGCCTCCCACGAAGGCGTTTCTTCAGGTTAGGGAATAGAAACAAGTCATATGGGGGTAAATCCGAACCATAGGGAGGGTGAGGGATGCACTTCACGCAACAATATTGGCAATATGTGGCCGTGCATTATCGTGGTGAAAAATCCAGCCTACTTCACGGAAATATGGTATTTTGCGCCTGATATGGACTTGCAATGTTTTCAGGATATCCCTGTAGTATTGTCCAGTTACTGATATGTGTGCAGGTACAACATGCTGATAAACCATTCCATGAATATCAAAGAATGAGAAGACAATAACTTTCCTAGCAGAAGCAACCACTTTTGCCATTTTGGGGGTTGGTGATGAAGGATATTTGCTTTGCTGTTTGCTTCAGGATCAAAATGATGTAGCCAAGTTTCGTCAGCAGTGATTACGTTTGAAAGAAACTCCGGATCTTCCTCTAACATCAACTTTAACTGCATGCAGACCCGCATGCGAATGTCCTTTTGTTCGGAAATCAACAGTCTTGGAACCCATCGCGCACAAACACGTCTCATGTGTAATGTTTCTGTCACGAATGTGTGGGTGACACCCAATGATATGTTCAGTATTTCAGAAAGTGATCTTAAGGTAATTCGTCGATCCTATCTCACAATGGCTGCAGCAGTGTTGATGTTTTCATCCGTAAGAGCAGTAACCGGAGCACCGGGACCTCCTTCCTTTGAAATTGATTGTATCACCTTTTTAAACAATTTAAACTACCTTCCAGCTGTGCTGTGGGAAAGAACAGACTCTCCATAGGCCTCCTGTAACATTGTACAGGCCTCAACTGAAGATTTGTTGAGACGAAAGGAGAATTTCAAAGTCGCATATTGTTCCTCGCGTGTTACCTCCATTGCAGCCGAGGCGATACTGAGCATGTCTGAACTTGCCTGGTTCTCAAAGCGGGAACCAGGAGTATTGACAATGAAACTACTACGTCGTGTTTGTTTCACATGAAGCTAACAGAATATAATAAGACTGAATTTTAGTGCGAAAAATTATGACTGTAAAAATAATTTTCATAATTCTTTATTGAACAGCCCTCGTAACAATCCCCGAACACAGGACCATGCACCATAAATCTGAAAATATTCTTATAGAAACAAGAACTTATTTTAAAAATTCACTTTCATGTAGTCAAACATTTCTTATTTTAAAATTGAAGATGCGAGTGATTTCTTAGATCTTGCCTTGATGCTCGTCTGCAAAGTAAAACATTGCAAACCGAGGGAGCGAAAGGCAAAACGAGAAGACTTGAAGGGTTCTTTGTGAAGCCATCCAAGCACTTTGCGGGAGCCTGCCTTTGTTTTGTTTCCGAGATAGGCAATTTTACAGTCGGTGTGCTGCACACCTAACATTTCTTACCTTATGTAGTAACAGCACTCGTGCACGAACTCTCTGTGGGGTTTCTTAAGACGCGATTCCTTCACTCTTCTGCTATTTTGTACTCCAGCGCCCATTTAAGGGCTGCTTTCACGATGTTTACACACTGCGTAAAATGGTTTTGCAACGCAACAACGCCACTGTAGGTTAATTAGCATTTAGAGGCAAAAGGCTGTGCAAGATAAGATTCTGGCTGAAGTGTTATAATCTATTAACGTCGTTTCTTAAAATTGCTTTGGAATTCAAACAGCGCTTATTTAAGTTATAACAGAAAATTCTGGTACTTTAAATGTAGGTACTGTTAGGATTTATTCAGTTTGAAAACGTAGTAATTGAAAAACGGTTCGAAAAAATATATTACATTCACATGCCTTTCTCTCTACTCAGAATAATGAATAGCTAAAAATAATCCTGTTATATTTTAATAATTAAACATAAACCCAATTAAGAACTAAAGTAGGTTAAATCATCAATTTGCTTGATTTAATCGGCCTGAAGTAGCATCAGCTTTAACACCAGTTCTGGGAATAGTTCATGAATGAATTACATGCGACTAATTTTTTACAGGTTTTTTATTACAGCAATTTAATTTTACACGATGTTTTTCAAAGTATTCCCTCCTACTTCAATGTACTTTTATAGTGCCTGTAGCAGTCCTTGAACAAATGCTATAGACCAGTCTTTTTCAGGTCCTTGAGAATCGCCACAATTTTCATGAGCACTGTTTCAGAGTTCTCCAATCGACTACCCCTAAGCTTTGCCTTTAGTGATGGCTCATGGAAGCATCATTATGATCCTGAAGAAAACCAACCCAGCACAGTGTGGAAATCCCTAGGTTCTCTAACACCAAAAAAGGCAAAAGTTGTTCCATCTGCAGGGAAAGTGATGGTAATCACACATTTTACTGTACTGGAATGATTTACCAACATGCGGTTCCCCCTCACACTACTATTACATTAGCATACTACACGTCAGTATTGGCTACACTGAGGAAGCACACAACAAAGAAACGACCAGAGCTTTCTCGGACTGGGTGGCGACTTCATCATGACAATGCACAGCTTTTTTTTAATTTTACGTTCTCCAATGTTTAAGTCCTATCGGACGATGAATGAAATGCTTAAAATGATGCTCAAATGAGTCCAGGGCCCATAGAGCTTAGGTTTACCAGACATTTGTCTTTCTGGATAATGGAAAACACCGGATAATACCGTATCCAGGTAACTCACCCTGACCAGGATTCGAACTCGGGACCTCTTGAACATGAGGAAGACATGCTACCACCACGCTACCGAGGCGGGCATGCATGGCCTCACTTCGCAAATCAAGTCATGCAGTATCTGTCTAGATTCAACATAACCTGTGTACCACATCCACCTTATAGCCACAATCATGCTCCCTGTGACCCTTTTCTTATTCCCATCACTAAAGGCAAAGCTTAGGGTATTCGATTTGAGAACTCTAAAGCAGTGCTCAAGAAAGTTGAGGTGATTCTCAAGGACCTGACAAAGAATGGTCTGCAGCACGTGTTCAAGGACTGGCAGAGACTCTATAAAAAGTGCATTGAAGTAGGAGGGGACTACTGTGAAAAAGATCATAAAAACATTGAATTGCAGTAATAAATACATGTGAGCAAAAAAAAAATCAGTCTCAGTCTTTGTCGTAAGTAAAAACGTAATCCACGGGAAGCAGCTCGTATCCGGCCTGGGCATGCGAACTCGAGTGCCGGCCTCACGCCTACATTCGCGAGTAGAGATGGTTGATATCCAACTCATATAGAAAGGACCATTTTGGGAACCCTAGCCGGAAAATTGGCATTCCTTTATAGATTTGCTGCCTATTGCAGCTCTTCAAACTCCCACTCTCCTGAATGTGCACCGGGACTCAAAATTCACTCTCACATGGATGGGATCGAACCCGGGGGAAATTTCGTGGCATGGTATCGGATTACAACTCCTCCAGCCCAGTACAACACGGCACAGGTTCCTCTTATTTGTGTAAGCACCTTTCCAATTATTTTTGTGCTAATTTTCTTTGTAGGTGCAAAAGGAATATTGGAGTGCGGTATACTTTAAGCGATAGTCAAGTGTTTTAAGTTGTTACCCTATAATAAGATGCCCTAGATATTCTATTCTCTTTGCAAGAAAAATAGATAGAGAAATGTGTAACAACCTCCATTAAGAAAATTGTAGTATTAGAACTGCAGAATTCCGACAAATAGCAAGTAATATTTGAGTAATTAGGGCTTAGGATGAATAATAACGGAGAATGGGAAGCACACGGCGGGAAGGTGGTTGCCAAAGGATAGGCAGCAATGGCAAGCAAATGGTTAGAGAGAATATATGAAACTCTGGTAGAGTCAAGGATGCTATATGCTGCAGAAATATGGGGGACGCCAAAAGTGAAAAATAAAATAGACCAGTTACAAAAAGTTTGCTAAAGGGATATAGGGACTGCCTAGAGCAGCGCCAGTAGCTTTATATAGTTGAATTAGGTAAAACCAAAAGGAAAGGCATAATAATTGAAAGAGTTTTAAGATTTTGGTATAAATGTTTGACGAAAGATGATGATGATGATGATGATGATGATGAAATCCTAAAGGTTTGTATGAATCAATAAAATAAATTTGGAAGTAAGCTGGTGGTCAGAGGCGGAAAAAAGCTATGAAAAAATAGCAATGGGGGTTTATGGAGCCTAGAAAATAGGAAAGTGCAAGGTTTTTGCAAAATATTCAGGAATAGAGTGGAATATATGGAAAGACAAGACATATGTAGAGGGTTAGAAAACAGAAAATCATTGAAGCTTTTTAAGTTAATAAAGAGAGAATGGGGTAGAGATAGGAGAGGGAAGGAATGACTTGGATTTGAACAGGGTCAAGGTTTATAAGTGGTCTAAGAAGTAACAATATGTAAATATTCGAATTATATGCAGAAACAGAAAGTGCAGGTTATATTTTGATAAGACTGCAAAGAGTTAATCAGCATGGAGGCAGGAAGTATGTGAGAACAAATAGGTAAAAATGCATAGCAAGCTGATAACCATAGAAATAGTTACGGGTAACAATGAAAGTATAAATAGAGATCAATATAGAGAATCTGTTTAGGAAATCTAAAGTTAAGTAGGCAGGAAAGGTTTTGATTACACCAAAAGTTTCAGCATCATGAGTTAACCGGAGAGTTAAAAGTTTTTGAATCGTATGGGGGTGCTTTTATGAAAAGGGCTGCCTTTTTGTGTCTCTGTGTGTGTTTTTTTTATTTTAATTTACGTCCTCTAGCGTTTAGTCATATATCATAATGAATGAGATAGGTCAAATAACATTTAAATGAGCCCAGGGTCCATAGAGCTTAGAGTTGCCCTAAATTCGTATTTTAGGACAAGGAAAACCTCGGTAAAAACGTATCCAGGTAACTAACCCTGACCGAGACTTGAACTTGGAAGCCCTTGCTCGTGAGGCAGACACGCTACCACCTACTTTACCGAAATGGACCTGCCTTTGTGTGTGTGCTTTCTTTTCGAGTCTTTCTGTAAAGAGCTTATCTGCAAAAATATAAGTAGGTAGAATGCCAAACCTAATAAGTTTAGGGTTCCCAAATAATGACACACAATTATTTAAAATAAGCCTCCCAAACCAAACCAAACCAGTCTTGGCACTCAACATTTTTAGAACATTTTTTATTAATTAAAAACTGTTCCACTATTTTGCTTAAAATGCACTTCAAAATATTTCCATAGCAATGTTTTAATAACTACAACTAAGTTTTTCACTTATCTAATTGTTTAGTCTTCACTGTTATTATCTCGTTTAGAGCGGTATAGTCTGAGCATCGAAACATCAACGCAGTATGCGTAACTCAAAGCACACCTTTTACTGCGAAATCGATATCCTACGCCTTTAAGTATTTCCCAAAATATGTCTTTCTACTTCAGAGGCATATTTTCATTGACACTATTCATAAATTTACGTATTGTAAAAATTTATGTTCTCTGTTCCTAAAATTCGAGAAAGTTGCGCACTAAAAATGTTTCAAACTCATCGACTTCGAAAGTTTTTTTTATTAATTTTTTTATTTATGTGGGTGATGTTTACCAGGAGTTTCAAGTTCTCTCCCGTACGCTTTGAAGTTTGAACCTTTGGCACTAAAACGATCAGTTTCCCTTCTGACGTTGTTGCCTTTTTAATTATTATTTTAAAATAATTAGAAATTTAAACTTTCCTTCTTTACATAAATATACATATTGAGGTCACTGGGAGGTTAGTTTTACCCAGACAAGGCTAAATTTTAACCATATTAAAATCTGAATATATAGAAAACTAAACATAATCAGAAATTGAAATTCGGTATGATTACCGTATATGTGCCTTTAGCTACTGTATAATATATAAATTACTTTCACATAGGTCCATGCAAAAGAGGTATAACTCACACCGTGTGTCCTGAAAAAAAATATTTCAGGTGCACTTCACTTGTAGGAATTTAAAACTACATGAACCAAGTTTTATCCTAAATAACCTAAGATACAGTTTTATAATAGCGGCTTAATGAACATCACATATAGTTTATACTATGCATATGAAAAATTAATTAGTTTTGAGTAAAAAAAAAGATAATATTTTCAGGGACTGAATATTTGTTGTCATCCATTTTATAAATCACATGAATATAAATGTTAGCCGAATGTGTTCAAGGAACATTGACAAATAACAACTACAAATTTTGTGTCAATATCTTTTATAGTTTTTGAGAAACATGCGCTTAAAGTATGAAAAATCAAGGTTTTGGGAAATCACGATCAAAGATTAAGCACCATTCTCAGGAAGTGGGCGTATCATTACGCCACCATAATTAAATTGACGAATTAAAGGACTTTAATATCAATGTGTGAAATGAAATGCGTAGTGTTTAACGCCCGCTTTCACTACATGCGGCACCGCAGGCGGTGAAACTGATGATACATGAGATGAGATGGAACACCGGTGGAATGAGATGGCGGGAGAAACCGGAGGTATCGGAGAAAACCCACCCCAGTGCCATGTTGTCCACCACTTAAATATCAGCAGACAATCTGTGTTATATATATCATTTTAAAGCTGAAGAATTATATAATTTTTTTACATTAAAAACACAAAACGCTATTTTGAAACCTATCGCACTCACAGTGACCTTAATATTATTTCTCTACTATGACCCGAGGAGTCAAGATATGGAAGAGGGCAGACTTCCTACAATTGGCCAGTTCTAAACTCCCCGCCAGCCCAGTGCAATTGACATCCCACACGCCGTGGTCCTGAAACGGCCATCACTCAGACCAGAGACTGTTCTACTGGAGGCAGGGGGTTTACCAGTTCAGATCATCGTGCCATGCAACACCGACATTCCCACACTCACACACACTCACACACACACTCACACTCACACGCACCCACCGACAGCTGTACCCTGAAAGTGAGCACCAAATGGGAGACTTGATATGACAATGCAGATGAAATTGAGTGACAGTAAATTCGGAGGACAAGGGATATCCCCGAAGAAAACCATGGTCCAGGTTGGCCTGCCACGGGAAGGGCTCCCGGACCCCCAAAATGCGGCCCAGAGACGAAAGCACTTTAGTCATCCTGACCGATCATATGGATTCATAGACTGTCTCAAAATTTTATTTCATTTCTGTGTTTCTGAGATCAAATTACATCACTTAGAACACAATTACTGTTGCACATATACTCCCAGAGCGAGACTCGCCTCGGTATAAGTGAACGACCTCTCTGAAAGACGACTGCTTAAGCAAATTACCTCGGCTGGGCTGCAGAAAAGAGGAGGCGATGTCATTTTCGGAATTTGCACAAAGACTGGATGAGGTGAATTCCTTCATTGTGCGAGTCTTCTTGAGTGCCCGAGGATAAGACAGGCTCGCATACCGGCAGTCGCTTCTGGAATGCACGCCGCAGCTTGGGGAAAATGAAGCGGAATAAAGGAACGTCACTTTGTTCGCTAGCAAAACATTTAGACTTCACTGCCTTTCTAGTATTTTAATTCCTTTCTGTTTCACTCTTTATTTGCTTTAGAATGGACATCGGGTTTTAGTTTCTGGAAGATTCGTTGTAGAAAAGACATTTTCAGCTTTGGAAGTCGTACGAATTATCCCAGTGCCGAGTTTCTGATACATGTACTAGCGTATGCTTTCTAAAACAGTGTGCGAATTATATTCATCTCTCTTAGGTTTTGCCGCGCTCATTAGATTAAATTCGAATCAATTGTTATCTTGTCAGTTTTCCAGGATGTGGATTTAAATCCCAGTCAGTCATTCATTTCTTTACACTTTTAACCGAGAAATCTGGAAGTAAAGAATAGGATTCTATTATCGGTTATTTTTTAATCATATCTGTACGTACAGCAACGTTTTAAAAGGCTATTTTATGTTGAATATTATTTCAAATTGATTTTTGATTGTATTGATAAAAAACGAGGTTTAAGATAAAAAGTACAAGTGTGAAAGCAACTTTAATTTAGAAGAAAGGAAAATTGAATATTAATCACGATTTTGATAACAAAATTACAGTAAATTTAGAAGAAATTTTATTTTGAATGTAAATCGTGTAGAAAATGATTTGAAAGTAAAGTAATTAAGTATTATTGAATGATATAATGAATATAATTATAACTGGTTGTTAAGTGGACCAATATTAAAATGTTGACTTGCTATATTAATGGCAGGACCAGTAAATCTAGATTGGTTGAAGTTATTTTTCTTCTCCGCTTTACCGTCGTAAAGAACGGACGTATGTGTGAAGGTCCATCAGTCTCTAGAAAGCCCGCCTCGGTACCAGACGAATGTCAGGTACCTCTAAGCTCTATGGATCCCGGGCTCATTTGAGCATAATTTCACCAATTCCATTCATCGTCCGATATGACTTAACGTTGCAGGACGTAAATTAAAAAAAAAGTCTTTAGAAACCGACGCGTTTCAAATTCAAGGGCTGCTCAATACAGAATGATCACAACTTTTTTGACATCGTACCTTTACTCATCCTTATAATTTTGATGGTGCTTCTCAAAATAGTCTCCCCTGAATGTAATTCACTTCTCCCAGCGTTTCTGCCAGTCTTCAAAGATATGCGGTAACCATTTTTTGAGAGAACCTTCAAAATCACCACCACAGCCTTCACCACTGCTCCTGATGATTGATAATGCCTCCCACGAAGACGTTTCTTCAAGATAGGGAATAGAAAAGGTCACGTGGAACTAAATCCAGTCTATAAGCAGGGTGAGGGTTGCACTTCACATTGATTTTTGCAAGATATTCAGCAATAACATTGGCAATATGCAGCCGCGCATTATCGTGGTGCAGCATCCAGCCTGCTTCACGGAAATGTGGTCTTTTGCACCTGATATGGTCTTGCAATGTTTTCAGGACATCCCTGTAGTATTGTCCAGTTACTGATGTGTGTGCAGGTACAACATGCTCATAAACCATTCCATGAGTATCAAAGAATGAGAAAACCATAATTTTTCCAGCAGAAGCAACCACTTTTGCTTTTTCGGGTGTTGGTGATGAAGGAGATTTCCAGACTGAGCTTTGGTGTTTCCTTTCAGGATCAAAATGATGTAGCCAAGTTTCATCAGCAGTGATCACGTTTGAAAGAAACTCCGGATCATCCTCTAACATCAACTTTAACTGCATGTTACCTCCATTGCAGCGGTAGGCGATACTGAACATGCCTGCTTGGTTCTCACAGGTGGGAACCAGAAGTACCAACAATGAAACTACTACGGCATGTTTGTTTCATATTAAGCTAACAGAATATAATAAGATTGAATTTTAGTGCGAAAAATTATGACCGTAAAAAATTATGATCATTCTTTTTTGAACAGCGCTCTTACCTAACGAAAGCAACATAAGTTTTTTTTTATGTATTATAATATCAACGTTCATGGTCCGCCTCAGTAGCGTGGTGGTAGCGTGTCTGCCTCACGTTCAAGAGGTCACGATTTCGATTCTCAGTCAGGGTGAGTTGCCTGGATAAGGTTTTTTGCGCGGTTTTCCCTTATCCTGATAGACGAATGTCTGGTAACTCTAAGCTCGATGGATCCCGGACTCATTTGAGCATCATTTCACCAATTTCATTCATCGTGTGATATGAATAAACGTTGGAGGATGTAAATTGCACAAAAAATTCTTACAGGCCTAACAGAGGTCCAGGTTACAATGAACTGACTCACAGTTGCCCTATTTAACAATTCAAACTTTAATTCAACTGCAAAATTTTACAAAAAACTGAATATTCAAAAGTATGTGTTCGCTTAAAGCAACACAGGAAAACAAAGAGCATCAAAATCATCAACAATGCTACTTTAGAAAACACAAACCATTTTGCTGAAACAAGAATTTAATAAATTACTAGGACTCGAAAAACATTTAACTTTAACAGAACCGCAAGCAAGCAGTCAGGTCAATAAGGCCAGAACTTTGAAAACACAATGACCTCTGGTCCCGGAACTGACAGAGTTTAACCCGTTTAAAACCCCAATAAAGCTCCCGAGTAGATGGTCAGAAAGACCACTAGGACAAAATTCTTAAAGCCAACAGGCGATATTGGAGCACTTAACCAAGAGCTTAATAGGTCCGACACCAGACACTGACTGTCTTCCCGACTCGAAGCAGTACCAAAGGGATCCCACGAGTAAACAGAGTCAAATCGGGAAGATAAGGAAATAAATGCCGGAAAAAATGGCACACGCCACAAAAAAAAATAAATAAATAAATAAAAATAAAATAAAATAAAATTCATCTGAATAATGAGGACTTCAAAGCCAATTTCTAAAAATTTACAATTTACATTTCAATTTTCATGAAAATTTATTACATGTGGACTTTAACCAAAATCCTTAGAGCCATTTTTGAGAAAATAAGAACACTTTGACGCATTGCTTATGTAAAGGATATTTTGAAATAGAAGACTTAAAGCTAAGAAGTTTCAACTACCGAATTGAGTATTTAATAGATCATATTAGGTTTTGAAAGTGTTGATAGAAACATATATACTCAAAGGAATCTTTTAATAACTTGTTTAGAGTAGCTAAGCATGAAACTACACGATTTTCAAAGTTTGTATTACTAAAACATACACATCATTAAGGTACTCGGTAGGGGTCCCGGCTACGATTCCCGGTGGCGGTGGGGATTTTTCTCCGACCAAGATAATTCCTCATCTTTCCCAGATTCTCTAAGTATGAGAGTGCGAATGTGTGGGTGACCTAATGATTAAAACCCATCCGATATGATCATTGGAGATAAAGCCGGGGTAAAAATGGAACAAGTAAAATAACTAGAAACATGTCATTTGTTTAGTATTTGTAGATAAAGAGTTACACCTCGTGCTTTTAACTAACATCCCCCTGACGAGCACTCTTGCCTTGTCCTGATAAACTTGCTGCTAATGGAATGGAAATCCCAGTTCCCAGGTGAACTTGGCTGGTGAACAACATTTAGCTCGAGTCGAGAGGTAAGCAACACCACAGAGGAAAGTGCACCCGAGTGAAGAGTTGGTTGCAGCACATCACGGGGGAGTTGTGTGCAATAACTGCTCTCTGTCCTTGCATCCTGACAATTTACACAGGGCACTTCCACCGGTCGTAAAAACACGGCCATCAAGTGCCCTGGAGAATATTTCGCCCACAAATTAGACTGTTACACAGCGTGATGAAACCTCAGCAAGGTGTATCAGGTGGAAGTGTAAAGTATCAAAACTAGGTCAACTGCCAAGTACAACCTGACTGTGAGAATGTACATGTACGATAAAATAGCAGGCTTTAAGTGAGCGGGGCTCCTGTTAAACATTTTAAAACCTTAATGACGTGCATAGGTAAGAGTGCTTGAATTCAAACAATTAAGTGTAATCTTCAGAGTTTGCAAGATACTGCAATCAAATTTAACATCAGGATTTGATACACAAATATTCAGTAATACTTGAACTTTGAAACATTTGCTATCCATTTTAGTATTACCATTGAAATATACACGATGTTCACCTTTATTCCTTATTTCCCGCCCCCGATTGAGCAAGAATGACGTCTTAGTTGACTGGTGAGTCTATCTTGAAATCATAGTGCTCTCTGCGAAAAAGAAGCGGTAATTTTTGCGGAACAGTAAGCAAATTACAGCGCTCTTAGTGTGGTTGCTCTGTTAACTAAAACAACCAGCTTCCCCTGGATGTAAACACAAGAGCATCGCGTCTTCATGGTTGAATGCTACTTTCGTACCGGCATTAAACTTGATGCGACGTATAAATATAATTTAAACCGCTGCATAGAGGAGTTTATGCAAAGTTATCCAGCATTCAGACAAGTTCCTCGGAGCATAATGTTGTTAAAAGTGTCCAGGTAATGTCAAATTGATATACTTTTGTTTGCAACATAAACGTCTTACGCTTTATCTGTATATGATATAAATTGTTTGTCAGTCTCACGCTTAATTAAAATGTTTATTAATGTTGGTATCCTTAGGTCTTTTAAAACCAATAGTTGCATCAAGCATTTCCAAGATACAAGATCAGTTACTCGCAGAAAGACACTGGACGCTATAAAGTGACTGGTTCCAATCTAGAAGTAATAAATAATGGTATGACAGAAAGGCCTCAAACATACCTTCTCGTAATACGAACAGTGCTTAAGGGGAAGAGAGAAAGGAAATATAAGTAAATGGACACATACTAGAGATATTTTCTTGTTTAGCCTTGGATAACATCTTTGTACATATTGTAACACTAACTTACTTTTCATTCTTAGAACATTTTCTGCTAATTTTCTGGTTTGTAATGAAGTTACATTGTGAGGAAATTGTGAGTGATAGAAAAGAACTGAGATCAAACTGAAGCATTTCTATTTTGTGACAGGTTTACAATATGCATATACGTTTACTATATCAGAAAAAACAGAAGTTCATTGTGAAATAGTGTTCATTGAATTTTTTTATTTCGTACATTCTTCATGGTCTACTTTTATGGCTGCATAATTAGCTTTGCAGTGCATTGCATTGTAGTATGTAGTTGCTTAAACACCGTTATCATGTCTACACAACAGGCGAAATTACGCAACTTTATATTACGCGAGCAGACCCACTTCTCAAGTAGTATATTTGTCTGCCAGTAGAACAAGGCCTCAAATCTGCAGTCAGCACATCAAATACGATCGCAAGCCTATAGGGGAATCGTATATAAACTCCCTCCATCAGCGATGTTATTGATGACGTCAAATATTACTTGGTAAAATCACAGATAAAAATGTGTTGCCCTCGTATGCTTTCGCTATTCTTGCTGAATTGTCATATTGCATATCTGTTTAGGTGAAATGGTAATCTTAAAGAAGGCTTAAAGACACTGTGTACTTGTAAAGTAATTTCTGACCACCATTTTAGTGCCTACTTTGATTTAAAACAATGAAATAGGACTTTGACACTAGATACAGCAGTCTTTTCGGAGTATAATCCATGTAAAGTGACCTTTGTACACCAAAAGGCAATACTATAAGCTTGTCATAAAGTAATAACCTTCAAAGTGGTCAGTGTTATGGGAGTATTCAGGTGATTTTTCTCCCTAAAATTGTCAATTATTTTTACTTAATTTTTATATTCTTTATTGTTTGCACATATTGGCAATTTACACCTACAGTTTGCTTCCCACATTTGTAAACATCTGCCTCCAAGAATGTGTCCTTTATGAACAAAGAAGTCATGCCAAATTTTACAAGCATAAGTTGCTAATAAATTATGATTTCACAATTTTAGGAATAGTTTAAGATGCAATCTGTAGTCCTTTGATTACAAATGACAAGATACAATTTCATCAATGTAGCTTAATTTTCTTCAGAGAAAATAGTATATAAAATACTATATGAGAAATATAAATTACGGTAAATTTTAATTTAAGCATAGTATCAGTGACTCGCCAAATTGGGGAATCCAGAATAAAACCTTTTAATAAGTGAAAACCCAAACGTGCCATATATAATTTTGAAAGCTCAGAGTTTCTATTTCTTAAGTATGAAAATCAAAAATCGATTTTTGTAACCAAACAACTACGCAGTGTCCTTAAGCAATTGTTAAGTCTTTTAAAAACTGATCGAAGAATGATAGCCTTGTAATACGCCGCACTTTTTTTTTTAAGTTACGTCCTGCAACGATGAATGAATTGGGTGAAATTATTACAGAGTTACCTGTCATTCAACTTTCAAGATAAAGGAAACCTATGTGAAGAAGCCTTATCCGGATAACTCTCCCTGACCGAGACACAACCTAGGGACTTCATAAAGGTGAGGAAACGCTAGCACCTTCGCTACAGAGCCGAGCATATATGCTAAGGGTAGATTAAAACCTTCGAATGAGTTTCCACATAAAAAAAATTATTTATATATTACCCTCACCTCACATTTTAGAAAGATGATGAAGAAAAATATGAACCTTTGTATTGAATGAACCTTTAGTCTTTGTGTTACGTTGTTTGTTATTTAGGGAGCCTGAAAAAAATACATTTTGATGTAAGCTTTGTATCAAAATTTCAAATCATATGCTTCAACTACTTACTTTAAATGAATAGCGAAGGAAGTAAAAACTGCTAAATACACAAGCAAAGGCTGATTTCTAAAATAGCATACTTGCACGAAGGGTGTGTGTAGTATTTAAAGCCCGCTTTTACTATACGTGGCATCGCAGTGACATCTGACGATGTATGAGATAAAGATGGAATGAAATGGCGGGGGAAACAGGAGATCCCGGAGAAAAGCCGCCCAGCGCCGTGTTGTCTGCCACAAATCTCACTTTTGCGGTAGCCTGGGATCAAACCCGGGCCGCTTTGATCAGGGCCCAGCGGTCTAACGAATCTGCCACCATGCGGCCAGCTGCGGAGGGGGCTTGGCTCGTCGACCAGACAGATCTTTTGTACTTATGCCAGAGAGGCCTCCCAGGAAGGAATGATGAGGCGAGGAGAGGTCAGGTGGCCCCCAAGGAGTCAATGAAAGAATAGGGTAAGCTTTATACTATTTGCCATCTTCAAATTCTCCGCAGTCCTTTACAATAGTCATCCCTCCTACCGCAGCTGGCGTCAATACTGACGTTACTAGAGGAACCTCGGGCGGAACATTCGAGCCCCTCCCTGAATGGTAGTTGTTCGGATGCGTTGGACTCGATAGGGCATTGTGTTCCCGTAACCTGCGGGCAATCGGGTATCTCCGGCCAGGCTTAGGCCACCCAGAGGGGGTAAAGGGTTGCCTAAAAGGTTCCGGGTACTAGCCTGCAGACCTAGTAGGAGATGTGCTAGATCGCCAGGCGGCCCCACCGAGGTTTTCCGGTAGACTTCCCTGCGGGGTTGACGCGCGTATGTGGGGTATCTACTTCCACCCGTGTTGACGTTGTTGTCGATGGAGGGTGGGCTTTTTAGAATAAAGGTATTGTTCCAAGGAAAGACCCCCGGGGTCCTCATCGCTCCCGGGTAACAGAGTCTGGGGTCTTCGGACTTTCGGATAGACCTCTATGGACATTTGTGTGCATGTGTTCCTGGACCCAAAGGCTTGAGGGGAATGACAGTGGATTCGGAAGCAAAGATGGCCACTGCAAACCCACAGGTCAAAATACCGTTGTGAACCTCGTAGGACCTTCACCACGTGTTGCGCCGAGCTGTGCTCTTGGCACGCAGAATGGTCTGCTCCGTGGTATAAAAGACCTTCCGCTCCCTTGGATAACCTCCTGTCGTCCATCATGTCAGGAAGAGGTACCCTTGGCTCGGTTGCCCGTTGGCCCCTGGTTTTTTACCCATACATTTTTATTAAATCGGGGTCCTGCTCCAATTTGCCGCATTGTTGAGCAGCACTCTCAGTCCGACATGTCCTCGTCGAGTGTTTTAACCTAGCACGCCTTCGCAGGTCTCTCCAGCTGCCGGCCCGCTTGATAGAGATCCTAGCGGACGACGAGAAAGCAGTGGCCAATTTTTTAAAATTCTTTTTAAATTTTAGTTTTAGAATTTAGTTATGACTCAGGCCTTATAACAATTTTCTTGTTTAAAAGTAATTTTTAGGTTTGGTTTTAAAAAGATTTTAGTGACATTGTAGGTTTCTTTTAGCTCGCTTTTATTTATCTGACAGTGTTTTAGTACACTTTTAGCTCTCTTTTAGCCAGTTTTTAAAAGGATTGGTTGTTTTTAAGGGCGTTGATGGCTTTGCAGTTTTGCGCCCTTAAACCCAACATCTTCCTACCGCGGCCTCGAAGTAGTTCACAGCCCGGCTTGGAGCCTGGAGGTTGCCGCCAGAACTGGAAGTACCTCCGGCGGCCTTGCACAACCGGCATCAGGCTGCCGCGTTCATGAAACAGCCTACTACGCCGGATACTCTCCTACCGGAGGACGAAGAAGGTACGAGACGTGTCCGTAAAGTAAGGTCTCCAGTTCTATTTAATACAGAACACATGTTTACTGTCAATGAATGTTACATTGATGGAAAGGTGGAACTTACGGCTATTTTTCAACGTAATCAACATTGCGATCGAAGTACTTTTGCATGAGCTGTGGCAATTTTTGTATACTCTTGTCATAGCACTCTCCCGCCAAGTTGCGCAGGTAGCGCTCAACCTCGTTTTTCAAATCATCGTCGGTCTGGAAATGGGTTCGACCCAGCTGTGGCTTCAACTCAGGAAACAGATGATAAGCACTAGGTGCTAAGTCTGGACTGTAGGGGGATGGGTGAGAACGTCCCATCCGAACTGGGCCAGGAGATCCTCGGTGAGCATTTTGGGGACTCACCTCGCACACACCCTGCGATAATGCAAATATTCGGTCAAAATCATGGTAATCGTAGTCTTACTGACTTTAGGGAAAAGTTCGCAAAGTTCTTTAAGAATTTCTTGCTCCACTTTTGCAATCGTTTCGGGTGAAGCCGAAGGCCGACCAGAATGCTGGTCGTCATGGACGTCTGTACGTCCGTCGTTGAACTCTCTGACCCACTTTCGCACGTTTTTGACGCCCATACACTGTGGCCATTAGACTTCGCATAACTGACGATGAATTTCAGTGCGGGTAGTGCCCTTGGCACTCAAAAACGGATCACTGCACGCAACTCGCACTTAGCGGCGGAAGTGATAGGAAGATGAATCGCAAACGGCTGCCTAGTGAAGACTAATAGTTGCAACGAGTTCAGGGGTGAAAACAACATACACGCCAGTGTTGCTGCATCTCGCGTAATAGCGTTCTTCAGGCCTCCAGCGCCCTGGAGACCTCACTTAATGGACACTCTTCCTATTTAACAGCAGGATATCATCCTGCCATGCAACGCCGAGACACGCCTACAGTTCTACCGTGAAAGAGACAACCAGATGAGAGACGATAATGATAATGGAGTTGAAATGGATGGGCAGGAAGTTCGGGGTATGTAATTAACCTACCCAGCATTCGCCTGGCAACCTGGGGAAATCCCCGAAAATACGCATAGATCGGGTAGGCCGGTCACGGAGTCGAACCCGAGTTCCTATTGTTAACTCGATAGTAATGTTACATGCAAGCTGAAATAAAGCAAAATTTATGTCGACATTGTATTTAATACATTATGACATATGCCACCCTAAATCAGTGATAAGTTTCTCTGAAAGGCTTCCGTAATTTTCCGAAAGTGTCCTTTAGCAGGTAAATTTGAGCTCTAAATCGGCTAAAAACAGCAGGATGACAGCAAAAGCTGATAAGGAGCACTGATGACACTCACCCCTTCGTCCTAAACCACAAAGAATAAGACACTATCAACAGTCGCTGCTCTTTGATCTTTAGGCTAAACGTAGTTTTAATGAAAGGCTGTGCTCTGATAAGTAACCCGCGCTCTAAAACACTTCTCGTCCTCAAGACTTGACGACAGAGATCCAGTAATGAGCTCTCTGTACTGGCATACGTCATACCTCCTCCTAGGTAATGAGAGCCGCAAGACAAAGACAACTGACAGTCGCCTCCTTGCTTTTTTAAAAAACCTTTGTTCCTTTGTCCACGTTTATTCTCGATCCACTTTGGATAAGACTTCTCCATTTGAAACTGCGTCCATATGTACGACGGAACCACTTTAATTGCGATGCTTTTGGAGGATTCACATTATAATACTTGTACAACTACGTCACCAGCTCACTTTCTGGACAAGCATGAAGAAGGAACAATGGACGTTTTACCTTAACATTCAGGAAAGATTTGTAGCTCTGAAGGGGAGCCGGAAGAGCCTATCCCACCAATTCTAAAATGAGATATTTCTAGTGCGCTTAGCTCAGGAACCACTGAACCAATCAATTTGAAACCTTTACTTGTTATTTTACATTTTCACAATCATTAAAGGTAATAGGTATTATTTTGGAGATTTAGTAAAGTATATATGATATTTTAAACTAATGTCTTGAATTTACTTCTAAAGGTATTCAAGATTATTATCAGATTATTATCAAGATTATTATCCAAACTTGAAGCGTATGGTATAAGAGGGGTATCTCATAATTGGTTTGAATCCTACCTTGAGGGTAGAAGACAGTATACTGTAGTTAATAATGAATTAAATGGTCATAATATTAATTCCAATATTGAAATTGTGAGATGTGGGGTTCCACAGGGTTCTATCCTGGGACCACTGCTTTTTCTAGTATATATTAATGACCTTCCACTTAATATTCCCCATGCAGAAACTATTCTATATGCTGACGACACTAATATAATAATCAGAGGCTGCAATAATTCTGAATTGCAACATTATGCTAATACTGTGATGACAAATATGATGCATTGGCTAACTAATAATAAATTACTACTTAATATTAAAAAGACACAAAGTATGCATATTTCACTATCAAATAGAAATGAAGCTAATATAGCTCCTGTAATCGCTTTTGGCAATGAGGTAATACAATATACCAATGAAACAAAATTTTTTGGGGTAATTATTGACAAATTTTAAGCTGGAAGCCGCATATTCAGTATATTACTGCAAAAATTAATAAAGCCCACTACATAATATCAGTGCCAAGGAAAATTTGTAATACACAAACATTAAAGCTGATTTACTATTCATATGTGCAGTCTTATCTTGCATATGGTATCTTTATCTGGGGATCAGCTACCGAAATAAAAGATTTATTTGTAACACAAAAGAAAATAAGAAGAAGAATGTTTAATCTAAGTAAAGGGACTCATTGTATGAAATATTTTAAGGAAAATAATATACTAACTCTGCCATGTCTGTATATCTTAGAAACCGTATGCTTTATAAACAACAACATACAATATTTTCAAACAAATAACACTATTCATGAACATTATACTAGGAATAATACTAAATTACATATACTGGGATCAAGATCAAATAAAAAACTTAACTCAGTACTTCATAAAGGGGTTCACATGTACAACTTAATCTTAAAGAAAATCAAAAACAATGATAAGAAAAGATTCAGAAGAGATGTGAAATCATTTTTATTAAATCAGTGCTTCTATAGTACTCAAGAGTTCTTTGAATATTTTAGACACCAGATTAAGTAGAGGAAATGATTACATGAGAATAATTTTATGATACTAATGGCTGACAGTTCATGTAAGTTTTCTGTATTTGTTGACATTGATACAATTTAATCTGATTATTGCATGCAGAATTAATTCTGTATTTTCTGAATTTCTAGTTTGTATTGTTTGTACTGTATCTTGAAAAAGCAAATATTTCTGTACAGAAATTAAATACTAAATAAATAAATAATGGAAATTAATTTTAAAAAAATCAAATTTTCACATATCTTTCTACAAGTACCTGGAAAAGCAGTTTAAGTGTTGCTTTAATTCAAGAAAAAAAGGCACACTTATAGCTGTAGTACTCTTATAGATCAGCGCACCCAAGTTAATAGAAAATAAAACAGAAAAAAAGCATTCAAGCTTTGATAAGTTGGGACTACACCTCAGAATTTCTCAGATTCATATTCTGCATCTTTTGCATCATCAGCATCCTTCCTCTTTCGATTTGCACTCCCTCTCTTCTTCCTAGACTCCATGGTCACTTGCTGTATGGTATTATTGATTATTTTGTTAAATTTGGTGGGGGGGGGGCTGGTAAATTGAGTACAGCAGCCAATGTCTTACCTACACCAATTCCCTTGCCAATGCTTCTCAAGTCATAATCAAACCTTACATTTACTTCTGCACCATATTCAGTAGTTCTGGATGTTTCAAATTTATATTCTTTATTACCTTTTCGCAACTGAGTGATAATTTAGCTACTAATCCATTTCTTCTCTTGGTGGCCTTTGATATGAAACATTTTTCATTTTCATAAAATTTCACTGTACAACGTTTCTTTATCTACTAACTTAAAACTTGTTGATCTAATATCATTATTTACTTTAGTTAAATTGTCATCACTGCTATTACGCAATGAAGAAGCTAATGTTTTCCTTGAAGAATCAATTTTTACTTATCATTCATCGCCAATGTTAGAGGTTGGGTTTGACGAAGTCAATATATTGTCATGTGTTACTAAACTTTTACAATTTTAGGGATTGTAACTCTTTAATAATGCAATCAGAATTACTTAAAGTGTTTATACTTGTTCCCATGCCGCTTTCTCACACCAAAATTATTGCTTCTTCCTATCTTTAAAACAGCACTAGTAATTCAAAACTTACTAACCAAACCATGGAAAAATTAACGTCAGAGGCAGAGATTAATATTAAAAGAAAAAAACAGACTATCTTTCCTAATAAGGGTTTGTTCTGGAATATAGCTTTAAAAAGGTTACAACTAAGAAGACAATATAGTTACAAATGGCTAATAGGGGGCATGGCACACTGTGCAGCCTTTTCAAAATGAGTCTATTTAGAACTTCTAAAATTATGGGACAAGAAAGTAGATATAGTTATTCGCTTCTACAAATTTCAGGGAAGATTGATGGATAGTGTCAACATGAAAAATTCAATGCCATGGCCGGGATTTGAACCACGGATCTCCTGGTTTCCGTCCAGTTGCTCTAACCCATAGAACTACCATGGCCAACGTGCCGTCCTGGCATTATATTCTCCATTTGACTCATATATTTCTCCGGTAGAACACTAGGGGCTGTTGCATCCGAGATACACCGTTTGTGGTGACTTACTATCATAAGTACTTGAGTCCCAGGCTTCATCATTTAACTCTTATTATTTTAGTTAATTGAAGGAGATTAATCATTTCTTCACACTAGCCGTATATAATGTCAACCAGGACGGAAACCAGGAGATCCGTGGTTCAAATCCTGGCCAATGCATTGATTTTTTAATGTTGACTCTATCCATTTAAAACCTTAGCCTATATACGGTTAGTGTGAAGAAATTATTAATTTCCACCAATTAACTAAATTGGCAATAATTCATTTTGTGAAATTTCAACCCAGGATGCCGTTCTGGCTCGTCCTCTGCAAATTCCAGACTACGACACATGCAGAATCCTTCTCAGAGGAATGCTATAATAAAAATAACTTATTTTCGCTTTTCCACTTCATACTTATTCTTCTTCCTCCTATCATGGATTAGGACATACGGGTTCTTCCGGTCCCAATCCACCTTTGCCTGGGCCTTCCTGGATCTCCTCGTCCTGCGGGTTTATAATTTAAAATACACAGGTTGTTTCAAAACGACACCGGACAATTGTTGTTTTTCATAGTTTATAACCTTACAAGTCCGAATTTCGGTGACGAAAATTCAAAGTTTTTTAGATATAATTTTATGCAGCATTAAATTTTACATGATTTTGTGATTAGGCAGCTCAGGAACCACTGGTGTGCGAACTTCAAAAGTTATTATTGGGACGCACCAGCCACAAAAACAAAAACAAAAACATTACACCTTGCTGTTTATCAGTGACCCTAGCCGACCTTTCAGGTAATGGGGCAAAGGACAGTTACTTGTGAAAAAGTCGACTAATAACTCTGACAGTTGAAGGTTGCTCTTCAGTGAAAAACTACACATTCCGTCCTATCAGAGAGGATTTTGCGTGTACTTAGATAGCAAATCCAAGCAATATGGAGCGCTATACGAACGCCAAAATAACGGATATGGTTTTGATGGATGGAAGAGCTGAAGGGAGTTCACAGAATGCACGGCTAATTTAGTTTCATTAAAAATATGCATTGCAAGAATAGTTACATCAATGATAATGTCTATTTGTTTAACTTCAGAGCATTTTGTTATGATCTTAATTGTACAATACTTTTATGCAAATATCAACAGCTTCCTTTTCAGTTACAAATGCTTTATTAAGTATTATCAAACACGTGGAATAAAATGCTGGTCTCATTGTTTAAGCCATTTAGGTTTGGTTAATTTATGTACAATTCTTTGACGTTGTTTTCCGTTCTGTTTATCATTTAATGCTTCCAGCCTCAGCCTCACTAACATTAACTTCCCTCTAAAAGGTATTAGTTGCATATGTCCACCAGGTTATTTGCCATCAGGGACTGTTGTAACGGAATTTTGGAACATGCTAAACAATCATAAGCAATAATTAAGCAATAACTTCTTTATTGCGGATTCATAAGCCAAAGAAATTCTTAAGCTACTGCGGAGTATGGCGGTATGCTTACAGTTAATGCACGCGGCACGGCGTGTCACCTATACCTGCGAACTGTGACAGCGTGAGGCACGCGTCGTTGTTCCATTCATAGACACTTATTCTGTAGCACTTTTATGTGGCTCTATTGGCGATAAAGCTATCTATGTGTCCCATAGAAGCTCCCCGTAGGCGAGGGGATCCGTCCCCTTCAGCTGCCGTGGTGCGGGCGCTGCGGGCCCTAGCACTCGTGGTACCTCTGACGTTACTAGAGGAACCTCGGGCCGTACATTCGAGCCCTTCCCTGATAGGGAGTTGTTCGGTTTGGGTTGGACTCGAGGGGGCAGTTGTTCCAGATACTCGTGGGAGATCGGGTACGTCTCCTCACGGGTTTGAGGGAAGCCATTGATATTCCCGCATACTAGCCAGCATAGCTAGTAGAAGGTGTGGTAGACCACCAGGTGGCCCCGCCGAGGTCATATCGGTATCCTTGCCATTTTGGTGTTGGCGCGCGTAAGTGGCGTATACACTCGCATCCCGTCTTGAGTCCACAGAACCAGATGGGGGGCTTGTTAGTCTCTAGGTCTTGCCCTATGGAAAGAGCCTCGTAGGCGCTGGGCGCACTTTCGGGTCAGCTCGGTAACTCCCTGGTAGAAGTAGGCCTACGGGTCCAGGACTAATGAAAGTAGAACCTCTGGCATTAACTGCCCCATAGAAGCTGACCAACTACTTCGATACGTCCGTTCGGTGTCGTTTTGAAACACCCTGTATATTAAAATTAGGGATGGATCAACACCACTTCTTGTCTATATTTGATACTCGACATCGACATGCGATATTTTGCACGATACCCATTACTTCAATATTCGATACCGTCATTTGTATTTCTAGTTTCAGCACGATGAATGCAGGGAGAACTGTGTACTCCCAATAAAATTAAATAGGTGAACATATTTGATACAGATGTTTATATGTCAATTGCCAGTGCGATATTGATTTTATTCATTTATGTTTATTATTGACATCTTTAAAATAACGAGAGTTTTGATTTGAATTAATGAGTTATAGATGGCCATGACTGAATAGAATAGGTCACAAATATGTGAAGATGAATGTTAAAATCCAATCTAAATAAATGGTAAATATGATAAATGTAGTATAAGTATAAAATTATAAAGAATAAAATGTTTTAGGGCTTTATATTTGCAAAATCAGGAAATTATGTAATCCAAAATTAATGTATTGGCCACAGGGAAAAGTGACGTAGACTAGAATATTTAGTTACCATGGTGATAAGTTAAAAATCAATAAATGAAAAGGGAAGATAGCTTCTCTTGAAACGTGATTTAAAAGTGAACATACGCGTGATGCAGGGTTGCTGCATGTTTTCAATTATTCGGTTGTAAATCTGAGAGTTAGAACAGTTATAATTATTCGTCAATGTGAGTAGATACAGCGGAAGTTAAATGTCTGAAAAGCGATCAAATCGCGTCTGTGTTAAGGCAAAAATGTCTGTATTAGGATTGTAATATGGGAATATGTTTGATCATCGCAGAAGATGGACCTTCCAAAGAGGATGTATTCATTTATGCAAGCTTTTGTAAAATATGTGCTATATAGTAGCTTTTTTAATTATATGTAGCTTTTATATCCATGAAATACACATCAAATTAATTTTCAAGCTTCAACAATTTCCATTATATATGGTTATTTTGAAATATATACTTTATTAAGTGACTTAAGATTGATGAATTTTCAGATTACGCTTTTCCTTTAATGCTTTATCATTCCTTCAACAGCATTTAACCTCCTAATAAAGAAGCACAAAAGAGCGTATGTTTTAGTATTAATTATCGCGTTTAATACGCAGGTGCATATTAGTGCGTGGGTCACTCCTCATTTCAGGTTGGATTTGTTTCAGCTGGCCCACGGCTTCAAACGCCTTACCAAGCACTTTGCTTAATCTCACACCACCGCGTAATACCCATGAATAATAAATATGGAGGGGGAGGAAGTTGGTGGTCCGGCACAGTGTTGGGGTGGTCCTTCTCGGATTAGTAACCATGATGTCCTGGTCCACAAACTGTGACTGAATTATCGATAAATTTTACAGGAAAGAAGGCAGTGCTTTACCACTACTTCTATCCGATCTACTATTGATCCTCCCCGGCAGTGCAAACTCCGAATTTATTCCTAGCCGATATTCAGAATGTTGAAACCGTAGGCAAACAATTCTACTTTTAATCTGCAGCTAAAACTTAATGAGCCTAAAAGAATATGGCTGTTTACGGAGCTTAAATTAAACGCAATATTGGTGTGCAAAGTGTATATATTAAAATACTTAGCGATTTATCAGATCTTTGTATGCCTGATTTGATATTTCCAAGAAACAAACTTGAAACAACGAAGGAAGAGATCCAAAGCAACCTCTCTCAATAAAATGGGTCCTGTTGATGTAAATAACTTGTGGTGCTAAATGGGATATTTTCGCCGACACGTCCTTGCAGACGAGGGAAGAATGGATGACGTCATATATTTTAAAATATTGTGACTGTGGGTTCGTCGAATTAAAAACCAAGAATGCATAAATTCAAAATATTCTTTGCTCCCGTAGAAAGAGACTTTTTATACACCCCTTACAGGTTCTAAAAGTGACGTGTCATACACACAGTAGTCTCTGTTGCTTCACCACACATAAACAACCGAACAAAATCACTCACGGTAGACTTCAAGGGTTCAAACTTAACAGCTGTCCACTTTCACCTCACTACACAAGTCCAATTACAACTATTCCCCTGGGTTAACAGCAGTGGCATTTTCATATCTCCGCTCATTGTTCTAGAAATTAGTGGAAAGTTCTGTAACAATCTAGAAAAGGAATTTTCCAGTCATCTATCTGTCTCTTTCTTTCTCTGTTTCACAAGCTTCTGTCTCCGCGCTGCACTGTATGTCTCTTTGCGCGCGCCGTCCGCGCCTGGCGCAACAATGCCTCGTGACAATATACAGCTCAGTTTTGCTACAAAACTATGGTCCTATATCTGCAGAGCAAACTGTTTTCTCTATTTTTACTTTGAGTACTTTTTGTATAGAACTTTCTTAAATAAATGACCCGCTTTATGTAAATACATTGAAGGGAGTTGAATTATGTTTAAGAATGAAGAAGTAACTGGGATGGGTCTTGGGCACATAAAATGAATGACGTGTTGAAGCAGATAGGTATGGGTCATTCTTAGATAAATGCCGAGTATGGGTATAGAGGCTTCTGGAAAGAGGTTAAGCTAAGATTAGAAGATATTGACAGACAAGACATTTTTGCCAATACAAGTGACAAAAGCTCACTAAGATTATATAGATAAATAAAAGTAACCTGGGGGAGGGAAGGATATGTAGATATATGTATTAAATTAGGGCGAGAAGGTTTTGCTTGGGCGAGAACAGGAGTGAGAAACTTGAAAGTTATAGGTTAAGAGAGGGAGCTAGATAAATGTCCATTGTGTGTAGAAGAGAATGCACATTTCCATTGTATATTAAATTGTAGTCAAACAAAGATATGGAGAGAGCAGGCTTGGCTACGTAAATGGGACAGTTTGGGGGGGGGGTGAAGTAGTAATTAGAAAAATGTTGTCAGTAAAAGGAGAAAAGAACAGGAGAAATATAGGGAATTATTTAGGGAAAGTTAAAGAGAGATGGCTAAGAACAATTAAGAGAAAAATGTAGAGTGAGGTAGGTGAAATGGCAGAAAGTGTAAAAAGGAGCAGAGGGCCTCCATTACACAAAAACCTAGGATTAGGTGTATGGGGGCTGAATTACTATTCATTGGTGGGCAACATGATAACATGATAGGATTTTCAGGATATAGGAATATATGGCATATTTCAGTATGGATTTTATAATTGTAATCTTGATTTTGTATTTCCATTTGTTTATGTAAAAGGAAATAAATTACTATTACTATTACATGGTTGGCTATTTTTTAAAAATTTATAATTTATAACATAATTTAAAAATTTTCGAATTAGTAAGGGAAATACTCCTGTCATAATAATCAAGTACAGTGAATAAAAATAATTAAATGAGCTTCAAGCTATGTAAAAACAACCTATAAGAATTTCAATTTGATTGTTCAAGAATTCTTTAGCTTTAATCCTTCCCTTACTAGTTCATATTTGGTCGTCATAAATATAATATTTATACTATTTGAAATTGCAGTCCTAATAATAATTCTATAGAGATAAAGGTGCATGTGATTATAACAAGAGAATGCTGAGCTATGTAAGGCATACAGATTAACTAACTTGTGGAAAGCTTCTGGTTTAAGCAGAATTGTGTGTGTTCAAAGTCAATAGATCAGGTTCTAGATGCATGAAACTGTAATTCGGCCGAGTTACCGGTCGGGTTAAGATGACCACGAAATGGAGGTCCTCACATCAAAGTGATGCCCATCATCCGTGAAACAGCTGCTGCCTCAAAGTGAATCAGATTCCTAATCTCTGGCTGGATCAACTCCAAAACAAAACAATTACACCAGGTGTAGTTCACGGAAGGAACTGCTCGACCCTGATACAGACATCACTCGTGAATGAGGACCTCCTAAAACCTTGTAAACGAAGTAGAAACAAAATTAAGCCTAAATAAAAAAAGGAAAATATCTGATACGTTATACTCCCATTTCTTGCGCTACTCAAATCATTTGTAAACTATTTATAATCAACCTTATTTATGGATTTATTTCTGATACTACATATAACATTTGAGGATACCTTTAGACATTCTGTAGCAGTTTGTCGCTTAAGCGTCTTTGCTATAAGCGCTGATGGCTTTTTATTTATTTTTACACATCAGAGTATAATATCAATCGCAGTTTTAGAACACAAAACACAGATGCAGGTGTCACTTAGGTTATTGGATATCTTATCGGAATACAACTTGTGGAGTAAGTCATGGATTACCAACCTTGTCATCGCAATATATTTCGTAATTCGTTCGGGACCAGGACCTGTCTTGCATCGAGCAGGTTGAATAGAGGTCCAACAGCATATTTTTTTGTAGTAGGTCTTCTAGAAGTTTCTTGCAGTCCCCTGTAGCTGGCAGCACCAGCATATATCACATGTCTTCTACTAAGGACGTTTTACTGGTTAGTTCATATGCTAGCCATGATCTGCAATTTTGCGACTCTCTCAGGATTCTTTTGATATAATTGTTTTTTACTACAACGGTTGTTGATAATCTGCTCTACCAAATAACACCCAGGCTGAAAAAAAAAAAACAAAGGAAGCCATGCGTGGTCTTTGTGAATTACTCAAAAGCCTTCGACATGGTTAACCGAAAGATAGACATTGTGGAATTCACTCCGCTACTTGAACTGGTGACGAGTGGACAGCCTTAGCCTACCTAGCGACGAGCAGCGCTACAGCAGCAAGCATTCAGCGATGCAGCCAAGAGGACCACCGGCTTCTTGGCAGCGCCTTCCTTACAATCGTTCAGCGGGAAAGCAGTGGGCAGTGTAGCCCCTTCTAGCTTCCCGCTCGGCCGCCAGGGTGCGTGCCGGTACAGCAGTAAGAAGTGGGCTCTGACCCCCTGATAGCTTGCTCTCGGCCGCCAGTGTGCGCGTCGCTTAACCAGAGGGCGACTCAGCCTTGTTTCTTCCTCCTCTCTTACCATCTTCTTTCTTTCTTGACAAAGACAGACTGGTTACGAGACAGCAGGGTCCTCAAGCCTATAGCCAAGGGTTTTCGGGCCCTGGTGCAAAACCCAGAGTCTTTATGGCTCGTTCAGGCTCCTTTCTTCGGGGGGTCCGGTTCGCTGCGGATTGACGGAGGGCAACTGCGAGGACAGAACTAACAGCAGACGATGGGCAACTATCGTCTACCTCTACAACACCTGATCCTGTAGCACCTGCCATCATAAAAGGGCAAGGGCATGAAGAGGAAAGCCTCGGCACCTCCTCAAACCTTGCTCAGGTAACGGAGGCAGTTCCCGTGACCCCTTCCTAACCCCCTCTGACTGAGTCAGAGTTAGAGGACGATACCGACCAGTAGGGCTTCACCGTAGTTCAGGGACGACGGCTTTCGTCTCAACAATATTCAGTTGAGGCCTATACAATGTTGCAGGAGGCCTATGGAGAGTCTGTTCTTACCTGCAGCATAGCTCGAAGGCGGTTTAAAGTGTTTAAAGAGGGGAGGCAATCAATTTCAAAAAAAGATGGGCCCGGTACTCCAGTTACTGTTCATACGAAAGAAAACATCAACACTGCTGCTGCCATTATGAGAGAGGATCGACGAATTACATTAAGATCACTTTCTGAAATAATGAACATTTCATTGAGTGTCACCCACATGTTGCTAACAGATACATTACAAATGATACGCATTTGTACGCGATAGGTTCAAAGATCTTTGATTCCAGTAAAAAGGTCATTCGCATGCAGGTCTGCATGCAGTTAAAGTTGATTTTAGAGGAGGTAATAGAGTTTTTTTTTTCAAACTTAATAACTGCTGATGAAACTTGATCGTAAAGCAAACGGCAAAGCTCAAGGTGTAAATCTCCTTCATCACCAACCCCCAAACAAGTGAAAGTGGTTGCTTCTGCTGGGAAAGTTATGGTTATCTCATTCTTTGATATTCATGGAATGGTTTATCAGCATGTTGTACCAGCACACACATCAGTAACTGTACAATACTACAGGGATGTCCTGAAAACATTGCCAGTCCATATGAGGTACAAAAGACCACATTTCCATGATGCATGCTGGATGCTGCACCACGATATTGCGCGGCCGCATATTGCCAATGTTTTTTGGAATATCTTGCAAAAATCAACGTGAAGTGCATCCCTCACCCTTCCTGTAGTCCGGATTTATCGCCATGTGACTTTTTTATATTCCTTAACTAGAAGAAACACCTTCGTGGGAGGCATTTTCCATCATCAGAAGCAGTGGTGATGGCTGCGGAGGTGATTTTGAATGATTTCTCTAAAAATGGTTTCCAGCATGTCTTTGAAGACTGGCAGAAACGCTGGGACAAGTGCATCGCAGTCAGGGGAGATTATTTAGAGAAGGACCATCAAAATTATGAGGATGAGTAAAGGTATGTCGCCAAAAAAGAATGTGATCATTCTTTGTTGAGCAGGAACTGGGCGGAGAGAAATTAAATAAAGAAAAATGAAGAAATAACAGAATTGGTTGTATTTGTTAAAAGAGGTGTGCTTAGAAGCAGAAAGCGTATTATATAATAGGGAAACTGCTAAAAAGAGCAAGCAATTTTAAATATTTAGAGATTTATTTTATTGCTTGTTCAGATTTTGTCACACATGGTTTATTAGTTATAAAAAAGTTATTCAGAATTAACAAGGTTTCAGATAATATAAGACCTGAAGCCTTCCTGGTGACGAATATGCTCAAGTTGTTCTCGGGAAGCAAGCCAGGTGTAAAGACGATTAGAAATCGGCGTTTCAAGAGTGTGCATCTCTCCCATCATCAGGATATTTATTAAATGTTATCACTATAAATAGCCTGAGAAGTCTGGGCTGGCGGAGCATTGTTTTTATAACGACCAAAGAGCAAACATTCGGGAGACGACCATCTTGGCGAAATGCAACAGTTACTGGGAGCGGAGAATTAAGGAGGCTTTGGTCATTTCTTCCGAGAGGAGCACGATGCTGGATTTCAGTTCTCCTCCTCTTGGAAACGGGCATTAAAAATGGAAATTCGTCGACTTATGAAGCACAGATCAATACAACTTGATAATCAAGTTAAGTAGTTACGTTTCTTTGGCCCAATTAATTTTCTATACCAACGCCATCTCTTGACTTGGCATTTAATTCGCTGAAAAGTCTTTTGTTCAGTAATGCGAATTTTGTTAGTTTAGTATTTGTTTTTATTTCTGTTATATCCAGTGATTCATTTATGGTAATAACATTTAATAAATATCCTGATAATGGGAGAGATGCACACTCCAGAAACGTCTATTTCTAATCGTCTTTTCACCGGGCTTGCTTCCCGAGAACAACTTGAACAAGGTTTCAGATGTTATTTCAAGAAAATTTAAAATATTCGTTTCATTTAGCATATAGCTTTCTTAAATATATAATAATATGACGATGCCATGGCTGAGGTATTAGATCGCTTGGCTCTCACCTAGGTGGCCCGGGTTCTATCCCAGGCGACCGCAAATTGGGATTTGTGTTGGACAACATGGCACTGGCGTGGGTTTCCTCCGAGTCCCCCATCATTCCACCATCCCAGGCGTTAGGCGACCCCCCAACCCTGATATCTATCCGCTCAGTATGCTTCGGCTCCCTCACTCTGAGGGAGCCCAAGGTACTCCTAACACCAGCATTGCTGAGGAAGGGATATATATTGTTGCGTGTAATGGCTGAGCAAGATTTGTAAATTTCGGTAATTATTGTTTTGTAACATTTATTTTGGATGCCTTGAGTCTGGGCACAGCTGTATGTAAAATCTGTATGATCAAGTGTAAATTCTGCTGACTGGCAAAACATGTACTTTGGACTGGTGATTCATACATCCTGCTGGCTGAGGGAAATAATTCACAGGTGGCCTGTAACAGGCCTCAACTTGTTCTCCATGTTTTAAACAATGAATCACACATCCTGCTGATCAAGGGAAATAATGCTTAGTTGGTCAGTAACAGGTTTAAATATGTTCTCAATGATGTTAATAATGATTGCACAATATGATGCAAATTAGCAGTTAGCGTGGGAATCGCTGAGCTGACTTTTTGGTAGGATCCCTATTTAAGCTTGGTTGAGTTAGCCCCCGAGGGAGAGACTTCACAGAGATTTGAGGGGGGACTTGCCGCTGGTCTCTGTAAGAATAAACAAGAATTTATTTCAAAGTGCTACCACGAGTAGATCGCTAGCAGGGCGTACCTATTCGTACACCTTTTGACAGTCACACAAGGTTCAAGCCATACAAAACAACACATCGCCAAAGGTAAAGTTGCATTGTTATTATGTATATAAATGTTACCAAAGCGCCCCTGATCTCATCCAGATCCAGGGGGTGCCCTGTAGAAATACTAGGCATCTTTGAAATATAGTTATTCAGTTCGGTTTTACTTAGATGTTTCTTTCGCTCTACCCTTTCAGTCGCTACACCATCAGTTGCAGATTAGGTTTGTAAGTCTTTCACCCCCCTTACAATCCTGGTCTACAACATTTTCTTAAAAACCTTGCTGTTGCATACTTAGAAGATAAATCGAAGACCATGATTTTTAAGAAAGGTAATAGATTGCGTAAAGAAGGAGAAATGGAAGATAAAAGGAAGAGAAATAGAGGTCATAAACAGATTTGATTACTTGGAGATAAGACTGAGCTGTGATGGTAGATGGACTGAACATAAAATATTGGTTCTAGCGAAAGGTAAAATGGCCATGAGTATTGTAGGAGCATGTTTAAGGAAATTGCCTGACATTAATGTCAAATGGCTGGAAATGATCAATACTGCCATGGTAGAAAATAAAGTATTGCATGGGGCAGAGATATGGGGATAGGATGAAGCATGGGAAATGGTGGAAGTTGTTAACAAATCCTTCTGTAAAAATATTTTGGGTATACCGTTAGCTTCACCTAATTGGGCAGCACAATTAGAGCTGTGAAGACATTGAAAAAGCGTTAAAATTGTCTCAAGGACATTTAAATATTTATACAGAGTTTCCAATTTGGAGGGAAGCAATATCATCAAGGAATCTTTTCTTTTGCAGATGAGAAGCAAATGGGGAGAGTCTTGGGTGCAAAAAGTAAGGGGACTAATGGAGTAGATAGGTATGGGTCATAGATGGACAAACGAGGAATATTATTATAGGAGCTTTTGGAAAGAGGTAGAGTTAAGGCTGGAAGATTTAGATAACCAAACTATATTTGCCAATGTAAGAGAGAGAATATCAATGAGGACATATGGGGGAGGGAGAAGTACATAGATGTGTGTAATAAGTCAGGACGAGAAGGATTTGCCTGGGCAAGGACAGGAGTTAGAAATTTGAAAGTTATTGGATATGATAAGGATACAAGGAACTGCCCAATGTGTGGAGAAGAGGATACAGATTGACATAGTATACTTTATTGCAAACAAACAAAGACTCGGAGAGAACAAATTTGGTAACAAAAGTGGGACAGTTTTAGGGATGGCGGAGGTATTAATAATAAAGAAAATTGTTATGGGTAAAAGGAGAATAGAATGTAGGAAATATAGGGGAAAGTTAGAGAGAAATGGTTAAGATTGATGAAGAATAACTAACAATTAAGGGCTGAAGGAGGGATACAAGGGAGAGGAGGGTCATCAATACACGGAAAACCAGGGGTTATGTGTATTGAGTCCGAGACTCGAAGCAAGCAGGTAGGAAGGGTATATTAGATGTGAATAAGTCGTTCTGTTATTGTGTGAAAGAAATATTAGAAATGTCAATGTATCAATGGAAATGTATATAGAAGTAAGATGAGAAATAAATTCTTAATACTTAGAAGATAGAAATAAACTGTTCTTCCGCACTAGCCGCTTGTAGGATGCACTATGAAAGGGTAGAGCCATAATGAAAAATTCAATGCCATAGCCAGGATTTGAACCACGGATCTTCTGATTTCTTTCCAGCCGCTCTAACCATTTGAGATACTATGGCCAACGTGCCAACATGACATTAAATTCTCCAACACACGGCTAGTGAGAAATAACAATTTATTTCCATTAATTGTACCTTATAGTGGTCCGAACTATAAAACCTGGGCCTTAAAGTACAGCATAGTAAGTCGCCATTAAGGTAGTTTTCTCATGTGTTTATGAGAACTCCTAGTGGTTTACCGGGAGAAACACGAGTCAGTTGGAGAATTTAATGTCATGTTGGCACGCTGGCCATAGTATCTCAAATGGTTAGAGCGGCTGGACGGAGACCAGAAGATTCGTGTTTCAAATCCCGGCTATGGCACTGAATTTTTCAGTTTGGCTCTACATTTTCATAGTGCGTCCTACACATGGCTAGTGTGAAAGAACAATTAATTTCCACTTAGAAGATAGTTTGGCTTTTAAACAACATTTCGAATTTTTGAGAGGAGTACACTATTTTCCGTGATTACTACTGTACACAGTAGAGAGAACAAAGAAACATGAAAATTATGTGAAATTAAAAACAAATTCCAATTACTTGAACCGCTGCAAAAATAATTAATATATTTTATTTTCCACTGCAGCTTTTGTCCTTCAATTTTCACTTGTAACTAAGGTTGCTTAGTGACCCTACGGTAAATCTTCAGCTCTTCTACGGTCGGCAACGGGTGGTGCCCTTTCAAACGATTTACTGCTTGTTTTCGGTGAAAAATGTTTCTCTCTTTTAAGGTTCATAGTTTTCCGGGACCATATCGTGCTCGTAATCTTATCGACATGTTTCGTGTTTCTACATTTTGTCATGATACCCAAAACCTTAGCGACATGACTTCTTGACCCGTTTTACAACACGTTAACTCCTGTACCAAGAAATTCTTGCACCTGGCGCCAAGGATTCGACAGATCCTTGTGATCGCGTGACAACCGGCGCTACCACTTCCTTCTGTCGACCTCCAAGGACCCACCCTGTTATGAAAAAGAAACGGTGTGTCAACTTGAGTTTACAAACATAACACGAAGTTTATAACACGTATGAGGAAACGGAAACGTCTCGCTACCAACATAACTTATTTTAGTTTTATATTCCATCATATTGTTTAAAATACTTGTTATTATATCCATTTCACAATAATGTATATAAATGCATAATTATTTTTAGGGATATTGGACATAGAGATTACAGTGTTCCAAGTTCTCAAAAAACTTTTGATTCTTTTCTGGGAAAATGTCAAATATTTCCGAGGCATTGTTGAACCGCTAGCGCAAGCCGAAACCGGTGCGTGGGCGAGCGCTGGACGCTTGCCGAGAGAGAGAGAGAGAGAGAGAGAGAGAGAGAGAGAGACAGAGAGAGACAGAGAGAGAGAGAGAGACAGAGACAGAGACAGAAACAAAGAAAGACACAGGGATAGTCTGGAATTTCCCTCTGTCATCCTGATTGTTGTCGACGATCGGCAGCTTTCTAGAACAATGACTATAGGTATAAGTGTTAGAGCGCAGTCAGTTGCGAGTGAGTTGTGTTGCAGCTGTGCAGTGTGAGAGGTATGATAGGGTTATTGAACTCTACTACAGTGAATTATTTTGTTTGTTGACGTGCGGTGGAGCGAACGAGACGACCTTAAAGACTGTATTTGTGTAGGTCACGTCATTTTGCTGCTGTAAGGGATGTACAAAGTCATTATTTAATGCAATAAAGAGCACTCTAAATTTCTGCAAACAAGACGTTTAATACTACAAACCCGCAAAGCTACAATAGGAAATGTTGGACAGAGTATCAGCAAGGTATGACAGCATGGGATACCAAAAATATAATTGATGTGTAAACCTAGAGCAGAGGAAGATATCTTCAAGAGTTGTGACGTATTTCAGTCGGGAGCGAGGCCTGCAGTGTGTGTGACCTCACGCAAGAGCCGTGTAGTACCAAGTTGCCTAAATGGCGCTGTGAGTACAGAATCTCAAGGTTCAGTCAGGTGTAGCACACTCGCTGACAACAATGTAGCTGCTATGTAGCAACTGGAACTTTTAAATTTACAATGTGACGACTTATTGAAGGTCAAATATACACACAAGAAAGAGCTGGCTGATTTTTACAAGAACGTCTCCCAAACCAGATTTCAGAGTTTGTATTCACTTGCCGCACTGACATTGTGTATGTTTGGCTCGACATATGTATGCGAACAGTTTTTTTTTCTGTTATGAAATTAGCTAAGTCCAAACCCCGAAGTGCATAGTCGGATCACAATCTATCCTGCAGTCTTAAATTACAAATTTCTCCGACATTACGTCCTGACGTTGATAAACTAGTTGAAGAAAAACGAAACAGGTGTCCGAAAATGTCCACGTAATTCTGTTCTGAGAGGGTCTCCACTGATTTGCAGAGAAAATTACTTTGTTTTATTTTATTCACTTTATAACATGCCTGACCTTCAGATAAACTACGAGTTAAAGTTTCATATATTTTCTCATACAACGGAACCAAATGTAATTGTTTATAAACTGTTACCAATTATGTAATTAAAGCTGTCAGCATTAATATTACAACACACAAGATGTATGTTGTACATATTATTAACACCCGATACGTTTCACGTCTTTCCTACGCTGTCGGAACCCCAATACATCAAACTGTTTCTTTCATCTTGGGCAGCAAAAATCAACGCGGTGACGTCGTTCGGGGGCATATTTGGCGGTTGGAGTTGACGTCACCCCACTACCTCTCTTCTCTGCTCCCAGTAACGGTGGCACATTGCCAACATGGTCGCCTCCCGAAAATTGACTCTATGGTTGTTTTCAAAACAATGCTCTGCTAGTCCAGGCTTCTCAGGCTGCATTAAACGAATGCTCCATTCATGTTCGATTATTCTGGTAGCGGTAGTACTTCCGATTTGTCCTATATACGGTGTCCCACATTCACAGGGAATGCGGTACACTCCCGGATCTTGAAAGTCTACTTTGTCTTTCACTGATCTCAACAGATGTTTAATTTTCGTAGGGGGCTTGTGGATGGTCCAACCACAGTTACTGGGAGCGGAGAATTAAGGAGGCTTTGGCGATTTCCTCTGAAAGGAGCACACTTAATCGTGATGCTGGATTTCAGTTCAGCTCCTCTCGGAAACCGGACTTAAAATGGGAATCCGTCGATTTAAAAAGCAGATATCAATACAGCTTGATAATCAAGTTAAGTAGTTACGTTTCTTTGACACAATTTTATATACTCACGCCATCTCCTGACCTGGCATTTAATTTACTGAAAATAGCTTTTGCTCAGTAATGCGAATTTTGATAGTTTTTTGTCTTTCTTTATGTTGGTGTTATATCCAGTATTTCATATGTTGTTATAACATTTTATAAATATCCTGATGATGGAAGAGATGCACACTCCCGAAACGTCGTTATCTAATCGTCTTTTCACCTGGCTTGCTGCCCGAGGAGAAAGTGAGCATATTCGTCACCAGGAAAGCTTCTTATTGTTATATTTCTTAGTCATAGCTTGAGCTCAAATTTAAATATGCCTTATATTCCATTTCATATATCCAAGCAACAAAATGCAGTCCTTGTCCTGTTTGTCCAACAAATATTGGATGAAAACGAAAACACGTAGCACTGCCAAGTTAGCTTTCGGAGCTTAACTTTGGCTTCTTGTTCCACACAATACACGAAGCTTCAAAGAACGCCTCTTGGTACTTGCTTTGCCTTTGCTTTTGACACTGTGTCAGATTGCTTGTCTTTGGCATTATATACGTCCTTTGAGAGGTCCCTCTATCTCCTTTTCTCAGGATATTTTAACAAAACCCCTTCACTAAAGCAATTTCTCGACCATGGCGCTGCTTGCTAAAAACGTTTCACGTAGGACCTGTAATTAAGATGGAAAAAAACAAAATAAACAAAGGAGTCCCATTGTAACTGTCATGCAAAGTTAACTAACCTTTTGATTTATTTATTAACTAGTCTAAAAATAAATCATTAAAATGCTGATTACTTTCCTTAGCGCTTCTTTGTGATCGTTAGAGGAGATGTCATAACCTACCTAAAAAAACTCTTAGCAAGATTTCATCAAATATTTATATTCCCTTAAACACAGAAATAGAAAGCGGTGGCGACTAGGAAAAGGTTACATCTATTTCTTTATGTATAGAAATTATTCTATTTGCAGAGTGTTCATTTGTACGCGTGGCCATCCTACTCGGAATTCCCTTGGCAGCAGAAAGTACAGCATTTACCGGTAGTTAGATATCAATAGTCCCTTAAATCCAAGACCTCAAAGCTCTCAGAGTATTAATAGTACAATAAGCTTACGCTTTCTTCAAAATTGATATAGGAAATTATGACATTGTACCGCGATTTATCTCTCACATTTTAAATATATTTGCATTATTAATAGTTAATTATTCTTCACGTCAGTGCTCACATAATTGTGTTCTGTTCATAATCAAATAATTGTGTGTCAGTAGAATAATTATTAATATCGTGGAGCCCATATTTAAAAATTGGAACATGTTGAAATATCATTTACTACATGGAGAAACACTTGACTGTTTAAAAGGTAACGAATATTTGCATGTGATAGCCATGAATATCCGCTTAGCATTTGTTAACATTATTTAACAAGTTCACTGAAACTCTTTTAGCTTAAATTACACCGGATTAGCTCTTACATACTTCAGTATACAGCTTGCATTTTCTAAACTTCACCATGGTGTAATAGACGTGCTGTTAAGGTACGAAATAACGCAAATACTTGTAATTGTAAACCCATTTAACTTTTTTGGGAATTTTAAATAGTAATCTCATCTTATTGAGTAGTCAATTCTTTAAAAGACGAGTCAGTACTAAAAACATGCTAAAATTACAAATTAATGTCTCTCTAACCTGGGTTCCTTGAAACTAGAGACTACAGCACTTCAGTGTTCTAAACATTATCAACAAATGTCTCGAAAATACATAACGATATTAATTTTGTTTGTTTTTTTTTTCTTCTTCTTCTTCTTCTTCTTCTTCTTCTTCTTCTTCTTCTTGCTCTTCTTCACTTCATGGCATAGGCAATCAAGTGCCTGTTCCGCCTTCGAAGACTTCCAGCCATCGTTTCCTGGGTCTGCCCACCGATCTTCTACCTTTAGGATGATACTGTAATATTTGTTTTGTAAGTCTATTATCTGACATTCTTTCTACATGTTCCTTCCATTTTTGTTTGAGATCTTTTAACCTATCATTCGTACTAAAAATACCCAGCTCTTCTCTTATATTTTCATTTCTTATTAAGTCCCTCTTCGTGCATCCTTTCACACTTCTCAAGAATTTCATTTCTGAAGCCTGTATTTTACTCTGTTGCTTTTTAGTTAACGTCCAAGTCTCACTTCCGTATGTCAGTGTAGGTACAGCCATAACTTTTTAAAACTTTAATTTTGTTTCTTTACGTATTTTGTTTCTAAATGTTCTATTTATTGTTCCACACACTCTTTGAAATTTGCATATTTTATTGTGCGCATCATATTCCTTGTCATAACTAACATCAGTTCCCAAGTAGTTAAAATGGCTTACCTGTTCAACGCAACGATTATTTATAACTATTTTTGTTCTAATTGGTTCTTTCCCAATTACCTTTGATTTTATAAAAGAAATTGTCATATTATATTGCTTACAAAGTTCACTAAGTTTAAAAATATATTTTTGCAGGGCAGACTCGCTATTTTGTAAAATAACTAAGTTGTCAGCAAACAATAAAATATTTCAAAAGTTTTTATTGAAAATTTTAAAACCTACATCCACTAGATGCTTCCATTTGCACACCAGGTCGTCAATATAAATACTAAAAGGTGTAGTTGATAAAGTACACCCTTGTCTGACACACTGATTAGTAAGAATTTTTTAGAAATTTTACCACTGTTCCGCACATTTATTTTTGTTTGGAAGTAGAAGCATTGTATCATTTTTACTAATTGTTGTGGGTATCCTCGTTCTTCCAATATCTGCCACATTTTGCATCGGTTTACCCTATCGAAGGTTTTTCCAAAGTGAATAAATGCCATATGCGTTTCTTTATTAAACTCTCTATGTTTTTCAATCAGTTGTTTAACAATAAAAATGTTATCTGCGAAGGATCTGCCTCTTCTAGATCCACTTTGTTCTTCCGAGAGAAGACATTCAGCTATATTCTGCAACCGTTTGTTTATTATTTTAGCAAATATTTTATGGGCCGTATCCAGTAAACATATTCCTCTGCAATTGCTACAGTCATTTCGTTTCTTGCTTCCCTTTTTGGGTTAAATTCATCTCCCTGAAACATTGGTTAAAGGTTATATATTACATTTTATATGAAGGCACCATTAGAACATAAATGTCGTGAAATGTAATTAGCTAAGAAAGGAGCTATCATATCTGTATTCGCCTGAGAGTTTAATGGCGTCACCTCTGCTCTATGTGGAGTCTTTGGGCCAGAAATCGGGTGTGGTGTATAGCGGGAGTACTCGAAAATGAGTCCAGAGTACGTATGAATATATAGATATACCACAGTATTGTACAGGAGGGATTGTTTAACCCTGAAGGGCAGCGGTTTACACATGGCATACATAATTGGCGTCGTCCCCAACACCCGGCACAGAACTGACGAGTGATGTCCATGCGGCTTTGGGCGTTGCGGTTCTACTCCGCAGCAGATTTTTAATATGCATGATTTACATACAGCTGACATTATAACATCAAATTTTCAGGTGCGTAGCGGTGTGAGTGCAGTGATAGTTCATTGTAAGCACTTGATTCTTTAGTCAACACGTTATGGAGGTTTCTTAGTAAAATAACTAGTGATAGTCTTAGCTAATAAAGATCATTTCGAAGTGGAGAAAGTTTGTGAAAATGTACTGTGTAATTTTGGAAAATGCTCAGTTTTAGTATCAGCTTTTGTATTTACTTGACTTTTCGTTTCTAATATTTTTTTAAATAATCATTTCTTCCACGCTAGCCGTGTGTAATAGAGCCACATGTCAAACGAGGTCTACCCGAATTCCTAAGACCCCGGCCTCTATTACCCGGGAGCGATGGAAAACTCCGGGGGTCTTTCCATGGGACAACACCTTGAGTCTAAAAAGCCGCTCCCCCCCCCCCCCCCCATCGATAACAACGTCAAGACCGGTGGAAGTGGATACGCCACTTACGCGCGTCAACCCAGCAGGGAAGACTACCGAAAACCTCGGTGGAGTCGCCTGATGATCTAGCACACCTTCTACTAGCTCTGCAGGCTAGTACCCGGTACTTTTTAGGCAACCCTCTACCCCCTCCGGGCGGCGAAGGCCTGGCCGGGGGTACCCGATTTCCCGCGGGTTTCGGGAACACACTGCCCACTCGAGTCAAACCCAATCCGAACAACTCCCATTCAGGCAGGGGCTCGTATGTTCGGCCTGAGGTTCCTCTGGTATCGTCAGAGGTACCATGAGTGCTAAAGGTTCCTAGCGCTCGCACTAAAGCAGCTGAAGGGGACGGATCCCCACCCGTACGGGCCACACTGAAAGATTTAATGTCATAGCCGGGATTTGGACCATGGATCTTCCGCTCTCTGTGCGGTGGCTCTAAGCAACTGAGCTTCTATAGCCAACGTACCGACATGACATTTAATTCTCCAACTGAGTGGTATGTTTCCCGATAGACCACTAGTTGTTCTGATATAAAGTGAGACGCGCAACACCCTTGTCTCCGTTCCTCACCAACTCTGGTACTAGGAATCGCTCGGGTTCCCTCAGAGCGACAGAGCCGAAGCATTTGATGAGATACCAGGATTGATGGATCGGCCCAACGCCTGGGATGATGAAGAGATGAATCATGGAGCAATTGGTGGAATAAGTGGTCTCCGGTCTCCGGTCTCCGGTCTCCGATCCCGATGTGGTTCTCCACCACGTTAGTTTGGAATTAATAGTAGGAATCTACGTGGGGCACAGATCACTGACCTCCCTCACAGACCAGGGAGTTACCGAGCTGTCCCCGAAGGGCACCCGGCGCCTCCAAGGCTCTTCCCATAGGGTAAGACCCAGAAGCTAACAAGCGCCACCCATCTGCTCCGAAAACACAAGACGGCTGGAAGTGGATACGCCACGTAACGCGCGTCAATCCCAAAAGGCGAAGGGTACCGAAAAACCTCGGTAGGGCTGCCTGGTAATCTATCACACTTTCTACTAGCTATGCAGGCTAGTACGCAGGAATATATGGCTTCCCTCAACCCCGTCCGGAGACGTACCGGATCTACCACGGGTATCGGGAACCACTGCCTCCTCGAGTCCAACCCAATCCGCACAACTCCCCTACGGGAGGGGCTTGGCAGTTCAGCCCGAGGTTCCTCTAGTAACGTCAACGGTACTAGAGTGCTAAGGGTACACAGCGCTCACACCACAGAAGCTGCATAGGACGGATCCCCTCCTAAGGGGATAATTTGGGATGCCGGTTGTACTGGCTTGCCGGGGAGCTTCCAGCTGGTAGACTATAGAGACCCTATCCTCTGTATTGTTGTAGCTCTTTGGGACGAGCGGCTTCTGTCTCCTCTCGTGTCATCCTTCCTCCTGGGGATGCTCCACTTGTGGGCATATATTGAATACACCAAGTTTGTGCCTCCGTGCCGAATCATCTCCATAGCATAGCATAAGTGGCTGTTGATGTTCTGCGTGTCCAGCTTAAGGGCACAGTTTGGTACTAAATAGATTTTCTTCCCTAATTAACCAATTTTAATGAAATTTTTTAGATTAAGTTACACCTACCATGATATACTGTTGGCAAAAGTTTCACTATTCTAAATAAAATAATTTTGAATCTAAAGGTTATTTATCCTGTTTTTTGATAGGATACCTATACTATTTGGGTATACTTTTTATACTCAGCCATGGCGCGGCCATTGTAATAGACTTTTTCCCCCTTGTTCCATTTATACCCCGCCTTTAACTGTTATGGTCATATCGGCGGCCATTCTCCTTTGGAACATACTGAAGGTGTTAACTCGTTATCTTTGGTTCTTTTAATCATTAGATCACGCAAACTATCACACTCTCATTCATACTTCCAGACTCTGGTGAATATGGGTAATTATCTTGGTCCCACCCCCACCCCACCGCCGGGAATCGAACCCGGGACCCCTAGCACGGCAGGCAGGTGCTCTACCGTTTGAGCTACGGGGCCAGCTGTAATAGACGTATACAAATGGAAATGGAGATGTTCTTGTTAAGGAGATTTCAGAACATCAATGCTTAATCTTTGTTTGGAATGCAATACTTTCCTACCTCCTAAAATCAGGGGTTAGGTTAAGTAAACGTTTTTGTTTATGTAACCAAAAGAATATCCGACTCACTGAACCTTTATGCACAAAAGGAATCGTAACTCCCCCCCCCCCCCAAAAAAAAAGTACGAAAAGTTTCAAAATAAAACATGCTTTGTAATAGAAGAGAGGCATTCACAATTAAAATTTGTACAATGAATTTGTTGGCTAACTCCCAAACGTGTTTATAGTAAAACAAGTATAAAAGTTGATAAAGAGTTTAAATAATAGACCCTTGAAACCTACAGACGTGTAGTGTTTGAACACGTTCATTTTTTTCTGAGGCTTGCAGCGCGTGTGATGTTCTTCTCGTTGCAGGCAATTAGTTCTTATTGAGTCGACAGGCTGTGACATGGCTGAACGCTTCATGCCGTATATTGCATTGAATTATGGTTCATATTGGAACTGATGGGCCGTGAGTTAATTATAGCAACATCACATGTTAAGTGCTGCTGCCGCCGCCGGGGGCGGCAAACTTGGCTCCAACTTCTCATAGCCTCCACTCTTAGTTACATGCTACTGGAAGAGTGATAATGTAACTCTGTACACTTTACAACTTTTGCTTGCATGATGACACAAAAAGCTGTGGCATTTTTAATTATTTAGGTATAAAGAGAAAACACGCAGTATAATTTCACTGCAAATCTACATATAGTGACAAAAAGTTATCACAATAAAAATAAATAATGAAAAGTCAATTTAATTTATATTATTCTTCCTACAGACCCTTCAACAAAATATTTTTACAAAACCTTGTTCTTTATACCGACGAGATGGCTTCTAGGTTTAAATTCCAGCAGCACCATCCTCCATAACAGGATACTTTTATATATTCCTCAGTGCACATAACTGGAAAATTTTGAGTGTGTATGCTTTTTAAAGCACTTTTCTCACTTTAACTTCATTAGATATATAACTGAAGTCCACCGCCTTTAGCAATTTAATATTTAAGAATAGATAGTTGTTTAAAATATGGCCTTTTGATTTTCATGTTTAATAAACTTAGAAACTCTGAGCTTTCAATATGTATATATAACATTGTAGTTAATTGATGGGAATTATTCATTTCTTCATACTAGCCATATATAGGCTAAGGTCTGTGATAGAGTCAAAAATGTTCAGTGAGGTCTACCCGAAATTCCGAAGCCTCCAGCCTTTGTTACCCGGGAGTGATGGAAAACTCCAGGGGTCTTTCCTTGGGGACCTTGAGTATAAAAAGCTCCCCATCGGCAACGTCAAGACGGGTGGAAGTGGAACGCCACTTACGCGCGTCAACCCCGCCGGGAAGACTAACGAATAACCTGGGTGGGGCCGATTTGTGATCTAGCACACCTTCTACTAGCTCAGCAGACTAGTACTCGGGACATTTTAGGCAACCCTCTGCCCCCATCCGAACGGCCGAAGCCTTGCCGGAGGTACCCGATCTCCCCCGGGTAACGGGAACACACTGCCCCCTCGAGTCCAACCCATTCCGAACAACTCCCATTCAGGGATGGGCTCGAGTGTTCGGCCCGAATTTCCTCTGGTAACGTCATAGGTACCATGAGTGCTAAGGGTCCGAAGAGGTCCCACTGAAGCAGCTGAAGGGGACGGATTCCCTCCCCTACAGATAGTCAACATTGAGAGCCCAGAGGGTCTACTCCCATCAGTCCTGGACCCGTAGGACGCAGACCCGGGCCTCTTTAATCCAGAGAGTTATCCGAGCTGTCCCAAAGGGCGCTCGGCGTCCTCCGTGGGCTTTCCATAGGGCAAGACCTGGGTTACTAACATGCTCCCCTATCTTTTCCAAGGACACAAGACGGGATGGAAGTGGATACGCCACTTACGCGCGCCAACACCAAAGGTGAAGACTACCGATTTGACCTTGGTGGGACCGCCTGGCGATCTAGCACACCTTCTACTAGCTTTGCAGGTTAGTAGCCGGAAAAATTAAAGGCTTCCCTCAACCCCGTCCGAAGACGTACCCGATTCCCACGGGTATCGGGAACACACTGCCCCCTTGAGTCCATCCCAATCCGAACAACTCCCATTCAGGCAGGGGTTCGAATGTTCGACCCGAGGTTCCTCTGCTAACGACAGAGGTGCTACGAGTACTAAGGGTCAGCAGCTGAAGTGGACGGGTTCCCTCCCCTAAAGGTAGTCAACATGAAAAATTCAAAGCCATGGCCGGGTATTGAAACACGGATCTCCTGGTTTTCGTCCATTCGCTCTTACTCATTGAGCTGCCATGACCAACGTGCCATCCTAACGTTAAATTCTCCATTTGACTCATATAATTCTTTGGGAAACCACTAGGGGCTCTCGTATTCGGCATACAACATTTGCGGCGACTTACCGTCATAAGTTCTGCAGTCCCAGGCTTCATTATTTAACTCCTATTTAATCTTTGCCTATATACGGATATAATGAAGAAATGATTAATTTCCATCAATTAACTAAAATAGTAAGAGTTAAATGATGAAGCCTGGGACTCAATTACTTACAATAGTAATTCACCACAAATGGTGTATTTCGGATGCTAGAGCCCCTAGTGGTTTACCGGGGAAATATATGAGTCAAATGGAGAATTTAATTCATGATGACATGTTGGCAATGGTAGATCAGTGGGTTTGAGTGACGGATTGAGACCAGGAGATGCGTGGTTCAAATCCCGGCCATGGCATTGAAGTTTTCATATTGACTTTATGTATATATGGCATGTTGAAGTTTTCACTTGATAAGGGATTTTAATTTGGATGTTCTAACCTGGCGATTCACTGCCCTTATGTACACATTTTTCTTAAATTAAAGTTTATCTTTACTTGTATGTTTCATACTTTAGGGACACTTTTCTGTGCAACAGATTAGCCTACATAAATGAAACTTTTATTAGTCATTCTCAGTCAACGAACCACTGACTCCATCTAAAACTGGTAAAACATATTCATTAACAACTTTTATGCTTGTGAAATTTAGCAAGAATTCTTTGTTCGTAATGTCCAGATTTGTGGGGCAGAAATTTTATATTATGGGAAGAACATTTGGGTTGAACTTGTAAACTAATACAAGTATTAAAGCATCTAGTAAACAATTGACTGTCATAGAGGAAAGTGTGCCTGAATACTACCATAACACTGACAATTTTAGAATTTTAATTTGAGTTTCGTAACATTGCCTTTTAGCATAAAAAGTTCACATTGATATGAAATACGTTCAGAAAAGACTGTTATATTTATTTTAAAAGTTTAATTTTATTATGTTAAATAGTTTTTAAGAAACTGGAAATTAAATCCGACTGTAAAATAACAGCTACAAACTGCGTTTAAACTTACCCAATGTCCTTAAAAACTAATACATTGGCCTCTGTGACTTAGGAGGCCAGATGTGATAGCTTAGTTTGGTCCAGGCCAATAGTGTTTATGTATGCTTAAATGCGATAGGCCCATGTAAATAGATTTCCTGGCATATAAAAAGACTTGTGTGTGACGAAATATAGGTGTATATTTCTTTAAATATCACTGCCACTCTATCCAGTTCATGCTAATTGATAAGTAGCTTCTCTCTGTTGCATTGAGAGAGATACAACAGATTGAAGGAATAACAAGTATTTAAAAGTGAATATCTATATGCTAGCTCTGAAATTACATACCCTTTATTTACTACAGGAAACACTGGAATACGAGTTATAAATATGTGTGCATTTGGAATTTTAAAGGAAATGTAACTGGCACAAAACATTTGTCAGAGGTTTGAAAGACTTAGGATAAGGTGTCTGGTTTAACTGAGGAATTACCTCTTGCAGTTTAAGCTAGCTTTTTGTTTTGCAATTTATTCAAAAATTAATTTCGATTGAAGGGTACTATTAAGGTTGTTCACAGAAAATGCATTGTATAGCACTTTTATTTATCATACACATAAAATTTAGTTAGAGGTACATAGAAAAAGAAGGTTCCTGTCGAATTCTTGAAAAACCGTCGTGAATACAATTCTTTTAAGTGTCTAATATCCTTTATTTTTAAGTATAATAAGAGACAAAGCAAATACACATGGACAAACGGATAGGCCCACAAACAAAATCATTTATCTTGGATTTCCGTACACTTCAAAGTGTAATTTTTGAAGCCATTTCGAATTATATGCCATCTCCTTTTTATAAATAATAGATTAGATTATTTACTGTACATATTCCAGGATTTTACGTTTACAACTTTAGGCTACATTTATTTGTCTTTACTTTGTTGCTAACTTGGCTTACATGACACCCTGGTCTTCTGCTCTGCCAGGTAGCTCCTAACCCCCATGCCTCCTTGTAACTTAATTAGTCCCATTATTCCCCCTCGTCTTCCTTTCTTATATTCTTTACATTTCTAGCCCAATTTTCTTTTACTTTCTGCAAGAACTCACCAACACTTCTTGCATTCTTTTCCTTCTTTTTCCCGTTAAGCCTTTTATAGCTACTATCCTCTTCTTCAATGTCTTCCATTTTTCCTCCCAAACCTTTTTTCTCCACATTGCAACCTCCTGACATTCTGTTACATAGTGTTCTATGCTTTCTTTTCCCTCACACAATTCACAAATTCCCTTTTCCCTGCCTCTTATCCCTCTTAGAAATATTGTTCCTGTTTACATCCATGCTAACCCTTCTCTCTCTCTCTTGCCTATTGCAGTAATCTACGTATGCTTCTCGTCCCCAATTACTTTTTATTTGTTTGTAAAATTATAATGATTTCATATTTTCTAGACTTTCCCATATTTCCTGTCTTTCTATATCTTCTATTCTGGATTTTACCAATTTACCCACATCGCTTGTATTCCTTTCCGCCAATGTCCATAATTGCACACCAACTATTTGAATTCTCTAATCCGTTATGCTGTCTCATGCATAATTTCATAATTTCCCCTTCTTCTTTGGCCAAACACCTATATCAAAATTTTATTTTGTTTCCATTATTATTCCATTTCTTCTTGTCTTTCATAATTCTACTAAAGCAGCTTCCGTAGGTGCTGATCTTGGTAAGCCTAGTAGTTCCTTACAGAACTTTCTGTAGCTTTGATCCACTATTTTGTTTACTCCTATGGCCCCCCTCCAGATCTCCACTGCATACAACCTTTTGGATTCAACTAGTGCTTCATACATTCTTTCTAACTACTTGGTTGTCATTTCTAGCTTATATTTGCATAGTAATATAAAAAAACTAAACGTTTGCAGATACAAATTAAAGAAGAGCATAATATTTATCAATAAATCAATAGGAAAAACGAAAACCGTATTTTTCCCTAGTGGAAAGGTAAATACGTTTAAACAAACATAATTTCAGGAATTCCGGAAAGGGGAGGGGATGGTCAGTTATGCGAATAAATTGAAGCAGAGAGTGAAATTGTTTTCTAATCTTCACTAAAGTTAATTATAGTCTCTATAATTTATTGGCATAACGCATTTCAAGTAATTAACTGTAATATACAAAATATTGGCTGTGTTCCTCCCTAATTACATTATACCCCGGTCTCCCGTTATGCTCTAATTAATTGTTAATTATATTACACCACCTCTGTTCTGTGGAAACCGGGAAACACGCTTGCATCTTTTATTCACCCTAGCAGGCGTAATTTTTCAGCTTTTTGTCACTCTACCGGTGTCTTTTGTAACTATAACCTCGCATTTTAGTTTATCCTCTTATTTGAGTCATTACCTGTGAACACTGTATTTATTGAAATACCTGCATTATAAATTATAAGTCATTAGTTACGAATTCAGAGATATTGCTACAGCAGTATACAGTTCCAACTTCTACATTAGGAAACTATAGGATCTTCTCTCTCTCTCTCTCTCCTTCTCTCTCGCTCTCTCTCTCTGTACAAGATTATCTGAATGACAAATTATCCTGATAATGCTTCTGTAGCTCTATAAGAAGTATCTAACTATTCCAATGACAAATCATTACTAATAAATATTTGATGCAAGCTGAAAGTTTATTTTTAATCTATATGTATTTAATAAATATCAAGAATGGCATCCATTGCAAAAAGGTTGAGACGTATTGGTATAAGCCAAGTGAAAGCTGGTTTAAAAAGTGTTTCATTTTGTATCATATATATAATTATCCCTGCTTTGTTTTCCATATTGTTGTTCATATTGCCTGTGTACTATAATATGTGTCTTATGTTAACTTTTGTACATATATATGCCATTAAACTTTATACCTCTAGACATGTTCAATGTTCACAGCCTTTTCTGGCTACAAGTGAACCTACTGAACGCAAATCAATCTAATCTAATATCTCTCTCCCTCTCTCTCTCTCTCTCTCTCTCTCTCTCTCTCTCTCTCTCTCTCTCTCTCTCTCTCTCTCTCTCTCTCTCTCTCTCTCTCTCTCTCTCTCTCTCTCTCTCTCTCTCGGTAAACGTGAATGGGTGTGAGAATTAGCAACCTAAGTGTATTACACTGATAACTTTAATGAATTGTAATCTTCTTCTTTTTCTTCTTCTTCTTCTTCTTCTTCTTCTTCTTCTTCTTCTTCTTTACTCCATGGTTCGGACAGACATATCACCCGTTCCGGCTTCATAGATCTCTCAGGCGTTTCCTGGGTCGTCATCTGCCTCTTCTTCCTTTCGGATTATAGTTTAATACTGCATTTGGATATCTTCCATCCTCCATTCTCAATATATGTTCATGCCATTGTTGTCTTCGTTCTGATAATTTATCATGGATTAGTTCGATTTCTAATACCTTTCTAATATCCTCGTTTCTTATTTTGTCCAATATTGTACAACCATTAACATTTCTTAAAAAATTCATTTCTGCAGTCTGTATTTTATTTAAATCCTTTTGTGTTGGTACCCAGGTTTCACTTCCATATAGTAAACTTTTAATAGCCATTACCTTAAACATTTTTATTTTTGTATCTTTTCTCACTCTGTTTTTAAAAAGTTTTTTTGGATTTTCCCACATATTGCTAGGAATTATGGATTCTAATAAATGATTATGAGTTTCCAATGAAAAGGTGTTTGTCCTTGAGCGCTACCAGACGAACAACCAATCGGAGTCCTGCGGTGTTGTATTTCGTTCCCCCTATGTGGTGTCTGACGAGTGCCTAATCAATCTTTAATAAGTACTATTCGCGCTAAAACAAAAATTCTGATTTTGCAAAAACTGATCCATGTGGAAGTTAGAGAGTAATATATTTAACATAACCATAAAACCCCATATTTTTAGCTAAAATGGTTTTCCTAATACAAATAAATAAAGTAGATACCATCATATTATAACAATGCATCGCACCGTAAGCACAGTAATGAATATCATTATTGGTAGGCATGTATGCGTGAACGTATATTTCAAATTACTCAGAACTGAAAGGCAAACATTTGACATGAGGTGATAAAAGAAATATGTACTTTGAATAAGCCAAGGTGTTTTTTAATTCGATGAGAGGAAACGATACACTTCCTGCTGATCTGGCAAAACGTGTCTGGTTACATTATGTCTCTGTTTATTAAGTGTTTGTAATCTCTATTTACTTCAGAGTGTTCAAAGCAGTACTATTCAGTTACTCTTCCATGAAAAAGTGTATCAGATAGATCAATGGGACACGATCCACCTCCCACTTACTCCTTTCAGAATAATTCAACTGAATTATGTGGGCTCAAATTATGTTGCAAACAGAAATACTACTTTGAAACTGACTGATGTTGAACGACTTATTTACGAAGAAACTGGCAAGGAACACAACAAGACTGAGAAAACTGCGTGCGACATCAGATAAACTACAAGAAGACGACTTTTGGAAAGAAATAGCATGTAACGAGATCTTGGAACCTATCGTCATAAATTTGCAGTTCTCAGACATTGAAGACAATAACAATGGCGAATTGTATCTTAACGTAACATTCACAGCTGGTATATTCGTTAGATTAAAAAAATAAGTAATTCATAAACTCTAATTATTTTTACACTAAATATTTAAACCATTTGAGTAATATACGACTATCCACTTTGCAGTTGTGATTTGAACAGCTGCATTATTATAAAACTTTGAAAAATTCACTTTGCGTTCCCTTACGTCTGTCGCCAATTACACTAGCAAGTGTGCGAGAGAGTGAGAGAGAGAGACAGACAGAGAGAGAGAGAGAGAGAGAGAGAGAGAGAGAGAGAGAGAGAGAGAGAGAGAGAGAGAGAAATATAAAAAGATTGGGGATAACGAAGTGGCAACGCTGATGCTGTGGCATCTGATTCGCTACAGGCGAGAACTCTTCCCATTTGAAACACATAATAGTTTGAAGCAATCTACCACAATTTGAGGAAATAGAAATAGAATCCTTTTGGATCTTTTCCCTTAGAAGCGGCTACTTCAAGTTCGTCATTTAAAACCTAACAGACACACGACATTTCGCCTTTGCGCGATTGGGTGTGCCACAGCCAGCTTTGCTCCTACATAAATTCCGCACGTAAAGCAACTGTCTTAATTTATAAAAGATGCTAGAAATGTTAACCACCTTTGGCAAAACAAACAACACAGTTTTATTCACAGAACTAAGTTGTGCCACCGCAATGTTCTCAATTTCATTTCTACTATTGTACTTAATTTCCTCCAATGAATAAGTATGTGTCTCGTAAGCTTATTCTTTCATATTACCCTCACAAGTAAAAACCACACTATGTTAGATCAGGGAGTGAGAGGGACATACAAACACTAACACTTCTTTAGCACTTCCCTAAATTTATTCATTCATTGTTGTGTGGGCAGTTGCAGAGTCTTGTTGAAACCATCCATATGATTTCTCTTTCCTGTCAATTAGAGATAAAATGGGGTCAGGATGTCATTTCGATAGCTCTCTGCATTTACAGTCTGCTCGTAGAATATTAAACTGTTTATGCGTCTAGCACTAAAACCACACCAAACTCCAATTAATTAGGGATTTCTTAATCGTGATTTGCAGAGGCAAGATTTTGTGCTGACAATTATTTATAAAATTCGCATTAATAATTTTAATTGATAGCGTGCTGTGTTTTTAGTATAAGTCCACATTAATTTCAGGCAAATTTTCGGGAACAATTAATTAGTAATGACGTGACTGAAATGAAACATTTCAGGTAACTAGAGTAGCACAACTGCTAAAATCCCTAAATATCTGCAGATAGTAGGTAATATGAATAAGATCAAATATCACACATCGGACATCGCCAAACTGAAGTATACTCTAAGTTGTGATACTTTCGCTTGTCATACTTGTTCTTTTGTCTGTCACAACTGAGTTATATGTAGAGAAAGTTCTCTCACTGTCAGCGTTTGACATGGCAACCAAAGACATTGAAGAGACTTTCCACAGAAATTGCGGCAAGAATTAGCTTTTGTCTTCAATGCCAGGAGTGCTTTTACTAAATGTAATCTGTTATCGTTACCATCATGGCTTTGCTGTTCAACAATGTCACAAAGCTCTTTGTAATAAAGAAACAAATCAGAATCACAAGTAATACTACTGGTTTTAAATATATTTAGTTCTTTAAGTGTTGCCATTACATGATTTAAATCACCTATACTTGACTTAGTAACTAGCTTAGAAGGTTCAAAAATTATATAGCTTTTATGATTTATACATCAACAGTTTCTTTTGCCATGATAGATTTTAATTTAGACAAAGTCATACGGCAGCAAACTTTCAGATTCTGTTCTACGCTTCTCTAACACTGGGAGCCATGATATGATCTACGAGTCAGTTCAGTGCAGAGGATCTACCCAAAAGTCAAAGGACCCTGGCCTCCTTCAACCAGGGAGCGATGGATAACTCCGGGGGTCATTCCGTGGGATAATAACTGATTTCTTAAAAAGCCCAACCGCTGAGCACGTCAAGACGGATGGAAGTGGATACGCCACTTACGCGCATCAACCCCACAGGGAAGACTACCGAAAAACCTCGGTGGGGCCGCCTGGTGATCTAGCATGCCTTCTACTAACTCTGCAGGCTAGAACCCGGGAGGCAACCCTCTACCCCAACCAGGCGGCCGTAGCGTGGCCGGAGGTGTCCAATACCCCATGGGTGTTGGGAACAGACTGCCCCCTCAAGTCCAACCCAATCCGAGCAACTCCCCGACGGGAGGGGCTCGGCAATGATCTAAAAAGTCACTTACTCTGTTTCCAAAGTGACCACTCTCTAATATTTCACATTTGGTTCTCATCGAGTTAATTTGGGATAAAAAAGATAAGCCACAGTTTTTTTTAATTGAAATACTAATATTGGATCTGTCATCAATCTGTTATTTTCATAAACAAATATTGTTGCTATTGTACCTTTAAAATATTGCAGCACTTGGCGTCGCAACAAATGATCATTTAACAAATTTTGCGCAGGAACTGAAAGCTTTTCTTTTAGAAAAAAAAATCAACAATTTCATCAAAATAGCTCGCAATGTAAACTACTGAATTAAACCAGCTAGACTAGTGTGACAGTACAGGCAATGGGGACAGTTTAACTTCTAAATCTAGGTAGTTTTCAGTGAGGCATTCTTTGCATTCGGCTGTTTAATTTTCGGGCATTTCGGAACACATTCTTAAGCCCTGAGGGACAATACTTTCATATTAATGTAATGTCTGAGAGTAGCTTCCTAGAAGTTCAATACCTTCTCAGTAACTTTAGTCAACATAATAGAAGACTTTGCTGTGCACGGTGTGGTATCCAATAAATAGCATTTCCAGTTACCATACGACAAAGAGTTCTCAGTATCACGGAGCAGTCGGATGTTGTGGTGTCAGTTTATTGTTGCACCGCTTAGCTGTTATTGCAGTGCTCGTGATGAAGTCACTGTACTGCCTTTGTTAAATTTTCATTTTATCTTGCTTTCATTAAATTTGTAAATATTGTGACTTTGTGGGTTCGTGAAATGAAAAGTCCAATTGCACCACTCAAAAATGTACTTTATTTCCACCGACTTACAGTTAAACTCTTGCCAATTACACAGAATTACGTAATGCACACAATTACGATTCACCAGTTCGTCCGCTACAATTTCACTTGCACTCGTAATTACGTACAATCCTCCGATGCACTCACACAGTCTTCTCGTCGTATACTAGCACTGCATTCTTACGCCAAGAACTGACTAACTCTGTCTGCCCGGCGTGTTGCTTATATAGGGTCAGCTGGGGGATCCAGGATGTTCTAGATTAGATGAAATATCCCGTAAGTTCGAGAACACAGGTGGAACAGAAAGAGACGGCGCAGTGATGTTTTTTTCTCCCAGCTACCCCTTGTCGCCACTATAAGACAAACGAGGGGGGCGTGGCTATATCCGACCTCCCCTGCTTGCCCGCTCTCAGCTGGTTCTATAGGGTGTTCCAACATTCGGGTGACAATATTTTTTTCAAGACGTCTAGCTTCATTTTATGAAGACATGAATGTTAAATTAAAGTTATATTTATGCAATTTGTGTTAAGTGTAAGTTGCCCTATGCAGACTAAAAATAATATAAATTTTATGATTTTCGCTAAAAACATTATTCTCGAAAAAAGGAAAAGTTCCCCAAAATTCGCGAAAAAATCATTAAAAACAAAAACCCTTGCCTCTGGCATGTAGATCTTCAGAAACCCAGCACCGAATGATAGGAGTGTTGACATGACCACTGTGGTGGAACCACGCCTTATCGGAAAAGAGCAGAATCTGTGGATCAATTAAACTGTCATTCACTGATGAAATAAGCCTTTCATAAAAATGCATTCATGATACTGGGTCACCTTCTTTAGAAGTATGGACTCTGGTACAGTTATACGGTTTTAGTTCTATTAATTGCTTCCTCTATGTACAGATGTCTCTGATATTCCTACCCCTTTTGCTAATTTTGTGATGGATTTCGTTGTTGAACGTTCAAACCATGCGCCTCTCTCGTCTAATATTTCCTTCGTAAACACTGTACGTTTAAGCTTTCGTTATTTGTTTGCTAAAGAACTAGTGGTCACGAATTTCTTCAGAACTTCGTGAATTGTAAATCTGGAAGGACGCACTTCGCCAAAGAACGTTTGAATATATTCTGTCAGAGCACGACATGGTGATTCCCACTTATAAAAAGTTTTAAACACGACATTCTGTTGCTCTAGAGTGAAGCGCTTGTTAATTGCTGGCTGGTACAATACTGCCGAGTGGAGGGCACATCGCTAGCCGCCGCGGACAACGGCAGCCGGTAGGGGGGGGGGTGATCTAGTAATATCGCGGGAAAATCCGTTAGGTTTTAGATGTATTTACGTAATATTTTATCACAGGACGTCTGATTATATCTTCGCTTTTCTCTGTTTCTGTGCAATTAAGTGACTTTTCCTAATGCTTATTTTTGCCATATCTGTGTAACTGCGCAGAGCAGCACAAGGAGAAGTAGTCTTAATGGAGTCAGGTAAAACGAAAAGAAAAGCCATAATAGCAGAAAAAGTTTTAAAATTTTGGTATAAATATTTTAGGAAATACGATGATCAAATGCTAAATGTATGTATGAATCAACAAAGGAAAATGGGAAGTAGGAAAAGCTAGTGGGCAGAGGTGGAAAAAATTGTGTAACAGATAGGAATGGGCGATTTATGGAAACTGTGGATGGTTTATGGAAAACAGAAGTAGCGTGGAGGATATAGAAAGACAAAAAGTATGGGGAGGGCTAGAAAGCAGAGGATGTTTAAAATGTTGTAGGTTAATAAAGAGAGAATGGGCAAGAGCAAGATATATACACCTATGTAACAGACAGGAGAGAGAAGGAATGGCTTGGATTAGAACAGGATCAATATTTCTAAGAGGACTAAGAAGTAATAATGTATAAATATGTGAATTATGTGGAGAAACAGAAAGTGCAGTTCATATTTTGATACTGTAAAGAGTTAGCAGTATGGAGGCAGGAAGTATGGGAGAAGAAATAGCAAAAGATGCATAGTGAGTTGATAGACATAAAAGAGTTTACGGGGGAAACGGAAAATAGAAGTAGAAATACAGGGAACATGTTTTGTAAAGCTAAAGAGAAATGGATGTGAAAAGTAAAGAGTGGGAAGGAAAACTTGATGGGATAAGCGAAAACGGCAAGTGAGAGCAATGTAATTGGTTTAAGTCATACAACGTTTAGCCATATCGGACGATGAATGAAATGTGTGATATGATGCTCAAATGAGTCCGGGGTCCATGGAGCTTAAGTTACCTGACATTCGTCTATCAGCATAAGGGAAAACCTCGGAAAAACTTTACCCAGGTAACTCACCGAAACAGAGATTCGAACTCGGGACCTTTTGAACGTGAGTCAGACACGCTACCGTCTACGCTACCGAGGCGGGCGCAAGTGAGAGCATAGGATAGAATGGTGACTATGCTACTCAGCAAGGCTAAACGGCCTGGGAGCCAAGCAGGCTGAGCTAGCAAGGTAAATAAGGGAAACAGCACCACAATTTGTAGGACTTCATTAAGGAATATGTATGTATTCTAGATAAAATATTGTCAATAGCAAGTTGTATAAAAATAAATTCAAATAGAAATATGTTTATTTTTGGAAAATAATTGATCTTTCACACTGGCCGTGTGTAGGCTAAATTGTGGAAATGTAGAGTCAGACTGAAAAATTCAATGCCATAGCCGGGATTTGAACCACGGATGTTCTGATCTCCGTCCAGCTGCTCTAACTATTGAGCTACTATGGCCATCGTGCCGATATGACATTAAATTCTCCAACTGACTCATATTTCCCTGGTAAACCACTTAGGTTTTCTTATAAACACATGAGACAACTACCTTAATGCCGACATAGAACATGTAAGTACTTTAAGGCCCGGGCTTTATAGTTAACCACAATTAGGTCAATTAATGAAAATTAATTGTTCTTTCACAATGACTCTACGTCGCCACAATTTAGCCTACACACGGCCAGTGTGAAAGAACCATTAATTTTCATTAATTGACCTAATTGTGGTTAACTATAAAGCCCGGGCCTTAAAGTACTTACACGTTGTAAGTCGCCATTAAGGTAGTTGTTTCATGTGTTTCAGAAGTCCTAAGTGGTTTACCGGGAAAATACGAGTCAGTTGGAGAATTTTATGTCATATCGGCACGTTGGCCATAGTAGCACAATGGTAGTGCGGCTGGACGGAAACCAGAAGATCCGTGGTTCAAATCCCGGCTATGGCATTGAATTTTTCAGTCTGACTCTACGTTTCCACATGTTTATTTTTATTAACCTTAAGTAAACACGTATAAAAATAACATGTTTTAAGAATGCTCTGCAGAAGAGAGATAAAACAATAATATTAGAGAAAGCTTAGATAACGTAACACATCACACTTTGTTACATTTTTATCTTCCATTCTAATAATGTAGTCGTGAAATGTATGTGCATCAAACCACGTTACTGTGACGTACGGCATGCAGGAAAATTGTAATGTTGAATATGTCAGGTTTAGAAGGGGTACTCATTTAATATGACAACTGAAATGTTGCTAATTCTATAGACTTGAGATAAAGCTTCATTAGACGGACTTACCGTGGATATTATGTGACAGTGGGTTTATGAGTGTCTGGATGTATGAGAGAAGGAAGCAAAAATACCAACATTTCTAGGAAAAGTACGAGTATAACTATATTCTATTTTTAACTGCATTTTGGTCACAGGAAAAAGAAAAACAGGAAAAGCATTTAAATGGAGCACTTTGCAGTTAAGCCAAAGTATTCATTTGTACAACGTTTCCTTACGATACTCATATAGTAAATGCAACGCAAAGTTAACACGTCCGTTTGGAGATTCCAAAAATATTTGTTTATTATTTGAACCATAGGCCGCGCCATGGCGGACTGGTCAAACCTCTGGCCCTCACCAAGGTGCGCCGCTCAGGTTATCGTTAAGTGAGATTTTTGGTGGACAACATGGCGCTGGGGCGGGTTTTCTACGGGTCTTCCGGTTTCTCTCACTAGCATTCCATCGATTGCTCCATCATCATCTTTCCTATCATCTCACCTCTCTCGTACTTTTACTTCTGGCATTGGGTCGATCAATTATCCAGGAATTTCTCTGATCAGTAAACCGTTGGATCACAGCAAAACGATGGGGAAGATTTTCCATTGTTTTTCTAAATTACATTTTAGAATTGATTAGAGAACTTTTTTAAGTCTTTTGGCCTTATATTTTCATTTATTGCTTTCTTTGTGATTTGCCTTAATTATATATGTATTTTATTAGTCAGTTTATTGAGGTTATTATTAACTTTATTTTATCTTTGTATCTGACTTTTGCCATGAATAGTTTTTAAGGGTGCTGATAACCCCTGCAGTTGGCTGTTTGAAAGCGACACCAAACGATTATAGCCGTTGCATAATTTATAACTTAAGTAATCCGAATTTCGGTGTCGCAGCTTCCAAGTTCTGTTAGGTATAATTCTATGCAGCATTAAATATTACATGATTTTGTGAAGGAACCACTGGAGTGTCAACCTCAAAGGTTGTTATTAGGACCCACCGGCCACGAAAACAAAAACATTACTCCTTGCTCTTTATCAGTGACCCTAGCCTACCTTTCAGGTAATGGGGAAAAGGGCAGTAGCTTGTGGAAAAGTCGACTAGTAACTCGGACAGTTGCAAGGTTGCTCTTCAGTGTAAAACTAAACATTCCGTCCTAACAGGGAGGATTTTGCGTGTACTTAGATAGCAAATCAAGCAATATGGAGCGCTATACGAACGTCGAAATGACGGATATGGTTTTAATGGATGAAAGAGCTGAAGGGAGTTCAACGAACGCACGATTAATTTACGTTCATTACAAATATGAATTGCAAAAATAGTTACATCATTGATAATATTTATTTTTTAACTTTAGGGAATTTTGTTATGATCTTAATTGTACAGTACTTTCAACCAATCATTTACTGTAAATATCAATAGCTTCCTCTTCTCTTAAAAATGTTTTATTTAGTATTATCAAACACGTAAAATTAAATGATCGTCTCATTGTGTAAGCCATTTAGTTTTCGTTAATTTATCTGCAATACTTTGATTTTGTTTTCTGTTTTGTTTATCATTTAATGCTTCCATCCTCAATCTCACTAACATTAACTTCCCTCTAAAAGGTATAAGTTGCATGTGCCCACCAGCTTGTTTGCCATCATGGACTGCTATCACGGAATTTTGTAACACGTTAAACACTCATAAACAATAATTAAGCAATAACTTATTTATTGCAGTTTCATAAGCCAAAGAAATTCTTAATAGTAGCAAGCTTCTGCGAAGTGTGTCCGTTATGTTTACAAACAGTCACAGCACCTGCGAACTTCGATAGCATGAGGCACGCGTCGTTGTTCCTGTCACTGCCTAATTCACACTCATCTGGAGCATTTTATGCGGCTCTATTGGTGGTAAAAGCTATCTAAATGTGTCAGATAGAAGCTGAGAATCTCTTTCTATATGTTTGTTCGTTGTCGTTTTGAACCACTCTGTATACGCCTCTATCAGGAAACCGTTGCCTTCGGGCCTCGAGCTTGAGCGGTTGAGAGAGCCTTGTGTTTCACTTGAAGGAAATACAGGAATTCGTTCATTCATTCATTCATTCATTCATTCATTCATTCATTCATTCATTCATTCATTCATTCATTCATTCATTCATTCATTCATTCATTCATTATTTTTAACCTTAGGTAGCCTTATATAAAAATCTGATGTTAGCTATGTAAGATAAAATCGTGATTAAATATTATTAAGTGAATATAAACAAATGATTCACTGAAAAGCGTGATTATATTTTCTTAAATAACTTTATAAAACTGTAGTTGTTCTAACTTGGAACTTGAAGCTGATTTTTCATATAATTCGAGAAATTCGTTAAAATCTCCATATATGGAGATGTAATGCAAACGTTGCCCTCTGAAATTAATGAAAAGGTTAAATCAAGATGGCTTTGTTTGTGACGCAACAGATTGCTTAGAAATTCAAATTTTGACGCCAAGCCAATCTAATTCAAGTATTGGTCCCTTAGCAACAAGAAATGATAGAATGAACCAATCCGAGTTCAGTAAAAATTTTAATTTGATTTTTTTTTCACTTGAGAAAGGTCATTCCTTAAGATTCTCTTGATGTGATCGGACATGTTATGGCTATCGTCTCGGACACAGATGCGTCGAAAAAGAGCATACTTAAATGATGAATGGCACACTGTTGCGTTTACTACGCCATTAAAATCAAGAAATATGTTTACAAATCTGGTTTCAAAACATCGGTTGTGTAAAAATAGAGGAAGAGAATAAAAACTCAAAAAGTGAAACTGTTTTAAAATCAATTTTGTTGCCGCCATCTACCATTCCGTTGCTGGCGCGGTACCACTGCCTGAGTATACAGAGTTCATCGCTCATCGACAGAGCTGCCGGCGAGTTGTACAGACCACATCATCGCAGTAACAAGAAAGCTGAACAGATCTTCGACTCTCTATCCCGAGGAAAGTCGCCTCACCGAGGGATTGTAATAGGAAAACCTATTACAAACTTCAATGAAGGACGTGTATTTCATAAAAAGTATTTAATTTATTTTACATTTCAAATTAGACCCATCGTAAGTGGTACTTCATATTAGACAGCGTAGAAACTATTGCTTGATATTTCTTTCTAAGAAAAATTTGATTTGCAGGCTGAAATATGTACTCAGTCGTTATTTTCACCCCAATTTTACCGAAAACCAACATATCAAGAAGATATTTACGTACTTATTTTCTCTTGCTACAGGTAAAGTGCTATTTACAAAGTTTTCTGATAATTTCCCCAAAATTATAATTTTATGTTCATCTTGGAAGACCCTGAAAACTTTGAAAGCTCATTTTGAAAACTCTTTCAGCTTTTAGAATACTAAGTTTAAGAGATGAATCCTCCTGTGTAGTGTTAAACGCTCACATATGCGACATGTCATATAAATATTTATTTTAATTACTGTGACATTGTGGGTACGTAGAATTAAAAGGCCGAGTTGCAGATATTCCAAATGCCCTTTATTTCCGTAGAAATACACTTATAGATTACAGCAGCATTACGTTACGTACACAATCATTCTACCAAGGTCGATGAGAATTACAAACAGCTTACTCAACTTCCACTGTTACCAACACTCTCACATGTTCTCAGCTTACTCACTCTGTTTACATCAACTCTTGGTGAGTCGGCACTTCCTTAAATACCTCTTTCCTAAATTCGAGATATTTACGGAACATTAAAGAAAAACAATTTTTCTCTGTCAATCGAGATATCACTAGAACATTCCAAACACTGAAAACCTATCTGGGCCGGCAAGTACTCTACATCAGCTATCTTTGCCGGCTATTTGTTTACACTAGCCGCGCTATCGTTAACTGCTTAACGAAGGTCTTTATTACCGTGAGGCAATATCCGCCGTCTGTATTCTATTTGTGCCGAAACTTTTAGGCCTGTTGCTGCGACAATATGCATGTCACTTGTCAGAACAAAATTGTTAGGTTAGTGTGTATTAGACTGAGTTAAGAGGAAGTTGGCCTAAGAAGGTGATCTTAAAAATGAAGTTCTAGCAGTACGTGTAGTACATGGGTGATGACAACTTGTAATTCACCCCAAATTCATTGCCGATGTTTTACTGGGAATATATGATGTGAGTTTCCTTTCTCTGTGTGTGTTCTAATAAAAGTTACTTTGAAAAAAAATGGAACCCAGAATTATTGTTATTGTGACTTTGTGGGTTTGTGAATTTGTGAATTAAGTCAGTTTGCAGAAATTCAAACTGGTATTTATGTCAAGTACACATGTTTTGTGCAACCCTTACATGCTCTGAAATGAGACGTAACATACACCAACGCAAACTTCAAGATCGTCTGCCATATGTCCACAAACAAAATAATTCACGTTAAATTCACTACACACGCGCGTTTTATCAGTTCTCGACTCTCAACTCACAACTCCTTTAACAACTGAACAACTGCGTTGACAGCCGTGGCACTTTTAGATCTCCAGTCGTTGTTTATAGAAATTAGCGGAATGCTCCGAAATAATCAAGACGGCAAGAGAAAGACGAAACCTCCAGACATCTATCTCTCTCTCTTTTTGTTTCGGCAAGCTTTAATCTCCGCGTTGCACTATGTGTATCTTTCGCGCACGCCGGCCGCGTCCGCCGCAACAATGCCTGGCGACATTATTAAGCTATGATATCAAAAGTTGTGTTGAACTAAACAAAACTTAAAAGAAAAGCTAATACACAGTTGCTGTAGTGATAAGTACAGGCCGGATTTGTATGCAAAATAAAACACTAGAATATGTTTGCAAATAAGCGTGAAAAACTGCAAAAACATATGCGCCATAATAAGCAAAAAAAGCAAATGAACATAAATCAGAGCAACTATCGACAAGCAACTGAGCTCTGAATGAACAGTCGATGGGATAAGTTGATGCCTGATAATAATTGTTGCATTTGCTTTGACTTTATGGTTGCTATGGGTATTATTATTTCACTTGTAGCCCAATAATATTTCACAAGACGGCTGGGTGCCTCTCTTTTAACACGCTTATTACCCTGTGCTGAGTGTCATAATACGAATGTTAGATCATCATATGGTCAGTTCCTTTGGTTTCTCCAGGCGTACAGAATTTTACTACAGCATACCTCTATTTATAAATAAATATATGTTTATATATGACATATATAAGGGTGGTCTGAAACATTTCTTATCTAATAAAGATACATGACATTTTTTCAACTTTTTTATTTTTTATTTTTCGACACACACTCATTGTAACTCTAAACACTTCTCCCAGCGATGCCCCTATCTCTGTAATCTGTCCAAATAATATTCGACGTTTTTCTCTGCAAAATAATTGCTCAGAAACGTGATTGCCTCTTCATTTGACGAAACTCTCTGTCTTCCGAGCGCAGTTTTCAGATAAGGGAACAAAGAGAAGTCCCTTGGAGCTAACTCTGCCGAGTAAGGGGTATGGTCAAACATTTTAACCCGTAATTCGTAGATTTTCGTAATTGCAACCACTAAGGTATTGTCTTGGTGTAACAGAATTTTCCTTTCTGTAAATGTGGCCGCTTTTCCGCAAGTTCTGCCTTCACCTTGTCAGGTAATGATGCGTAGTATGCTCCTATAATGGTTTTTCCTTTTTCAAGATAATCGATTAAAATAACTCCATGACTATACCAGAAAAACAGTCACCATCGCTTCCCCAGGTGAAAAAATAGTTTTTGCATACTTTTAGAGTTGGTTCCCTCTTTGCAGTCCACTATTTGGACTCTATTTTTGTATCGGGCCCATAATGGTGTATTCAAGTTTCATCTACAATAATTAATCGGCACCAAAACTCCGATTTATTGCGTCTAAACTGCGCCAACAGAACGTTGGGAAATCTTCATTCCATATCGCGTTTGGTCTAGCGTGAGCAAACGCGGCTCCCAACCATCGGACAGATTGCTAATTTCTAAATGTTTATTTAATATGTGACAAACATGGTTTTTCGACATGTTCATAGCCTCTACCATCTCTCTACTTCAATTTGGTGGTCGTCTATTACCACTTGGTGAACTTTGGCGATGTTTTCGACGGTAGTTGCAGTTTTTGGAAGTCCAGAACGTTCACCGATTCCCAAGCTCTTAAAGACATGCTTAAATTCAGCTGCCCAAAATGTCACTGTGGTCAATGATGGTGCAGAGTCCCCATACACAGAATCCAGCTCATTTATGATATGCGTAGGTGTTTTCAGACCATCCTCGTATACATTGCGTTTATAAGTCTAAGGAAACAGTGTAATTTACTTTATAACTGAACTCCAACAAAAGTTTAAAAATTGTATAAAGAATGCAAATATGGATTTTAGCTTAAACCTATGTATATGAAATCACAAGCATTTCTACTCAACCCTAAACATAAGCATCTTTATCAGGCTAAAGGGACCTAGTTAAAGATACACACTGCAGCTTTAAACACTCCAGTAGAATAATTGTTTCATGAGGTCCAATCCCAGAAAATGAGCTGAATTTCGTCATACTGAATGTTTACAGCCAATGAAGATGGAGGTGTGCTCGCAGAAACCAATTACATGTTTCTAACAACAATAATTACTTATACAAAGCGAAAGTCGTATAAAATCACAAATAAATGCGGAATAAGAAGTACAGCAAATAATAAGAAAGTTGGCACGCTGTATACAATATATGTCATGCTTGACTCACTGTGAAAATTTTGGTATATGTTTACCATTCTATAAAGACAACTTTATTAAAGTCATTTCAATTTATTAACAATAGGATTGCCTCAACGAGAAAGTTCGATTTCTCCAAAAACTCATCATTATTTCGTTGTCATGGAAACTCGAGATATATCGGTTTGGTCGTTCCACTGGAAAAAAGGTTTAGATTTGCCGTTGTTAATTCTCAGTGAGGTGTAAATAAGATATGAAAACAGAAGTATATTTTTAAAATAAAGTTACTCGTTAAAACGAATGAGCTCCCATTGTGTTCACCAGGTTATGACGAAGCCGGCTCTCTACGCTCTGGTGACTTTGTCACTTTCTGATATGATCTGGTTCCCTTTGACCTTTCTCGTTATTCAGATTTGATATCGCCTTCTCAGGTGACATTTATCATACCATCTCTCAAATACTCATCTTTGAGGATTCAGCCACTAGGTGTTATACCGGTCAATTATAGAATCTTTTTTCAGAGTTTGCGTGGTTGTGTGCAAATATGGTTAACACCATTTAAGTGATAAATTTAGTAGAGGCTAGTTAATATCTGAAGTGAGTTACCATCTGAAGATCTAAAAATTAATAAGTTTTGCAGCTTTCTGAACCAAATATTATCTACATTTCTTATCCACATACGAATCTGAACCTTTTATTTTTGCCTTGCTGGATTTGAAATAATAATTAAAGAATTATTAACTTTTATGATATGAAACTACCATTTTTAATTAAATGTTACAAATTAGACAAAAAAACAATAAAAATATTTATTTTAATATATTCTGATACGCAATATACAATAAGTATTCAAAGATAAGCACACAAAAATGCTTCATTGCTTCGATTCCAGAAATTCCAAACATTTCTTCCGTGACCAGAGTGAAAAAGACAAACTGCGGCAGTTGCTAGTTATCAGCTGACAAAGTTTTCTGCAAAGGGTGTTGAAAGTTATGTCGGCATGCAGAGCAGTATAAAAGTTAGTATTGGTATGCGAGCAGTGAACGTCGAGAAGTTTCGAGCAGCGCAAGTTGGAGAATGGAATAGAGACATAGAGAAACATTAGACTCAAGTGTCTGATCTGTTATTAGTTAGCATTGGGATAAAGATTATAGTGACAAATGAAGTGAGTTTAGTACAGCTTTGTGTTGTCATTTATGCACGTAATGAATATTTCAGTGATTCAGTTATATGTTTGCTAATACTGTATTCACTTAATTGGTTCCTGAAAATCTCTTACTGTGTCTTCTTTATCTTCTCTGGATCTCGATACGAAATATTATAATCTTGAAAGCTGTCTGAATTTTACAAAATTTTTAGTTGTTGTAACAATTTTGTCATCCTCATATGTATAGTTTAAACCAACAGAGAAATTAATTTATGTTTAACAATTTGTGCAATTAAATACATTATAAAATCTAGGTGTAGAAAATCTCTGAAACATGTCAAAACAGGCAATGAAACTAGCTCTTTATAAATATTAAAAATTAAAATTCTCGTTATATCACTATGGCAAAATACCTTCAACAGAGTAAAAATTATATCTGCAATCACGCCACAAAAAGTTCTTACTTCTTAAGTTTTATTGATGATTCTTTATTATATTCTTTAAACCAATTGTGTTCATTTAGTGAAATTATGCTGTTCGCCAAAGTAAAATGTGATTAACAGTAAGCACATGGAACAAAGCTCTAAATAAATGGGAAGGGATAAATACGTCATAACGGTTTCCATACTAACGATTAAAAGGACCAATTACAGTCGATACATTTCCATTAAAACGTTACACGCTAAACCTTGGATGCCGATATTCTTGCACGTGCTTAGCATGACGTGCGGACGAGCGAGTTAGGCAAACGCTGCAGTAAACACAATACCTTGGTGTTTGTTTCCATGCTGATAACCCTGCATTAACAGAATGCCTTCCCATATATGCTGCTGTTTATATATACAGCAGTTAGAGATGCTGTACCGGCAAGTTCCTTGGCATTTTATTTGTGGCAATTTGCCGTGGTTTACCTGTCTCCGTGTATCCGTGCATCTCCCGTAGGGGAGGGGATCCGCCCCTTCAGCTGCCGAGGTTCGGACGCTGCGGACCCTTAGCACTCGTGGTAACTCTGGCGTCACTAGAGGAACCTCGGGCCGAACTGCCGAGCCGCTCCCGTGGGGGAGATGTTTGCATTGGGTTGGCCTCGAGGAGGCAGTGCGTTTCCGACACCCACGGGGAATTGGGTACCTTAGGCCAGGCTACGGCCGCCCGGAGGTGGTAGAGGGTTGCCTAATAAGCCCAGGGTACTAGCCTGCAGAGCTAGTAGTAGGTGTGGTAAATCACCAGGCGGCCCCACCGAGGTTTTCGGTAGTCTTCCCAGCGGGGTTGACGCGCGTAAGTGGCGTATCCACTTCCACCCGACTTGACGTTGTAGTCGATGGGGTTGGGGCTTTTTAGAAAGCCCTATTGAAAGAACCCAGAACTTTCCATCGCTCTCCGGTAGAAGGAGACCCGAGTCCTTGGTCCTATGGATTCAGGACTAATGGGAGTAGATCCCCTGGCGTTAAAAAATGTGTTGGATCATTTGCAATTATGTGTTAATGAATTTTTAATTATGACTAAAAATAGTCACAGGCGAAATCCTGAGCATACTCGTGAACCAACTAAAAATACATTTGGTAAAGATATTCTAATTGAAGGACACGCACGGGAAATACTATGCTCTGTGAGAGAATACTTCGAAGACGAAATGTGTAGTGTTTAACGCCCGCTTTTACTACATACGGCACTGCAGGCGGTGACGCTGATGATACCTGAGATGAAGTTGCAGCACCGGTGGAATGAGATGGCAGGGGAAACCTGAGGTCCCGGAGAAAACCCGCCCCAGCATCGTGTTGTCCACCACAAATATCACTTTGCGGTTGCCTGGAATCGAACCCGGGCCGCCTTGGTGAGAGTCAAGCGGTCTAACCACTGAGCCACGGCGCGGCCATTTCGAAGAGGAGAAATTGAAAGGGGAGCCTATTATTCTGTTCACTAATGAGGATAGGGCTTCATAGACTTCGAGTGCTATAGGTATCAGTAAGGACATTCTGGTTATGATACGGAAAGAAAAGTATTTTAAAGAAGACACGTAGGCATTGGGATCTAAATTAGGAACTCTCAGAAAAAAAGTATTTAAGCGCCTTTTCCCCACTTCAATAAGCATCAAAATGTCACAGATATGCCTCTTTTGTTACGATGATCTTTACATTTATGTGTTCTTGCATGTTCTAGCGTTTGCATGTAGATCCACGATTTTACTATTGTCTTTGCGTAAAGTATTATAAATAATAATAACAACAATAGCAGTAATACCCATTGTAGGCGCAATTAAATCACCTTCGCAAGCGTTATCCTATCGTACTCTCCACGTGGCAGCAATAAGCGGCAACGCCGCTTCTCTCTGTATATGATATGTCAATCACTATCTAGATTGGCGACCAGTACAAGAGCACGGATGGGGATAGTTCTAGAGATGCAACCTATGAAATATCTTTTAGTTTCTACCTGCCGAGACTAGGGAGTGTTGTGAAGAAGGCTACAGAAGGTATAGATCACAAAGACGCGCCGAAGTTACTAGCAGTATAAGGCTTGAAAACGCATCCCATTACTGGGCTTAACCACCACAGCTAGTGCCCATGGGCTAACCACCTCCTTAAGTCAAGAAACCAGGAAACACACACTCGAACATGATGAAGAACGAGATTGAAAGGAAAATTATAGGGGAAACAATCGAGGAAGATTCGAAACCACCCCAACATTCACTTAAGAACAAAGAAAACAAAGAAAAAACTTCACGTGTCATAAAGGGTGATCAACGGTATAGAGTCTCACACATTGAGAGCAGTGCATTGACAGTACACTTTGATGAAAACATGGCAAAGCTTTATGTTATAGAATTTCAAAACAAGGACTTGCGAACGCTCCTAAGTTTCTACCGGTCTCAAGCCAGTGTACGTTAACATCAAGCCATTTCTTTAACCAAGGAAGCTGTTTATATCTTTATTTGGAATTTCATAACAGTTTATGAAAAAGTAAAGCTATTTATTTTACTGGCATTTCTCGTTCTCCAACACTTTGTGTGCTTCTTCCTTCTTCTTTGTACTTTCATGTTTTTATTTCTCTTGGATAACTTTCCTTACCACTACAACTTCCACATTTAGTCCTTGTCTGTCCGTTTTTTTTTAATATTTTGTTTAAAAGGATTATTCTCATACTCAAGCTATTTCCGCTTTTTCATTTTTCTTTGCTACGAGAGAAAAGTTTTGTTTGAAAAAACAAAACACAAATGATAACTGGCGCCTTTTAGAAAATGGGTCGCTATGTAGGAAGGAACCAACGGTACAGGGAAAACTTCATGTGATATGTAATGTTGGAATTTGTAAACTTAAGAAGACCAAAATATGAAATATTCCAGTTAGAAATGTGTAATTGTAATGTACGTAATTATTTTACCATATACTTATTATACAGGGTGACTATAAAGGACTGCACAGAAGAGAAGCTTATTTATATTGTGCTACCATGTAGAACGTAATGCATAGAAACGTTATTGCATTCTATCAAATATTTTGTAGCAAGTTTACAATTGAAATACACATTTTAAGGACCTTTAAATTAGATACACAATTCGTTGTCAAATGTCCGATTTGTGTATATTTGTTTTTATGCGAATGCGATAATATGGTATGCAGTATATTAGATTAACCTGAGCTTTACTCGGCCGCGCAGTGCCTCAGTGTAGACCACTTAGCTCTCACCAAGGCAGCCCGGGTTCGATCCCAGGCGACCGCAAAGTGAGATTTGTGGTGGACAACACGGCACTGGGGCGAGTTTTCTCCGGGACCTCCGGTTTCCCCCGCCATCTCATTCCATCAGTGCTCCATCTTCATCTCATGTATCACCAGTGTCACCGTAGGGGAGGGGATCCGTCCCCTTCAGCTGCCGTGGTGCGGGCGCTGCGGACCCTTAGCACTCGTGGTACCTCTGACGTTACTAGAGGAACCTCGGGCCGAACATCTGAGCCCCTCCTTCGGGAGTTGTTCGGAATGGGGTGGTCTCGAGGGGGCAGTTGTTCCCGATACCCGTGGGAATCGGGTACGTCTAAGGACAGGGGTTGAGAGAAGCCATTAATTCTCCCGGTTACTAGCCTGCAAAGCTATTGGAAGGTGTGATAGATCGCCAGGCGACCCTACCGAGGTCATATCGGTGGCCTTCACCTTTGGTGTTGGCGCGAGAAGGTGGCGTATCCACTTCCATCCCGTCTTGTGTCCTAGGATCAGATGGGGGGGGGGGCTTGTTTGTTACCCAGGTCTTGTCCTATGGAAAGCCCCACGGAGGACGCGGAGCGCCCTGGTTGAAAGAGGTCCGGGTCTTGTACCTACGGGTTCAAGACTAATGGGAGTAGAACCTCTGGACTCAAACTGTCAAACTGTCATCCCCTGCGGTGCCGTATGTAGTAAAATCGGGCGTTAAACACTACACATTTCATTTCATTTTGAGCTTTACTCCGTTTTATTGATTTACTCCGTTTTTATCTGCCTAATATTAATCAAGATGGACCATGGATCAATAAAATATGTAGTCTGATGGTGCGAGTTAAGGGCTCCATGTTCGGTGTGATAGCAGTTCTATTGCTCCTGATTCCTGAACTTTTCCTATGGTTGTTCCTGCAGTATGGGATGTTACATTGTCCTGTTGCAGTTGAACTATTTTTCGATTAACTAATGCTGGGTATCTTCATCGCATAATTTGATGAGCTCATTTCAGTTGTTGATAACAGTGATCCGCATCATTCGCCCATCCTTTTGGAACAAACTCTCAGTGAATCACATCTTCAAAATTAAACCGGACACACTAGATTACTTTGGGGCTGAACTGATGTTTTTAACGCTGACTTTGGAGGTTGGCGGGGATCAAACCACAGTTTCGAGGCATCAGAGTTTCGATAATATCCCCTTTTTATTATAATTGACAGCAATATCTTGACAAATCTATCACCCATGGGATTACGGATAATTTTATGGCAGATATCCACCTACGTTCAGCCTGTTGATGTGTCAGTTGATGAGGCACAGATTTACAGCTTCTGTATATTTTCCAAGTGCTGTCTTATTGTGGCGATATATGGTATCTTTTGATGCACAAAGTTCTTCTGAAAGCCTGCGGGTACTTTGTTTGCGGATTTTCTCGCAAAATTTAGCGTGTATCCTCAATATTCTATACTTTGTGTCCCGGAACGTAGTTAATCTTTAGTGCTTGTGCCGGCCAGCCCAGACCACGCACCTCACACCTTAACACTCCCTACACAGGCTAAAATTAGGTGAGGAATTTAGGTCCTACAAACCTTAAAGCTCAGAGCTCCAGGTAAGGGTACACGACATACAAAGAACTAACTCAAAGTTGCCCCCCTATAAACATTTCAAATGCTTTAATTGATTATTAAAATCCCTGATTATAACAAACATAACTTATTCCTGATAAGAATATGTGCTTCCCTTAAATAGTACAAAGAAACAACAAGCATCACAATCTTTATAAAATTACTTTGTAAAGAACATTTACTGCTGAAAGAACAATAATAAAGTATGAGGGTATCCAGGGTCGCAGAAAACATTTAAATTGCTGATGGTGCTAACCAGTAACTGCACAGAAATCATTGACCCAAACAAATAATTAAGTAGAACAGTTATATTAATAATATCTCAAAACCATTCAGGGTAAGCCGACAGTAAAATTCTGTCCCTCATTTAACGATGAAGAACTTCTAAACAGCTAGCAGCCCTTTGTTCTTAGTCCCAAAAACAAAACGGAAAACAGTAATAAAGCGTCTGGTCCCGGAACTGAAGGGAAGAGTCCATAAAACTATTACGGCTCACCAAAGGCGATTATCTAAACACAAAGAATTTTTAGCAAAACCCGAAACTGGGAGCACCTACCCCGAGACTTAAATCCGTGGAGCACCAAGCACCAACTCCTTTTCCGATTCGAGGCAGTGCAGACAAGAAGCTTGGGAACTGCAGCGCTCCCAGAGAGCAACGACGGGAGGCCGAAGCGCCTCGAACCAGGAAGGCGAGAGGAAAAAAGGAAAAAAAAAAAAAAAAAAAAAAAAAAGGATGCTGGAGAGAAAACAAACGGCATATGTTTTCGTTTCCATTATTGAAACCTTGGAACCATCGTTGTTCCACTCCTCACTAACGATAGCTTCTCCTTTCACTTCACACATTCTTCGAAAGGCGGCAACGGCTATGTAAATTCCTTTCCAGTAGTATTTTAGGACTGTAAGTTCGAACTTTTGTTGTCTCCATTTTGTGATTGTTTATTAACAATCGAGCAGCTTAAATGTGGTTTAAACCTCAGCAGTGTTATTGCACTGGCCAATGAGCTTTATATTCCTGGAATTCATGCCATTTCTTCCTATTGGTATTTACGCATTAAAAAGACCGAGGAAAAGAATAACTACATATGGGAACTGGACCAATGATTCCTCTAAGGGCCAGTTTTCGGCCACTGGAACAATTACAGAAACACCGCTACAATAGACTGCGTAATGCAAGAAAGCAGGTACTCGCTGTTCACTGACGTACTGGCAGGTGAGTATTTCGAGATTTGAGAGATCTTTGAGGCATTTAATCTTGGGAACGCCAAAACGAACTACCAAGAAACGATATATTTATAATCTGGGTGCTGGTTTAAGGACATTCCAATCTAATAATTTCGCCGACCTTGTTTAAATACAAACTTATTAGAATCTAATCCCAATTAGGTGACGCAATTAACTGCGTCTTGTTTAGCCATAGAATAACATAATGTCACGGATGCGGCGACGTACACAAAAGTTTCGGTGCGCAGAAATGAGGAACAGATAATCCCGAGCGGAGATAAAGAGCTTGCCTTAGCAGATAAAGATAGCGCGGAGATAAAAGGCATGCCTTGTTTGTTACAGGAAATATCGGTAATTTCTCCAACAGTGAGCGGAGGTATATATAAGATCGAGACACGCCAGCGAGTAGACGTAAACGGAGTTGTAACGAGAGTTGTAAACAGAGTATCGTGCAACTGTGAACGCTGTCTGTTTGTGGTCAGCGACCTTGGAAGATTTTAATTGTGTATGTGACGTAATTCTGCTACTGTAAGGATTGTCCAAAATGTATTTCTACGGAAATAAAAAACATTTTAAACTTCTGCAACTAGGACTTTTAATTCTTCGAACCCACAAAGTCACAACGCACTACCTGTATCAACATGCTTAAATTAGTCCTCTATAAAATCGCTGAAATTATTTCAGTGTATTTTGCAGACCACCCTGTATGTAGTCAGTAATGCGACACCTACAAAGCACATTTATTAAAACACCAAATATTACAATCAATGGTTATCACCAGCTCTTTGGTTTCAAAAACAGTTCAACATAACTGAAGCCAACCTCTCTAGGTAAAATTATGTAATATAATACCAATAATAATTGTTGCCCATAAAAGTTTATTGTTTTCCGGAGCTCAAATACTATTGGTCCATAGTGTGAACAATGAAGCCATTATTGTTATCAATTGTGCTTCATGACGTGCCTGTAGGAATTGATGCACTTGTATCGTGAGAAATGAAAATACTGCAATTATTTGCACGTGATGGACACATATTAATTACAAGGCTTCACTTTTGACAGAAATAAACGTGAGTAATTATTTCAGTGTAGGGATGGGAGAAAAAAGTAAAATTTTGGTATTATTGTTTGACCCTAGGCAGTGAGGTGTATCAGCATTTAAAACTGGCCCCATTTTTATTATAATTTTATAGATTGTGGTTTCACACACATTGCACAGATAGCAATATCTTGTGCAGTACATTCATATCATTTACCCTAGTCACAATCATTTAACAGTAGTTGTTACAGAAACCTTATTATTCTGCCAACTTTGTGAGATTGTGTAGGTCTTTTGTGGATTTTGAGAGAGCTTTTGATACGATAAACAGGGGGGTACTACAATGGAAATTAAGAAGAAAATGGATGAGCGAGAAATTTATAAATGAAATTGATAAAATGTATAGCTTGATGAAATTTAGAATAAGATGTGAACTGAATGAGCTATCAGTAGAGGCCGAATAAAAGTTAGGCTTGACAAAGGGGTGCAAATTGAGTCCTGTTCTATTAAATTAATTTATAGATGACATAATAAGGAAGTTTAAGGAAATCAATGCCCGTTGCCCAATAATAATGGACTAAGAGATTCCTGGTTTACTGTATGCAGATGATTTAACGATAGGAGCAATTTCTGTAATAGGTCTACAAGAATCAATTGAGACAGTTTATAAGTTTCGCGCTGACTGGGGATTAAGAATGAACAGTAAAAAGATAAAAAAATAATGGTATTTGAAAGAGGATCGATACTGAGGAAAGGAGAAATGGGGTCTATAGGAGATCAACGGGTAGAAGTAGTAAAGGAGTATGACTATTTAGGTGTAAGGATGTGTAGCAGTGTAGAGTGGGCCGCACAAGCCAGAAAAGTGATTGCTAATTGCAGGACGGCAATGTCAGGGGTAAGAATATGCAAACATTAGCTGGAGATGTCAGAGGGTTAGAAAGAATGTATGAAGCTGTCGTCGAATCCATAACAATGTACCCAGTGGAGGTATGGGGCACATCAGAGATAGGTACACAATTAGACCAGATGTCTGGACTGCTTTGTAGAGAACTACTAGAGCTGCCAAAATGGGCACCAAGGTAAGTGGCATTTCTGCAGTTGGGAAATACAAAAAGAAGGGTAATAATAATAGGAAGAATAGTGCAATTCTGGTATAAGTGTATTATAGGGTAGAAAGGGGAATTATCGAATCTGTGCATAAAGCAAGAGAAAAGCATTAAGGACACAAACAGTTGGTGGTCGGAATTGTAAAGAATGGTATCGACGATAGGCATCTGAGATTTATGGAGAGTAGAGGAATCAAATCATAGCAGCTTTTGGCCGGAAATAAAAACCAGAGTCCAAGATATAGATAGACAGGAGATATGGGAAAGTATTGAAGAAAAGAAATCTTTGAAATTTTATAAGAAATCAAAGAGAATGTGGGGTAGGGAAAAATATGTAGATCAATGTGACGAAACTGAAAGAGAAGGCATAGCATGAACGAGAGTAGGAATAATATATAAAATGGTTGAGAAGTAATGATAAAGGGATGTGTGAATTTTGTGGAGATGAAGAGAGCACTTTTCATCACCTGACAGAATGCAAGGAGTTAACGAATTGCAGGAGAAAAATATGGGATAAGTAATGGGACCGTGTGGGCAAAGGCGTAGTGGCGTTAGGCATTTTAACGAGGATGGGTGAAAATAAAAATGGATGTATAGGATAATTCTTATATAGGTAACGAGAAAAGTGGATTAGAGTAAAACAAGTGAAGGTCAAGAAGAAATGATATCAAGCTCCTTAGGAAAACCAAAGGTTATAGCCAGGGGACTTTAGCCAGTGAGTAAATCTTGGGTCTGCAATATCGTGTACAAAACTGCATGTTCGATGTTAAAGTCATTGTAGTGTAAACTGGATAAATAAATATAAAATAGCAAAAATATCAACTTTGTGCTAATTTATTTAAAATTATTGCTGAGACAGTTCCTTGGATATAATGAGAGTGAAGAGTGAAGAATTAGAAGAGTTAACCATGTCCAAGGTATTCCTGGTAACTGGTTTGTATTTTCATATACTTATAGTTTCTCAAATGTGAAGTTATTTTTATTTACTTATCCCTTTTTTACTGCGCAAAATTAAAGGAATTTATTACCCATTACTTAGCAACCAGCTATAGAATATTGTGACTTTGTGGGTTCGTAAAATAAAAGGCCGAGTTGCAGAAATTAAAAATCTCCTTTGTTTTCGTAGAAATACTCTGTTCAATTCTCACGTAACAACATTACATTTCATAGACAGCACCATCCGTCTACCAAGGTCGATGGTAATAAGAAACAGTGACAGCAGATTACATCATTAGCTCTCGTGGCAATAGCACTTCCAGCTGTCTCTCTTTCACAACACTGTTTCACACTATCTCTGTTTACAACTTGCAACTTCTGCTGGCGTATCACAATCACTTATATATCTCCTGATACTTTCTAGATCATTCTAAAATAAACCAGAAACCGAATTATCTTTATCAGTGCAGAAGAAACCACAAATTTCCATTTATCTCAGTTTGTTTGTTTCGGCAGACCTTTAGTTGCAATTTATCTTTGTGGGCCGGCTCTTGGTTTTCACACTGCCCGCCTATCAGTTCCTTTTGTGTAAACAAGCCGGGCCATCGTAGATACGGGTTCGCAACAATATTTTATAGGTACTGTCTTATAAGTAATGCCGTTTTATGAGAAAAATAATTATTTGAAATTTGTTCTGACAAGCAGTTACTTAATTTTCAAAATAAAGACTACTAAATTCTCTGGTCTTGAGACATCGTTCAGCAAGGTTTTACTATCCCATGATGATAGCAGTCTCTGGTTTTTGAGGCCAAGAGTTCGGTGACACCCCCTTGCCATGCTTCAATGTTGTCAGAATCTCCTCCTCATACAAAATGGGTCATGGATCGAGAAAGATAAAAACCTGATGTAGCGAGATCAGGGCTGTATGCTGGCAGCTGTAGGAGTTAGATTCCTCCCAATTCCTTAAATCTTTCCATTGTTGTTAGTGCAGTATGCGGTGTGGTGTTGTCTTGTGGCAATACAACTCTATTTCGGATAACTAATGCTGGATATCTCGGTCTCAAAATTTCATGAACTCGTTCCAGTTGTTGAGAATTATGATCGGCATCAATAGCCTACAACTTTGGAACAACCTCCCAGTGAATCAAATCTTCAAAATTCCACCGGACATACAAAATTACTTTGGGACCGAACTGATTTTTCTTAACGATGACTTTGGCAGATTAGTGGGGATCAAGCTATGTTTCGTGGCATCAGAGTTTCGGTAATGTCTCCTTTTCCATAATAAGTCACGATAATATCCCGACAAATCTATCATCCATGGGATCAAGGATAAGCTGACGACAGATATACACCCTAAGTTCAGCCTGTTGAGGTGTCAGTTCATCAGGCACAGATTTACAGCTTCTGTATAATTTTCCAATTGTTGCCCTAATGTGGCGATATATGGTAATAATGTGTTGTAGAGGATAAAGATCCGGATTAATCGCCCACCCCTTTGGGACAATCTCCTACTGAATCACACCTTCAAATTCAACCCGACACGCATCATTACTTTGGGACCGAACTGAAATTTTAAAGACGACTTTGGCCGATTGGCGGGGATCAGGTTATGTTTAGATGCATCAGGGTTTCGGTAATATACCCACAAATAACAATTCTCCTAAGAAATTTATCATCGGTGGGATTACGGGTAAGCTGGCGTAAGATTTCCACTGCACGTTCAGCCTGTTGAGGTGTCAGTTATATGTATGATTTTCCAAGAGTATTAAGGTGGTGACGTATAACTAAATTTTTATGCACCAAGTTCTTCTAAAAGCCCACGGGTACTTGGTTTGCGGATTTGATCCTAAAACTTAACGTAATGCCTCAATATTCCCTAATTTAGGTTTTCCAGAACGTGGTAAATGTTTAGTGTTTTCGTATTCATTGTTGAAACGGTGGATTCATCTTTGTGCCACATGCTCACTGACGACACCTTCTCCTTCCACTTCACATATTCATCGAGCTGGGTTAGAGTCTTTATAATCTTGTTTCCAGTGGTGCTATAGAAAAGTTCAAATTTTATCTCCATTTTGTCATAGTTTATTAACAACTGAAGACTGATACATGCTCGCAGGTACGTAACACCAGCATGGCATCCTGTAAATAGCATTACCAAAACAAAGAAACACAGTCAATTGTCCAAAACACGAAAACAAAATAACCGACTTAACCCGTACGCCGACCTAATATTATGTCTTAAGCCTACCACTTATATCTCCCTGTACCTGTGAGGATTACAATTTATGTTCTTTTCAACTAACTTGAAGTACAATAAGAGCAGGATAAGCAATTTTATACAATTAACCTTCTGCATACCAAGTTCACCGTGGGATATCAACGTGATTCTTTTATTTTTTTATTTTTATTTGTTCATTGTTGTTTGATGATCATTAGCCTTCAGTTCTGTTGCTACAGCACGCTGTGTTGTGAAGCAAACATGTCCAAATAACTAAAATTGCAGAACACGTTTGATTTGCACTGTGTACGAGATATAGAAGAAGCAATGCAAATAGTAGAAGAAGTCTCAGAGACGGTAGATAGTGACGTGGAGTCTGGGTGCTCAGAGGTCTCAAGAGTTTTAATGCACCTTATATCTCCTTTAGGAGATGGATATGGCATTGCAGTTGTTCCTGTTATCTCAGGTTGTTCATCGCTACCAGACTAAACGGACATAAACGAAGCATTCGTTTAATAAAACCTGAGAAGTCTGGGCTGGCAGAGTATTGTTTTGATAATGACCATACAGCCAATTTTTGGGAGACGACCATCTTCACAAAATGCAACAATTACTGGGAGCGGAGAATTAAGGAGGCTTTGGCCATTCCCTCCGAGAGGAGCATGCTTAATCGTGATGCTGGATCTCAGTTCAGCTCCTCTTCGAAACCGACCTTAAAATGGAAATCCGTCGACTTAAGAAGCACAGATAAGTAAAGCCTGATAATCAAGTAAAATAGTTACGTTTCTTTGACCCAATTAATTTTCTACATTCATGCCATCTGCTGTCCTGGCATTTAACTCACTGGACACACCCCCGAAACGTCGATTTCTAATCGTCTTTTCACCTGGCTTGCTGCCCGAAAAGAAATTGAGCATATTCGTCTCCAGGAAAGCTCCAGATCTTATCCTGTATCTCGTTTGCAAAAGATGAGCCAGACAAGGGTCTGTATGTCGCAGCTGAGCTGCAAATTGTGTCCTTTGGAAAGATCTAGCCAGCGTCTGGTATTCTACACCTGGAATAATTGGGGTCCCCGTTCTCGTTGCGCAAATCAGCATTGGATCAGGTTACCCCTCGTGTTTCCGATCTCATAACTTCTTCTCGCGGTCACGTTAGGAATTGTTTGGCATATTTTCTGTACGTAATTCAATTTTCTGAAGACTTCTGTGTAAATGTATGCATGTGCAACTGTTCCTATTTCGTTAGCATTCAGTCTTATTTCCTCATATAAAAAAGTTCCGTAATTATAAGAATAAATGTTACAGTGACTTTTGAGCAAATCTACATAGTTACTATAGAATATTTTGGTGTACTTTCCCCTTAAATTTTGAGATACTGCCCAATGAAAGGTACTACGAAAAGAAAATACTTTTATCTCGTCGAATTAAAGTTTAATTTGCACTCAAAGGATGAGAGCGACATCATCGGCAGGCTGCAAAACCACATTCTGACATGTAGACTGTTTGACAAGGGACATGTTAAGCCGTGTGTGTGTGGAGGGGGAAGCGAATATCTCAGGAGTATTAGTACATCAACCGCAGAATCCCTGGGGAACTGCAGGACAACAGGGCATTCCCACTGCGGTCCCGTAACCTAAAACCTAGGCCATGTTCCCACATTAACTTACCAAGTGTGCGTCATAATAATTCACGCCACAATGGTGGTGAATTAAATGTATGGCTGCACATTGCACCATCCCACCACTGACACCATTTTCTAAGTATCTACTGAGTTATCCTGTACTAAGCAAAACACAAGTTGAGTTTTTCCAAGAGTAAATGATGCAGGATCTTGTACTCTTACCTGCCTATAGCATGTACATAGGTGCAGAGAAGATATTATACCCTTTCCAAGACGAAGTTACTTAGAGGTTCCCTGAATTGAAAAAAATATATATATTTCAAAAATTTCTGTATATGTGAATAGCAATCCTTTATAATGGATTGTCCAATACATATAAACTTTAAGCTATGGATTTCTCAAACGGAAAGTCGTTTCTCGTTATTTCTCCACTTGGCCGTGCAAGTAGAACAAATTGGGAAAACCATTACATGGCCACCATCTCTTAACATATTGGACTATAGCTTAAGCTTGCTGTATTCCCCTGTTCCCATTGTACCTACAAAGAAGTGTGTTACAGCCATTTCTGTAAATTTGACCTTGATTTAACATTAAATAAACACAGGATGTCAAAAGTTTGTTGTACCCGCTCATTACAGGCTTTCTCTTCGTCATTTCTGAGTAGCAAGTTTTGGATAGGAGGAGATGGGCCAGTTCCTTGGCCTCCACGTTCACCTGATTTAGTCCCACTCATTCTAATTTGTGGGAACATTTGAATTCTCTTGTTTATGATGTGAGACTTTTCCTGTTCGTATTGTAGAAAGCTGCCAAACAATATCAAATCCTACAGCCTTAACTCAGTGCATTCAGGAGCCCATGCGATGGCGGGTTGAGGGATGCATTGGAGATAATGCATGCCGTTTTGGAGTGTGCAGTGATTTCCTGTTTTCTCACCTTTATGTCATTGTTGTTGTATGGTGTTTGGCTCCCGTAGGGGAGAGGAACGTTCCCTTCAGCTGCCGAGGTGCGGGTGCTGTGGACCCTTAGCACTCGTGGTACCTCTGCAGTTACTAGAGGAACCTCGGGTCTAACATACCGAGCCCCTCCCGTAGGGGAGTTTTTCGAATTGGGTTGGACTCGAGGGGGCAGTGTGTTCCCGACACACACGGGAAAATGAGTACTTCCGGCCAGGCTACGGCCACCCGGAGGGGGTAGAGGGTCGCCTTAAAAGTCCCGGGTACTAGCCTGCTGAGCTAGTAGAAGGTGTGCTAGATCACCATTCGGCCCCACCGAGGTTATAGGTAGTCTTCCCTGCGGGGTTGACACGCGTAAGTGGCGTATCCACTTCCATCCCGTCTTGACGTTGTGCTCAGTAGGGGGGGGGGGCTTTTTAGGCTCCAGGTATTGCCCTATGAAAAGAGACCCGGAGTTATTCATCGCCCCCGGGTAGAAGGAGACCCGGGTTCTGGTCCTACGCGTCCAGGACTAATGGGAGTAGTAATTCTGCATTAACATGTATGGTGTTCAGCTGTAGAACCCCCCCCCCCTCGGTAGCGTAGATGGTAGCGTGTCTGCCACACGTTCAAGAGGTCCCGAGTTCGAATTTCGGTCAGGGCGAATTACCTGGATAAGGTTTTTTCGGAGTTTTTCCTTATCCTGATAGACGAATGTCGGGTAACTCTAAACTCCATGGCCTCCGGATTCCTTTGAGCATCATTTCACCCATTTCATTCATCCTCTGGTATGACTTTAGCGTTGTAGGACGTAAATTGCACAAAAAAGGTTATCCTCTATCCACACGAAATGCTTTCTAAAATCTTTTTGTTTTATCATGTATAAGAAAAAAGCATGTAACATTAGTTTGTAGAAATGTGAATTGAGAAAATCATGTGCAAAGCCCATCAAATGAGAAAAAGAAATATATATACACAAAAATTAAAGATAGCTGTAACAAAGCCTATTGTTCCTCAGTTAATGTTTATTCATTAAAATTTCATGTCCTAATTCAACTGAGTAGAGATGCTATATCCAACCAATGCGCAGTGTGCAATGACCTACATTTTACGACGGCTTTTCGAAAACTGGGAGGGGGTGGGAGGACCACACTCCTCAGTTTACAATAGCCATTCGTCATGCAGATCATAAAGTGTAACATTTTTATGTTGGTGCGTGTGCAGAACACTGTGAACCCCGTAAATAATGCCTTTTATTGGGAGCACTGCCACCAACGTATATTTACCAATAGAACTTACACCGAAAGGTGTATATTGCATTGTTTTCGGTATTTTCTAGAGATCAATTTGAATTGTAGGGAAATGTTCTACACTGCTCTATGATATTACAGCTAGAATTACATAATTTGTTTATTGGCGGATGTGCGGAAAGTTGTCGTCTCACGCCTATGGCCGAGTTCTGGCTTCTCAATCCAAAAGTCATGGTGTGCTGTTCCTTCTAAGAGCAGGGAGAGTTCTTATATATACAACTAGGCCATGTACTATATCCCACCCAAACATGTTAAGTCAAGATTTTCTCGAAAATATATTTTGAGGTTCTTTGAGCATAAGCGGCTGCGCCGTGGCTCAGTGGTTACACCACATGGCTCTCACCAAGGCGGCCCGTGTTCGTTCCCAGGCAACCGCAAAGTGAGATTTGTGGTGGACAACACGGTGCCTGGTGGGTTTTCTCCGGGATCTCCGGTTTCCCCCGGCACCTCATTCCAACGGTGCTCCATCTTCATCTCATGTATCATCAGTGTCATCGCCTGCGGTGCCGTATGTAGTAAAAGCGGGCGTTAAACACTACACATTTTTGAACCCAATATAAGAAGTAGCAAACTAATGAAGACCCGACGATCTTGGAGGTCAAGCATTCTCCTAGACCAGGTTGCGCAACTACCTTGTCTTTCACGTAAGCAGATATCTCTTTGTGTATAGTACTATTTAAAACCCGTTCAATTGTTCTGGTAGTTACAATATATTCGCGAGCAAAGGGTTCCAAGTTGGGGCGACAGTTAAGCAAATAGTGTTTAGCTCAGGGTAAGACAATGAGGTTTATCTCTGGGTATGCGTGGATATGTATGAGAAGGATGGTCTTAATTACACTGGAATGCCCGATTCAAACTGGTTTAACGACTGCTTCCTTTTATCAGAACGTCGAACTTGAAGTTGCCCACCAAGGGTTACCAATATTACTGTTTATGAAACACTTATTACTCGATAAAACTTCATTCGTTCTTCACGTACATATGAACCGACAAATATCTTCTCTCATCACTTCTAGTCTGCCATCGACCAAGACAGAAGAAGTGGACTGCCCTAATTGGCCCCCAGCCACGAACTGAATGACTACAGCTCGTCACATTCTCGAAGCCCTCTTTTCACACAAAGATTCCCTTTGTAACAATTTTGTCCATTGTGATAATGCTCATGCCATTATTAAGGGTCCAAAGAATAACTTATTCAACAAAGTCAAGTAGCAACCTTTAGAAATCTGCTAAGAACACTGTTTCTTACATTTCTTTTTGTTAAAACAGCTATTCACCCCAACTGCTATTTGACTCAACTGCAGCTGCACGTGTTGTAACAAAGTTCCAACATTACTTTTAAATCCATCATGATTCTTTACTTATGGCAATCCTTTAATTTCGGTATCATGGTGTGAACCACAGGCCCAAAATATTACTCAAGCTATCCACTAATCTCAGATGCAGTGACTCTTGGATTCTGCTTCACCATTTTTATTATATGCCCTCTGTTTCTGGTGGTGAGTTTAGAAGGAGCGCCATTTCTAGGTTTATTTACAACATTATTTGTCTGTTTGAAGCGTTGAATTATGCAGAACACTGTAGTTTTGCTTCTGTTAATGGTTTTGGCAATTTCAGAGAATGTTTTGTTTGTTCACATTAATCATAATATTCCACTCTTCCACAGTTGTCTCCTTAACTTTGTCCCATATCACCTGTAAGTTCACAATCGGCTGAATAACTTTGAGCACACTGTCTTGAGGTGGGGAGCGTGTACGGTACGTCCAGCCACCTTTCTCTCTGTTCAGTTGGGTACTTATAAACTCCAATAAGCGGGATAATAGAATAAATACAGCAAAGATTGTGTAATAAATACATGCAAATATATATTTTAAATATTCTTTCCGAGACACAAAGGGGTAGTATTTACATGTTTAACAATTCAACGCTGCCAAATAAATATTACAGCATTTATAATACGTGCAATATTACATATTATATTATTCGAAACTTCTGTCGGCCTCTGTACCTATATTTCATCTCACACTTTCTTCCCTGCTATGAACTTAGTAATTTTCAAATTTCAATTCATGAAGACATGTATGTTACCCAACTATTATGTGTTTCAAATGGGATGGTGTTTGTCCTTGAGCGCTACTAGATGAGCAACCAATCGGAGTACTGCGGTGTTCTCGTATGGCATTTCCCCTTAGTGGTGTGTGCCAAGCGCAACCTAATCAATCTCTAATAAATACTATTCAAGCTAAGACAAAAGTTCGATTTCGCAAAACTGCTCCGTGAGGAAGGTGCAGAGTAATGTATCTAACATAACTGCAAAAAACCCACATTTTAGGCTCAAATAGTTTTCCTAATATAAATAAATGAAGCAATATTATATTATAACAGTGTATTGCGACGTAAGCATTGCAATGTGTATCATTGTTGGTTGGCATGTATGCGTGTACGTATATTTGTAATTACTCTGAACTGAAATGTAAACATTTCACATGACGTGATAAAAGAATTACTTTTAAGAGGCTAAGAAGTTTGATAAATTTGAACGAGAACACACAATACACTTGCTGCTGGCTTGTAGTATAGTTCATCGGCATAACGTGACTTGTCACACTATGTGTTTGATTATGAATCGTACGTAATGTCTGTTTACTCTAGACAGTTGAAAGCAGTATTATTCAATTGTTCTTCCGTTTAAAAGCCAGGGAAAGTGTATCAGCTTGCAATTGAAATGAGACACGAGGTATTACCTGTAAACCACCTTCCACCTTACCACTGCCAGAACAATCCAATTGAGTTAATGTGGGCTCAAATGATGTTTCAAACGGAAATAATACTTTTAAACTGACTGACGCTGAACGAGTAATTCACCAAGAAATTGACAAGGTTGCACAAGACTGGGAAAACTATTGAAACGTGAAGATAAACTACAAGAACACTGCTTTTGGAAAGAAATAGCACGTGACGAGATTTTGGATTCTATCATCATAACAACACTCAGACGATGAAGACAGTGACAATGACGAACTGCCTCTTAACGGAAGTGGCATTCATAACTATTTGAATGCGCCGCTGGCAATTTCGTTGGAGTAGAGAAATAGGTCATTCATAAACTATAATTATTTTTTAAACTATATGTTTAAGACGTATGCGTAATATACGAATGACCATGTTTGAACAACTGGTTTGGAAAATTCAGCTTGCGTTCCTCTACCTCTAGCACCAAGACGACTTGCAAGTGTGCGAGAGAGAAGGAAATATAAAAAGAGTATGGTTAACGAGGTGGCAACGCTGAAGGCTATAAAACATCTCATTCGCTACAAGCCAGAACTCCACCCATTTGAAGCACATAGTAGCACAGTCCAGAGACTGGCTTTCTGCAGTAATGAATGACATTCTGTCTCATACATACGCCTGCACTCATACACACGTTTGTACTGTGTAACAGTTCTTTTGATTTGTATTTAAAAAGGGTATGAAAAATTTATAAATTTATAAAAGAAAAACAAAACAAATTTGTGTCAAAATATATGCAATTTTTTGATCGGCCGTAGTAATAATTGCATTACGTAATGTAGTGACGAAGTGGAGACGTAGGCCAATCATATAAAAGTAATATATGGGTAGCGATAATAACCAAGGATTAAATAGTCCTGCTGTAAATACCGGGAAAAAAATTCGCCTTTCTTTCTGGAACACCACAGAGATCGGACCTTTTTTAAATTCCTCGAAAATATTTAAGTGTTGGTTCAAGTTATAGTATAAGATTTATTCCGATCAAAGTATAAAGTTTTGTGATTAGAACTGTAATGGATTTGGTGTTAAAAGAAATAAACAAAAGAATGAGCTTTTATAGAAATTACAATTAAAAATCTTAATGATTTCTACACTCGTTACCACCAGCTCACCTTGGTAGCGTGCTGGTAGCATGTCTGCCTCACGTTCAAGAGGTCCCGAGTTCGAATCTCGGTCAGGGTGAGTTACCTGGATAAGATTTTTCCCGGGGTTTTCCCTTATCCTGTAAGATGAATTTCGGGTAACTCTAAGCTCCATGGACCCCGAGTTCATTTGAGCATCACTTCATGAATTCTATTCATCGTCCGATAAGACTTAACGTTGGAGAAATTAAATTACCAAAAAAAAACTCGTTACCACCCTTGTAACTTAGAGTTTTCATTGCTCTTAAGTAAGAATATAACAGAAGAATATTAAAAGCTAGCCGAGGCATAATTAAGGATGTTCCTGATAACTTCGGGGAACATCTTCATCAAGTCATAATATTTTGGAGCAAGGTAACATCGACGAAGGAAGACCAACGACGGGAAAGGAGATATCTTCACGAATCTTGCTACATAGTTCGGCACAACGTGGGGATCATAGGATCTCCAACATCGCACCAACTCCCCAGCACCAAAAGCTTATGTTTTAACATGATTTTCACAACGTTGGGCATATAGTTCGTCGTCTTCGATCATCGCATGTGTAGCAGAATAGAAATGCTGCTGCAACTGGTACCTGGCTCAGTGGGCTCAAAGTTTAATGGTAGGGAGCTGCGCAAGGATGGAAACTCTACTGCGCATCACACTAGGGAATCACACTTTCACCTGAATTTTCCCGTTGCATTCTGCAACTGTGTTAACGCACGAAGGGTAATCTGCTTACGTGAAAGACGAAGCAGTTAGCCTATCTGGTTACAAATTATGGGGACGATAAGATCGTAAGTTTGGGGTGAAAGGACTTCAAACATCTGAGGAAAACGATTTTGCTCCTTTGTTATTGTTACAATGATTAAATAATATTGTTATAAAATGTTTTCAATTCCGTATCTTAGATATTGACCAGTGTTTATAAGAACGACTTTAAATTCGCTTTAATTAGTTTTAAAGCAAGTGCCTCTAAAATAATAAAAGTATTTTTTGCAATAGTTCGCCGCCACACTTTTCTAGCTTAGGGTGACAACGACAGAAGCATTATCTGTGCTCATGAATGACACATTTTTACAGCGTTTATTTTTCAGAAACATGCAAGATTTAAAACTGTCGAAGTCTCGTGGCCCCATTGGATGCAGAGCCAAAATAAACAAAAAATTATCGGCATGCTTGTGACATTATCTGAATCTATTTCCAAACACAGCGAGATGAAAAGTTCTAAGAGAAGCTGGCTCTCTGCCCATCGCATAGTGCAATCTGCCTAGCAGACAAACACAAGTGATTTATCAGTTCCAGCGACTGCAACACAAAACGCAGCATTTTCCAGCACAGAATGTTTATTTCAGTCAGCAGTCATGAGATATGCGTCACAGTCTTGCAGTGCTCACTGTATGCAGTTCCATAATTAAATTCCAAAGCCGCTATACATAACTAAAATCCAAATGGAATCTATTTTAGCTTGCTAATTTAGACTTCGTGAAGTGCAGGTGTTGCAGTTCAACAGTAAAAATAGGCGCAACATGGAAAGGGTGCTAGTAAATTAACTTTTAAGATAATTAGTAATATATATAACTAAAGACCCTTAGCGAGAACTGGTCTATGTGATACAAGGGTGCAAAGATATCGAATAATAATCAAATTTAGAGAATGTTATGAAGATAGCAAGTGTCAATGGCAAAGGGTAGTGAAATGAAACGATTGTTGATTTAACTCAGCTTTAAATATCCTAGTTACTCTTCTGCCGTTACATTTCTTACATCATCGTCTCACTTCAGTAATGTGATCCAGTTCAAATGTTCCCACAGCAGTTCACTTTCTTCGCGTCGTAAAGAAATATGAAGGGGTTTAGAAGTTGTCGCAAACTCATTCGCTGTCTTGCTCGCTCACTGACATTGCGCTACTTAATGCCTCTCTCACTAACTCCTACAGACTCTCTCCTTTCGCTAGAGAGCTAAATCGCGCGCTGTAGGAATTCGCATTTGTGGACCATAGCTTCAGACCCAAGCTTTAGAGAACAGCAACAAAATTAGGAAAAGGGCCATTTCAGAGCTTCTAATGAATGCCTTGAGAGTTCCAAACATCGCCATAACATTGTTTTGAATTGTGTGTGATGTTGACATGCGGACACTTGTAGATTAGAAAGGGAAAACTGAAACTATATCAAGGGGAAGACACGTAGTGGCTGTGTGACGGCAGCTCCGCCAGCTCCTTGCGCCAAATATGCTCCCGACCGAAGAGCAATTTACCATGTGACGTCACCGCGCTTATTTCTGCTGCCTAAGAGGAAGGAAATAGTTTGAAGTGTTGGGGCTCCGACAGCGTAGCAAAGAGAGGAAACGTATTGAGTATTGATAATATGTACAGCTTACATATTGTGTGTTGTAATATTAATACTGACTGTTTTAATTACACAATTGGTCACATTTATAAACAATTACATTTTGGCTCTGTGCTATGACAAAATATATGAAACTTCAACTCGGAGTTTTTCTGAAGTTCAGGCATGTTATAAAATAAATAAAATAAAACATAAAGTAATTTTCTCTGCAAATTAGAGCAGATCCATTCATAACAGAATGACGTGGATATTTTCCGACATTTTCTGTTTCGTTTTTCTTTAACTAGTCCATCAATGTCAGGACGTAATATCTGGGAAATTTATAATCGAAGACTGCATGTTACATTGTGAACCGACAAGGTACTTCGGGGCTTGGACTTAGCTAATTTCTAACCAAACAAAAAAGCTTTCGCACACATATGTCGAGCCAAACATACACAATTCCCGTGCGACAATTGAATACAACCTCGAAAATATGGTTTAGGGGACATTCTTGTAAAAATCAGCCAATTCTTTCTTGTATGTATATTTGTCCTTCAATAAATTGTCACATTGTAAATTTAACAGTCCCATTTGGTACCTGGCAGCTACATTGTTGTCATCGAGTGTACAACACCTGACTGAACCCTCAGATTGTTCTCACTGCCCCATTTATATAGGCAACTTGGTGCTACACGGCTCCTGCCTGACGTCACACGCACTGCAGGTCTCACTCCCAGCTGAAATACATCACAACTCTCGAAGATGTCTCTCTCTGAACTAGGTGATAAACACAATTGTTTTATTTAAGGGAACTGTGAGGTTATTTTTACCCAGACAGTGCTAGTTATTAATAATATTGAAATATAAATATACAGAAAGATAAACATTGCAAGATATTGAAATTTGGTATAATTATAGAATAAGGATGTGTGCATTTAACGACTGTATAATATTTACACGAAGTTCCTACAGTTCCTTGCAAAAGGGGAATAAGGCACTCTATGTATCCTGTAAAAAGTATTACATCCTATAATTCAGGTGTAAGCTCCTTGTAGGATTTTAAAGCTATAGCCACCAATATTTTTCCTAAATAACATAAAACACAGTTTTATAATCTAAACTAAATAAAAAGCATACATATTTTATACTATGCACATGAAAAATTATTTAGTTGTGTTAAAAAACGGATAATACTTTTAAGGACTGAATTTTATTTTCGCTCCATTTTATAAATCATATAAATATAAAAGTTCAATTAATGTGTTCAAGGAACATTAACATATAAGTACGAAAAATGTTGTATTAATATATGTTGTAGTTGTTGAGAAACATGCACCTAAAGTATGAACAATCAAGGTTTTGGGAAATCACGAACAGAGATTAAGCACCATTATTTTTAAATTATACATAATCTCAGAAGTTGCCTGCTCCATAATCCTGCTCAATTAGGTTTGCTTCATCTTTTATTTTCCTTTTCTTACTTCTAACTTTACTTTCAAGCAACTGCGCTGTTCTTTTTGCCTCTGAGAGTCGACGCACATGTTTTTTTTAGACATCCTGCCCTCATATTTTCACCAACCTTTATACTCATATTTATCATTACGTTATGTCTACTACTGAACCCATTATTATAACAAATAACACTAGCATATACACCAATTTTTAAAGTTTTTGGCCCAACATGCACAGTTTTTTGAATACATTCCCATATTATATGATCTCCGTAGGCAAGGGGATCCATCCACTTCAGCTGCTGAGGTGCGGGCGCTGCGGACCCTTAGCACTCGTTGTACCTCTGACGTTACCAGAGGAAACTCGGGCAGAACTGCCGAGCCACTCCGTAGGGGGCTGTTGGGATTTGGGTTGGACTCGATGGGGCAGTGTGTTCCCGACACCCACGGGGAATTGGATACATCCGGCCAGGCTTTTGCCGCCCGGAGGGGGTAGCGGGTTGCCTAAAAGGTCCCGGGTACCAGCCTGCAGAGCTAGTAGAAGGTGTACTAGATCACCAGGCGAAATAAAGAAATAAACGAGTGAAGCAGCAGGAAGCAGAATGACCAACAAGTAAATCAAAATTTACTACATGTAAAGTGGGTTAGGTGAGAAATTTCAAGCTTTGTAAGTATGCCGAGTGAAATATGTATGCAGAAGTTCAGAAAGTGGGCGTGTCATTAGGCCGCCATCTTTAAATTGATGGATTAAAGGGCTTCAACCAGCTGACACCCTATGTTTTATATAAACATATTTGAAAGCTGAAGAATTACACAAATTGTAACACTAAAAGCAAATAATCGATTTTTTGAAGCCCATCGACCTCTGAGCGCCCTTAAGTTGAAAATATAGTACATAGTGCATTTAAGCCTGTTGTTATTTACACTTCATTCTACGCTATTCCTTCACTGTAAATGTGTGCCATTATTTCGTAATTTCTTCGAATTCAAACACTTCTCTGCAAGACGGAATCTTGCGTAAACAGAGAATAAATCCCGAAATGATCGCGTTACGTTTTAGTGGTTTTACTGTACAAACAGTAGTGTCATCTTCAGGGCTCTAAAATTGCCGAGATGAAGTACGCTTAAAGAATGTGGCCAGGAATTCGGAAGATTGACCATTAGTATGATCGAGTTTTTGTCATTCCTTTAATGTTTTAACGGCCCCTTGGTGTTTATAAGTGTACCAGTCAGGGCGTGATTAAACAGCTAGTATTAAAATACTTAGCTTTTAGTGAAGCTTTTAACTTGTGTTTGAAGGGCCTGTGGAATAAATGCAATTCCAGAAGCTGTATGCCATTAGAACATTAGATTTCCCTGGCCTCCTGAGGGTCGTGTAACAAACAAACAGCGGCGGCAACTACCCCCTCCCATCCACTTAGCATGCAACAACTACTGCATACACATGCATGGAGTCGCTACTTCAGATTCTATCAGGATCGATAGATGCAAGAACATGAAAATTTATCACGTCGTTAAAGTGAACGATAATGCCGCGTTGTTGCCATTAAGTAAGATGGCGAACTCTTTCTTATCACCAGCATCTTTTGCTACAAACACCTTCCTATAAACTCGCATGAATATTCACACATTCAATTCTAACCTTTATTTTTATCGCTCGTTTCGCGTTCTTTACCGATCTAATTTCAAGCAAACATCTATTGTAATGCGACGCCACACATGAAAACTTCCATGCATTTTTTATGAGGCAGTCGGATTCAATCAAATTTTATACCGCTTGTTTTTTATAGGATACCAAACTTGCACGTTGTGCTCTTTTTTGGGGGAAGCATATTCATACATTTAGTAAAGTTCATATGTTTTGATAGGACAAAACTGCGGTCGGATCTCTCATGAAAACCTTTCGAAATGTCCTGAATGAGCATGGCCTGCTTTAAAATTTTATTGTTAGTACGTGTATCTTTCGCCGAAATAAGGGTATCATATTTGAAGAGTACTACCTTTAACATCCTTTTTTAAAGCACATTTCGTACTGAAATTCCAACGCCAACTTAATAGTATTACCTTTAACTATTACCAAATCTGATTCCTAAATTACATTGTTTTTGAAAAAACAGTAAAAAAAAAAACACATTTCATGTTTCATAATCATTTACCTTTGTACCCAAACGTATACAAAACATTAACAATTATATTATTAATTCTCCTACTAATAATACTTAATGTTGTGACTTTGAGGGTTCAGAGATTAACACTAAAAGGACATGCGAGTATGGTCTACCGAGAAGGACCAACCCGTCATTTTGACGGGTGCAGTTTTATTTACCGTTTTTAAAATGGTAAACAAATTTGAATGCATACCGGCTTATTTATTATTATTTATACAGTTTACCAGTATATAATTTTACTTTTGTCTGAAGCATTACATGGTAAAATGAACATTTTAAGCCTAAAAATCAATCCAAATAAATGCCATAAACAAATGTAAAATGGACAACTTCCCTTAGCAATCACATGTGTTTCAACATAAAGTTTTATATACTTCACTATATAGTAGAGAAAATACTTATAAACCTGATGTCGCCCATTCAAAGCCACCTGCAGCATCGTAGCACCTATCGCACATGCATTCAGCGTTGCCTAAACGTGGTCCACAAACATACTTGATCCTAACTTGTATATGAACTGACGTCTTCTTATTTTTTCACCTGTTACTTCCTTATTGGGTACCCATGCATTAATAATGGAATGTGTAGTGTTTAACGCCCGCTTTTACTATATAAGCCACCGCAGGCGATGACACTGATGATACATGAGATGAAGATGGAGCACCGGTGAAATGAGTTGGTGGGGTAAACCGGATATACCGGAGAAAATCCACGCCAGCGCCGTGTTGTCCACCACGAATCTCACTTTGCGGTCACCTGGTATCGAACCCGGGCCGTCTTGGTGAGAGCCAAGCGGTCTAATCACTGAGCTACGGCGCGGCCCATGCATTAATAGCTGCAAATACCAACAAATTGAAGAAACATGCATAGGCTACCTTCTGCATCCTGATTTAGCCCGCCTCGGTAGCGTGGTGGTAGAGTATCGGCCTCACGTTCAAGAGGTCCCGAGTTCGAATCTCGGTCAGGGTGACTTACATGGATAAGTTTTTTCCGGAGTTTTCCCTTATCCTGAAAGACGAATGTCGGGTAACTCTAAGCTCTATGGACCCTGGACACATTTGAGCATCATTTAACCCATTTCATTCATCGTCCGATATGACTTCACGTTGGAGGACGGAAAATTACAACAACAGAAATGCATCCATAATTAACTGTGTCCAGTCAAGTCATTTGATTGATGATGGTGCTACTGTAGTACGCCACTGATTCTGGTAAATTTTTAGGATGTTGTTTATATATAGCAATTCTGTCATCCATTGAACTCAAAAGAAACACATTTTTGTTCTTTTTCTTCTGATAGCGTGTCAGAGTTATGTCACCTGACTTATAAAGTACAGTTATGTGCAAAGGTGCTGCAGCAGATTTTGCTGATTGAGGGATTTGCCTTCTACATTTCTTTACTTGCCCACAGTGCTTGTACTTTTACTCTTCAAACTTTCTGCAAAGCATTTGATTGTGTAAAAGTTGTCACGTGTAATATTTCTTCCTGCAAAACCTAAGGGCTGTATAATAAGCTTTACAACATCTTCTGCAAGAAGAACACCCGTGGGGCGCTGATCGTCATTGCCCAGGTGAGGAAAGCCGTCTACCAGATACTTTGAATTTGTCGGGTTTATTGCTCATATATTGAATGAAAGAGCATCTAGCCTTGCAAGGAAACAATTTCTCATCCACAGTGATATTTTCACTTGGTATGTAACACTGCAAGGAATTGACAATAAAAGGACTCCAGACAAGAGTAGCAGCTGCAAAGCGATCTGTACTTAGTCTTTGAGAACGTGTGTCCTGTCATAAAATCGCATAAAGCACAAAATATCAGCGAATATTTTTCTGCTTATTTTGTTCCTGAAAAATGGTGACTTCCAACCACTCGACCATAACAACTCCAGCGGAAAGCTTTTTGCTCCAACACCTAAATTCATAAGTGCTAGCACGAATTGCGCCACTTGGGAAATAAAGCTTTCTTCGTCGACAAAGGGTCTGCAGAATGCCATAAACCAATAAGGAAGGAAAACATAAACATATGTTGACAGATCCGAAGGCTAATGTTCACACATCCGTACCCGTCAAAATGACGGATTGCGATCCTTCTAGTAGGAATTGTTTGTACCAGATTTTAGAAAGGTCGAAAATGCTTAATTCTTCGTGGACGTGTTTGTCATAAGTACTTATTAAAAGTCGTAGAACACGGAAAGTGTAGAACAAAAAACATGCAAGATATAAGCTTTTTAAAGCTGCGCATCCATCAAAATGACGGGTGCGGTCCTTCTAGTGTTAAAAGTCTAATTCTCAGAAATTCAATGTGCTCTTTATTTCCGTATAGAAAGACAGTTTGTGCAACCCTTTGCAGCAGAATGACGTAACATACACCAACACAGTTTCCCGTGTCTTCACCACAGGTAAACAAAGAAAAGAATTCACTTTTAAATCAGTAGATAATTATCAGTTCTCAACTTGCAACTCGGTACAGTTCAAATCTCCACACAACTCACTCAATTTACAAGGCCATAGACAACTCACAAGTAGCTTCGCTGCACGACTCCTTGACCAAGAACCAAGAGCGAGAACAAGTCATCCGGGTGCTCCTGGACGGTGGGTAGAGCGCCACGGTACCTATCCGCTGTGCGGATTTAACCGTGCGATCTTAAAGAGTTTGTCTTTCCTCCAATGCTTGGATGTCCTTGTTAACTGATGGACCTGATTCGGCCTCTGCTAGTGCTCTTGGCGGCGGGATGAGCTTCCAAGTAGGAGGCCAGTGCCCTAAACCGCCACGCTAGGGGCGGCTTGCGTTACAGTGTCCGTCCAGAGGTCGAGTGTTTGGGGACCGTTTAGGTTATGGTTCTCATCGAGCTCACACAGGGGGACCTGCCTGCCAGGGATCAGCCGACGGGCCAGATCCAGCCCTAGTGTGGCCGGGTCATAGTGTACTGTTGAGGGGATGAGAGGCTGGTCTCACCACCCAAGGGCGTCCTAGGGGAGGCGGGAGCTCTTTCTCCTCCTGAGCACACGGTGGTCATATTGCCCTAGTGTGTTCACTAGGTGGTTGGGATGGGATGTAATCCTGGCATACAGTGTGCGCGAGCGTTCACGCACAACGTCGTTAACGTAAGGTATGCCAGAATGTGTGTGTAGGATGTGTGAAGGAAATATACGTTCAGTATCGTAGATCATCCTAAGCGCCCTGTTCTGCACGGCTTGCAGTCTGCGGATGGTGGTACGAGCCACCGATCCCCAGACCTCGCATCCATACAGGATCAGGGGCGGGATGATCACACGAGACACCCGTAGTTTCAGGCGAGTGGGCATGGTCGATCGTAATATTGGGTACAACTGCCTAAGCGCAGCATGGCCGAGGCATGTGGGGTGAATGTGAGGCCGCGGTCCAGTCGGACACCCAGGTATTTGCCAGTTCGGACCCAAGGAATCCTTCTATGCCTCAAGCGCAGGTCTGCATCCGGGCGCCAGCGGAGGACCTTCCCCAGCAGAAGGGCAGAGCTCTTCTATGGGCTAATGGTCATCATCCACCTTTCACCTCGGAGTGATCTTTGCAGCTGAGGGAGGTAGTAGCGGACGTTTTTGTTCTGGGCCAAGATGAGGACGTCGTCGGCATATTGGCACAGAACAGTGCGAGGCTCTGTAGGGAAATCAGAAATGTAGGCAGCAAAGGGTAACGGCGACAGTACACTGCCTTCCGCGACTCCCACCGCTATGGGTCTGACGGAGGAGAGTCTGCCTTCGACCCGCACCCTGAAGGTTCGATCCCGGAGGAAACTACTGATCAGGGTGAGGTATGGGGAGGGGAGTTGTGCTTCCTTGAGCTTGTATAACAGACCCTGGTGCCACGTTGTGGCGAAGGCCTTGTCCACGTCCAGGAGCACCGCGACGCTATTGAGGTTGTCCTGGAAACCCAGGGCAGCCTTTTCTACCAATCGCAGTAGCTGCAGGGTCGTGGAGTGGCCCCGACTGAACCCAAACTGGTGTTCCGGTTGGAGGTGCCTTTCCTCGAAGAGAGGAGTCAGGCGGGCCAGGAGCAATCGCTCAAAAACCTTTGAAACGATTGGGAGAAGGCTTATGGACAGGTAGCTGGAAGGGAAGAGTGGATCTTTGCCGGGCTTCAAAATGCAGACCACCCTCGCCTCTTTCCAACAAGTTGGAAAGTGGCGGAGGTAAAGGCGGCCGTTGTCCCTTGTTTATACCCGAGCCAATGTTTCTCGAAACTTGAAAAAACACGATCTTCCACGATGGCGAGAGAAGGTAAAGAATTATCCAGATTGTCTCCGTCGCCTTCCCTCTCAACAAACGCTTGCGCGCGCGCACGTGGGCGTGGCTTGGGGAACTTTCTGTCTCTTTCTTTTCCCGCTTCTCTCTCTCTCTCTCTCTCTCTCTCTCTCTCTCTCTCTCTCTCTCTCTCTCTCTCTCTCTCTCTCTCTCGCTCTCTGGACGTTCGCATAAGTGCGGGCCGCAGCTCGCCACAAACCTATTTCCCGTGACAATATTACAACAGGAAACAATTTTATTTTACACAATGGCACCGGGGTAGCGAACGTGGTTTCGTTCGCGACTCTCGTGCTGAGGGTCCCGAGTTCTTTTCCCGGCTCTGGGGTGGCGATTTTAAGCCGCCCTATCCACGCCTTGTCCTCTGACTTGCTTATGTGAGGTGTCCCGTATGCCCAACCTGGCTCGGAGTACACGGTGAAATCATTGGGTTTTCTCGCCTTGCCATCATCATCGTTATCACCCTACCATTGGAGGTAAAGGACACCGCCCTCTGGGTGCCTCCACCTCAGAAATGTGTCCGGTCATCACGTGGTGAGGCGAGGTTGCCCCGAAAGCTGTAGTTGCCATATGGGGGAGTTGGTATGCATACATTAACAAATAAGATGATGGGTCAAACAAAGGCATTTTAAGTGTGTATAAATGTAGGAATTTGACAAGCTAATACAATATTTTTAAGATTCGTTGAGCACACTTTAAATTTGATTACAGACTGAAACAACAAGTTTTAAGTCAAATTTGTATATTTTGTAAGTGTCAAAGGTGGCCGAGAAGATAGTTTGTGGTGCCTTCACTTTCCTGTTATTCCCATATGAACAGGTACGCATAAAAATCATACATAACTCTAAATTTCCGTGATAGGTCTAATTGCAGTGGCAACAGAACGCAATTTGTATTAAATGCGAAATACAGGCTACAACCAGCTATGAGTCACAGTGTTGCATACCTATCTATATTAATTCAACTTTTAACATTTCGTTCGAGGTCTAAGTAGAGTACTGTTATCTATGACTCTTCTTCACTGCAAGGGCTAGGCATTGCTGATTGTTCCGGTTTAAAACATGTCTGACCATCGTTTTCGTGGTCTTCCTGGGTGTCTCTTACCTCTAGGTTTATAGTTCATAACTTCTTGGGATCCTATCTCTCGGCATTCTCTCAATATGCTCTCTCCATTCATTTCTATAATTTATTATTTTTTCTTCTAAAGTACTTATTTCTAAATCTTCTCCTATTGTTTCATTTGGAATTTTATCTAAAAGAGTACATCCCTTTACTGCTCTGAAAAGTCTTATTTCGGCTGACTGTATCTTGTTTTTGTCTGCTTTTGTTAACGTACATGTTTCCGCACCAAAAAGAAAAGCAGGCACAGTCATTACTTTATAAAATTTCATCCGTGTTTCTTTTCTGGTTTTTGCCTTTAGGCTTCTATTTGTTATGCCACATATTTGCTGAAGCATTTGTAAATTATTTTTAAAATCATGTTCATATTTATAACTGACATATGTTCCCAAATATTTAAAACCCGTAACATGCTCTAAGATAATATCATCAATTACTAGTTTGGGTCTAATAGTGTCTTTACCTCGAAACGCCACTGTTTTTGTTTTATTTGTGAAATTTTGTAATTATAATTCTTACATAACTTATTTAAAATATATACTGCTCTTTGCAGCTTGTCTTCAGTGTCTGTGACTCTACGAAACGTTTATAAGAGGGGTATTGGTATCTCGTCTATATAACATTTTGCATCTGTACCCTTAGCGGGGTACCTTCAAGGATGAGTGAGATGAGATGATAATGAATCTATATTTGAGGGGAGGCGAAAAGAGAGGGAAGGGCACAGACTTAAACTTACCCCCGACAAATCTTTAAGTACTTCAACATTTAAGACAATATAAAGCATTCCAGAAATCACTTACATTATAAAGCTTTCGGCTGAAATATGCCTTAAATTATGCTTTACTAATTATGGTCAAATGTGGTTAAAATACCCATCGGTGAAAGTTGCATCAAAAGTGCAAAAATTGAGAAATGTTTTTGCCCTAATTAAATTTAGTAATCTTGTACTTCAATTTCCTATTATTTTAATGCCATACAACCCTTTGCAGTTGTGGTATATGATTACTTAAGTAAGCCATTGTAAGTGGACACAGTGCTTTATATTACCTATTTTGGTCATTTTCTCGTGTTTTTTTTTTTTTTTTTAATTTTCAGCGCTTTTCAGAAAATAATTTTTTCCATACAATGAAGCTTTCAAATTGTAAGCATGAAAACTTTTGTGCTTCGACAAAATCAGTACCAAAGGAAATTGATGAGATGATTTCTATAATGTCACCAGTGTTTGTGCAATTAAATAAAGCACACATTTCACAAGCAAATATTAAAAATTATTGAAAGGAGAATTGAAGATCTTTTTTTATCCTAAAGCAAGAGTCAGAATGAAATTTCATCTAATAAATTTACTATGAATACAACCACGAAGTATTATTATTATTTTCTTAAAACTAAAATTGTAACATATGGAACAGTTTCATTAAATGACAATAAAACATTATAAATATATGAATATGACAAGAATTATTTTTGAAACAGTTCTGAAAATTGGTGTGTGAACTATTGTTAATACTACAATAATTGCGTTAAAGTTTTAAGTCAATCCAAGGAGATATTCACAGAATTGTCGTACAAATTTTAAGAATATTTTAATTGTCACACAATATCTTAAATATATTTTATTTAATAAAATTTTTGGGACCATTTTTAAAAGGACTAACACACCGAAGAGTTTTCCAAATACAAAGCTCCTCTGAAAAATATTGATCTGCAGTCTTTGAACAGCATTTTGGTTTGCCGGCAGTAACACAAGGATTAAATCTCTGTGGACTCCATTACCTTAGTTTATATGGCTTATCCTTTGTTATTACTTTTTATAATTATACCAAGTAGCTACAGGAAATATCACTGTAATTACGTCTGGAAAGAGTTTGAGGGGTCCTGAATTTCCAAGAGAAAAATTGGTGAACGAAAGGGTTAAGGTAAACAACATTCACAGCTATGCGGATGCGCAGCTGCTATTTCCGTTGGATTAGAAAAACAGATAATTAACAAACTATAATTAATTTTAAACTGAATATCTAAACCATTTTCCTAATATACGAATATCCATGATGTAATGTGATTTCAAAAGCTGCATTATTATAAAACTTTGGAAAATTCAGTTTGCGTTCCCTTACGTCTAACCTCTGTTTTATATAACCTTGCCCCGCTAGCATGTATCACTCTGCGTGCAACTATAGATGTATTATTTTATCTTGACAGGAATACTGCGCGGTAGGGATGAGTAGCAACTGTCGTGGGAATAGTGCACATATCACCAAAATGCGTCACACGCGTAAGATTACGAGAGAGGAGGGCGATGTATAAGGTGTCTGGAAACAAATTTCATTCTCGAAGCCAGTTTTGCAGCTCTTATAAACCAAGTTGTACTTCTTACTATGCTAGTAATCTCCACGCTTTTGTTGGACCTTAAATAGAACATGGGCATTTGGAACAACACCCTGTCCAACTCCAGCAGGCATGAAAAGCAACTGTCGGCCTTTCAGTATCGCTGCAGAGTCCCTGTAACGTATTTCACTCCAGGCATATGGTCCAGTATGTGCTGTATTTATATAAGTTTCATCCATATAAACTATATAAACTTCACTTCGATACCTCCGAATATTTCGTAAATACTTAAGCCTTATTGCACGTATGGTGCGATGTTCGAGTAAAATTTGTCTGTCACGCTTAGTGCCTTTTTTAATTCAAATAATCCTAGCTTCAAAGGAACTCTTCTTAATGTTCAGACACTGCCTTGGAAGTCAGTAGAATTTTTAGCTTCATAAGCACTTTCTTCAAAGTTGGTCCTTGTTTTTCTGTGCTTTAAAAATTATTCATATTTCGTCTAACTACTTCTGAATTAAAACATCCAAATTAGATTTTGTGCATGTTCTAAATCTTTGTTTACTGGGCATAGAGAAGGACGTTGTTGCACTAGCACCAATGGCTTTTCTTTCCTCAATATCTCTCCTAAACTGCTTTCAGACACAACTGTTGCCTCACATACCCCTCCCCAGATTTTTATAGCTGACCCAGACCATTGTTCCTTTTTATATATCTATGGATATTGGTTATTACTTCACGTGTTTTTAAATGTATCACTTTATTTCCTAATGTGCTGCTAGGAGGCGTCATTTATAAATGCCCTGTTGGAACCAGGAGACAAGCACATTATGAAACAAGCTGTAGTGTTACCGAATAGCTCTGCACGTGTTTAGTTGCTCGTAACTGGTACGAAACTGACCTGCCGTCCCCTCCAGTTGCAACCGTTCTGAAGTGGACTCGTCCAGATACCACTGCGCATCGCTCTGCACTTTTCAAGATAAAACAATAAATCTGTACCTTCCTCTTCATCCTAATTGGCTAATGTTTTTGCACCAAAGGCCATAGACAGTGCCTTCCCGTCACATTGAAACCTGCAGTAAACGTCATAATAATTGTCAGGAAGATAGATAAAATCATACAAATAACAATATGAAGGCATGCAAAATTAATGAAGTTTATAATGGAACTGATCAAGTTGAAATTGAATGAATGAGCAATGAAACTGGAACAAGTTTATGATGAAACGCCTTCGGTCTTTTCCACTGGAAATTTTTAAACCAGCCCACATACCTTGCATTAATGCTTGTTTTTCAGTTTTAAAAGTCGTGTCACGCCATACTTATCATGTGTTCTTCATTCACCAAAGTCTCGTCAAGGTTTTATTTTGCGACTTTTATCCCGGTACAGTCTGATTGTCCTTGTTAACGTCTTCGCCACACAGCAATATCGCTCCTGGAGTGGTAAGTTTTCCTGTTGTCTCAGTTTCATGTCGCTATGTTTCTACGCATCTAACACTGACACCTGTAAGTTCAGGACACAGCTGTTCGACTTCTCTCAGTGCCAAAGACGAATTATTCTCTGTGAGTGCATTAAACACATGCACCACAATTCCTTTTTCGTCGCTTTGTAAAGGTTTTCCCTTGCGATGCTTCAGCGAAAAACTGTCGGTAGGCTCTGCCATTACACATATAATAAGTACACGTGCAATAAACGATCAATAAAATAATTTAGCTCTCACACTCGGCATACCACACCGTCGAATGGCGATATATGACTAATCCAGTTCAAAACAAGGTCAGTGATAAAAGCCATATAAACAAATATGTCATCACTACCGCTAAATCACGTGCTATCGTGCCATATGCTTGAGAACAAAGGAACCTCCTCCATACTTCGTTTAAGAATTAACATGCATTTCAGATAAATCAACTCTGTTGCATAATATGTCATAAAAACCGTTACGAAAGTATAAATTTGACAATTCTCTTCCAACATATAAAGATATATCACCATGTTAAATAAGGAACTGATTTTTGCCGCACAACAGTCTATACTACAGTAGCAGCCAATGAGATGTTATAAGGTCACGTGACCGTTAAGAGATACGAGAAAAGGATTAGTGCCGTGAAGACTCACAAGTGTGCGAGAGAGAGGGAAATATAAAGAGATTGGGGATAACGAGGTGGCAACGGGGAAGGCTCTGACGCATCTGATTGGCTACAGGGAGAGCTCCTTCCATTTGAAACACATAATAGTATTTCCATAGCAACATAAAGCACTTCACAGTATGTCGGCATTTGGCGCCACTAAAGCGGGTTAGGTAGGTGTCAGCTGGTACAAACCTGTGTCGTAAGGGTGTTAGTTAATTCCAACGCACGCGGAGCTTAGAAAGACTTGTATCGCTGATATTTAAGTATTTTCCTTCGTGTTTTTTAACTGTCTATTGTCTAACTGGAAACCCCAGAATAGTTGTACTGCATTCAGAAGGCCTATCAAGGCTTTGATAACAAAACTTTGCTGCTAAGTTCTACTGGCCTTAGGTACCTAAGATATTAGCTTCGTTTTCTCAACTTAATGCAGGTACCTACGCTTCACGTTTCCCTGAAAGACAAGCTACCTCTTTCACGATCCGTTCTAGCTTGCATTGCTTTCAGATATTCATTATCAGAAAACTAGTCGGTTCTTATCCGTTCCTCTCGATCTGAATGCTTTTGTGTTGCTCGCTGAAAAGAAAGGAGAGCAATTACAGGCAATATCAATATCGTACTTTGTTTTAAATGATGTCATTCACATTTCCTCATAGTGTATGTGGACCAGTAATTTGCAAGAAAATCGCTTCGCATTTTTGCATAACGTTATAGCTATAAGGAAACGCTTTTCCTCTTCGTCGTAAAAGTTGCATAGAATATTCATGTGGTGTGTAATGATATGTTGGGATACTTCATTTGCATCTCCTTGGTACAGTAACGAACAAAACCCACCACCTGCGTCAACAAAAGACTTATACGCTAGAGGAAGAATTAAAAAAAAGGTAACAAAACTTTAAGAAATTGGTTAATATTATAAAAATTATTTGAGACCAATTTTATACTTTGATGGAGTTTTCTTTTGTGTTATAATATGTAAAGTTCAATGACATGTACATAGAATATTAAAAATGCTACTAACTTATCTAATATTTGAATTATCGGGTTGTCTCATAAATTCGTTCGATTCTTGTTACGTGTTTACGACTAACAACTCCTGAGAACACTGCATGCCCCCATTACTTTTACGTCAAGGAAGTTGCCTAAAATATGGGGTTTGTTTACAAATACACTAATTGAAAAGAATGCTATTAACACAAAACACAGTGACATCACGGCCAAAGGTAAATAGGTCAACTTATGTAAGAATTGGTAACCAAACTTCAGAAAACTACATGATTTTGGAAAAATGGAATTGATAATCTCCCTGAGAAATGGAGATATGTTATTGACAATAATGGTGCACAATGTACAAAATAAAGTTCATTTTGAAAAGCTCATTGCCTTGTTTACTTTCGATGACCTTGCTTGCGTATGTAAACAGATTACCCCTAGATAATTAGGCAACTTCGTTGCCGTAATTGTGATACGGGCATACAGTGCAGGCGTTCTTTGTCGTAAACACGTAACAAGAATCGAACGAATTTATGAAACAAACCAATACATAATATCCTAATTAAAATCGTTAATCCTCTTCAGCATATGGAAATGCTGTTACGTAAAATATAGCTTGGTACTGTTGTAGCTGAAATCACTTATTAGAGTTGCTACAAAGTGAGAAAGAACATTGTTTGAGACAATAAGGTTATCTTACTGTCTTGGTGTAGCCAGTACCACGGCTAGCGGGTGACAGAGATGCATGTCAGCATGTGTGTAAGAATATATACAATGATTATCGCACAATCTGAACCTTAGAACCTTGAACTCGAGAACAGTTTGCTTACATAGCTATTGCCCATATGCACACAAAACAAAATTATTCAAATTAGATGCGTTCCACGAAAAAAGGTGTTTGCTACAGTGAAACAAAATAGTGGCATTTCAACGATTTGTGAATATACTTTCTAATTTAATGATGTCATATTTGTCTACTGCCGTAATTGACTTTAAACCAACTTTTGTTTCATTAAAATACTGTCAAGGCAACAGGCATAAAAGTTTCGGCACAAATAAGAAAACAGTCGACGGATAAAGTTTCATGGTAATAATGAGCCTTGCTAAGCAGTTAAAGATAGCGCGTAGTGTAATCAGATATCCGGCAACGCAGATAGGTGAAATAAAAGACTTGCCGGCCCAGACGTTTCTGGAAGGTGATAGAATATTCGGATTACGTCATTAGATGCCTCTTTGATTCCAGAAAAATCTAGTGATTGTACGGAACAGTCTGGATTTCATGAATAGGTGTATAAAAAGAAGCCATGGCTAGTGATGAGTCAGTTGTGCAACAAGAATGTTGTTGTAACGAGAACTAATGTAATCAGCTGTCACGATTTGTTATTGTGTTATTGGAAGATTGTGTTGTTATGTGATGTAATGTTGTTACGTGAGAATTGAACAGTGTATCTCTATGGAAATAAAGGAGAATTTTAATTTCTACAACCCGGCCTTTTAATTCTATGAACCCACAAAGTCAAGGAAGATATGAATGTATATTTATGAAGCATTCTTATTCCACGAATCTCATGTACTGATGTTATGCATTGTGCACAGACATTTTAGCCTTGCAGCAGCAATTTCGTTTCTTTCAAGTAGAAATGTGCAACTATCATTGGTTCTCCTATATTTGAACCCTAAACTTTCAGAATATTATGCATAGAAGATACAGAAACGTATATTCTATTCCCCCCTCATTAAATTAGAGAGCCTTTTGGCCTTAGGATATTCACCCTGTCATATTAATCATAAATTTTTCTACGTGAAATACACTTTTGAAAATTTTCTCTTGCTGATAGCACGTTTTTAGCTGCCCGATGCATCCCTGGAGATCTAAATATGAAAACTTCTTAAATTCGGTAAATTGTTTGCCTTATTTAACAATGTTCGTAACAGAATGAACACTCACGTGACAAGATTGTAACATTAATTCTCGACTCTAAGCGAAATTTTTACTTTCGAAAATGCACTTAATGGACATTTGTTTGAAAAAGGAATACATATTGACAAGAATATTTGTAGTCTATTTATATCAAATCTTAGGAGTTATTTCGCATTTACTACTAGGCGCACCAGTACTAGGCTCGCTAAGCGGTGTATTTACTAACTTTAAAAAGCCTGTTTGTGCTCTTAAAAGATCACCACTTTACTGAATGTAGGTTACAAAATGCAATTGCGGCATAGCACGTGTGTGATTTTCTTCGCTGATAGTTAATAATTCTGTCCTTTCTAGTCAGGCGCTTTATCTTTCCATATCTCCGAAACCAGATGTGCTACACACTGGGGCATGGACAGTAATCCTCAGAAAAAATTGCTCTGTAACTTGGGAAAAACAAAATAGTTCTTTAATTGGTATCGTTAGGGCGTACAAATAAATTAGCTGAATGCTTCGGCAAAGCGAGCCAGTACACGTGCGTTGCTGTACAACGTTGCACGCACCTCATTGTCTAGTAGTCATAGAAGAGCTACGCCTAGTCCCACCCCAAGTTCATTCCTATTTTTTAGCTACCTTAATCTTGTTAACATTCGCATAATATTCTTCAAGAATGCCCTTTAATATAAAATTGATTTTGCATTATTATGTTAATACTAAAGGCAGAAGCATTTATTGGATAGAGTCAACATGAAAAATTCAATTCAATGGCCGGGATTTGAACCACGGATCTCCTGGTTTCCGCCCAATCGCTCTTAACCTTTGAGCTACCATGGCCAACGTGCCTTCCTGACAAATTCTCCAGTTGACTCATATATTTCCCCGGTAGACCACTAGGGACTCTCGCATCCGAGATACACCGTTTGTGGCGACTTACTATCGTAGGTATTTAAGTCCCAGGCTTCATCATTTAACTCTTATTATTTTAGTTAATTGGTGGAAATTAATCTTTTCTCCACACTAGCAGTTTATAGGCTAAGGTATTTGATAGATAGAGTCAACATGAAAAATTCAATGCCATGGCCGGCCTATATACGGCTAGTGTGGAGAAATGATTAATTTCCATCAATTAACTAAAATAATAAGAGTTAAACGATGAAGCCTGGCACTTAAGTACTTACGATAGTAAGTCGCCACAAACGGTGTATCTCGGATGCGAGAGCCCCTAGTGGTCTACCGGGGAAATATATGAGTCAACTGGAGAATTTAATGTTAGGCCGGCACGTTGACCATGGTAACTCAATGGGTTGGAGCGAATGGACGGAAACCAGGAGATCCGTGGTTCAAATCCCGGCCATGGCATTGAATTTTTCATGTTGACTCTATCCATCAAATATCTTAGCTTATATACGGCTAGTGCGGAGAAATGATTAATTTCCATCAATTAACTAAAATAAGAAGAATTTATATTGCCTAGGCCAGGTAGAAAATATGTATAAATCCACATTTGGATTTAGGATACCTTGCTTTCAAGCGCACTTTCAGAAAAGATTCCTGCTTGTAGTAAGTGTGTGTGCGTGCGTATGTCTGTATGTCTGTGTGTGTATGTGTGTGCACTATACCTTGAAAAATGCTACGTGAATAAATGCAATTGGATTAGATTGGATTACGCTACGGAGGTGATTCGGCACGGAGGTCCAACTTGGTCTATTATCAGAGGCTGGACGAACCAAGGAGTCACGACATGACAGAGGGCAGGAACCATTTGGAAGTTCTGGCAGGCCAGTATACATGGCATTTCAACTATACCGTGTAGTAGGGTTTCCAGAGCCCTTCAGCTGCTGTGGTACGGGCCCTGCGAACCACTTACTCTCGCGGTACTACTGACGTTACTACAAGAAAGTTGGAAGGAAAATTCAAGCCCCTCCTTGTCGGATTGGGTTGGACTTTAGGGTGCAGTCCGTTCCCGTCACCCAGGGGAAACTACATACACCTGGCCAGACTACAATACTGTGACTTTGTGGGTTCGTGAAATTAAAATTCCAATTGCACAAAGTCAAAATGTTCTTTATTTCCACCGAATTACAGTTGTAACACTTACCGATTACATAGAATCACGTAGCGCACACAATTGCAATTCACCAGTTCGCCTGTCATAGGTCCACTCGACACACACAATTACGTACAACTCCTCTGATAGACGCACAGTCTTCCAGTCCGTACACTAGCACGGCGCTCCTACGGCTGCTCGCCAAGAACTGAACTGACTCACCAACTGCAGCCCCTTTTTATAGGAATATCGCTGTTTCTGGAAGTCTCGCGGTTGAGTGAATCATCCTGAAGGTTCCAGACGTCAAGGATGGGGAAAGAGACGGCTGGTGACCAGTGACACTTCCCTAATCATCCCCTCAGTTAGTGACATGAGATAAATGGGCAGGCGTGGTCTGAATGCCTCCGGTCCCCTACTCAGCCGTCAGTTGGTCGCGCCCTCCGATAACTGGGTGACAGTACCAAGATGCGGCAGAGGGTTGTCTAAAACCTTCAGGCAACTAGTCTGCAGATCTGGTAGCATGGTGTGCTAGATCACCGACGCCCCCACCGAAGATGCTCGGTATTCTTCCCTTAGGGATTGACGCCCGTGAATATCGTATTCACTTCCAACCTGTAATGGGAGAAGGCTTCTAGTAGAACAAGTATTGGACTACTGGAAACACCCTTGGAGGTACCATTCCTCCCTGGCCATGGACTTAAGCAGTGACCAGAACATTTTGGACACAGTCACTGTGTACTGATTTTAAAATTCCGTTCTCTTTGATTGTCTAACAGATAAAAAAGCAGATATTATTCCTCTCTGAGAAGAATAAATATTAAAAAGCTGAGACAAGTACCAATGAATACTTCGGAAGTGATTCACTCCACAGAAAACGTTTTTGACTAAATTGTGTTTTAATAAACAAATGTACATTTTCCTTGCGTTAAGATTTTGTTTATATCCTTCAGTTTACCAGTCATACAGAACTCATCCAAATCAAATAGAATATCAGAGGATATTCCCAAAAAATACTGCCTTGGGTGATACTAACATTAAATACCAAGTTTGGTATTTGAGACCGTAGACATCTTTTGTCCTACTGTGCGTGACTAGTAGGGTTAGAAGTAGAGGTACAGCAGAGTGCGGGAAAATCCCATGTCACGGATACAGGCAGTCATATATTGTAATAGTAGGACAAATAAGTAATCTAAAGTGACATGCCAGACCGAGGTTTTCAAAAGTGGAAGAATATAGTCAATAGGGATAAAGGACATTGCACTTAGGCTCGGAGTCCATACCCTATAGTGCGATCCATGTAAACCTGAACCATTTAAATACGTCATAATTTTTGAACCAATAACAGGACACACGTGGAACTTTGGGAGAATATAGTACACAATTCGGAGCTTACATTACACTATTAACATCTCACAGAAAATGTGGCAGGCGTCCTCCACCAGCATCTATACATATTTGCACTGGTCTCACCATATTCTCTGAAGTTTTACGGAGAGTATCCTCGCTAATGTTACTTATTTCGATTCGAATGGATTCTTTGAGAACATCAATTGTCCGTGGCCTATTCTTGGACACTATTTTTGGATACCTCCACAAGAAAGGATCCGGTGGGGATAGGTCAGGTGATCTGGGGTGCCACAAAGCTTTTAAGATTATTCGATTATAATAAAAAAAACTTGTTACAGCTTCCATGGTGGCATTAGATGTATGGCGCGTTGCTCCATCTTGCTAGAAGTAACCTTCGCTCAATTCGATATCATGCAACTGCTCCGCAAATGTATTGAGGATACCCATATAAACTTCAGTGTCTACAGTCGTATCAAAGAAAATTGTTAAAAATTGTGCGTGTTGCCAGTTCTCCCAGAGCCACTGAAAACTTTAAGGGCACTGGGAGGTTGTTTTTACCCAGACAAGGCTAAATTTTACCAATATTAAAATTTGAATATATAGAAAACTAAAAATTATCAGAAATTGAAGTTCGGTATGATTACTGTGTCAGGATGTGTAAATTTAACTACTGTATAATATTTAAATTGCGTTAACATAGGTCCATGCAAGAGGGGCATAAATCACACCGTGTGCCCTGAGAAAAATATTGCATCCTATATTTCAGGTGCACTTTACTTGTAGGAATTTAAAGCTACATGCACCAAGTTTTATCCTAAATAACCTAAGATACAGTTTTATAATATCGGCTAAATGAAAATCACATAGATTTTATACTATGCATATGAAAAATTAATTATTTTTGAGTAAAGAAACAGATAATATTTTCAAGGAGTGAATATTTGTTTTCATCCATTTTATAAATCAAATGAATAGAAATGTTAGCCGTGTGTGTTCAGGGAACATTGACAAATAACCACTACAAATTTTGTGTAAATATCTCTTATAGTTTTTGAGAAACATGCACCTAAAGTATGAAAATTCAAGGTTTTGGGAAATCACGATCGAAGATTAAGCACCATTTTCAGGAAGTGTGCGTATCATTACGCCTCCATGTTTAAATTGACGAATTAAAGGACTTTAATAGCAGTTGACAACCTATGTTTTATATATATCATTTTAAAGCTGAAAAATTATACAATTTTTTAACATTAAAAACAAAAAATGGGTTTTTTGAAATCTATCGACCTCCCGGTGCCCCTAAAACAAGTTTTACGTTCTGCGAGCCTTCAAAAAGAAACTTTGGCTTATTGAAATGGTTCAGCCTTATATGGATCGCTCTGTACATAAGTAAGCTTTGAGAGACGATAAAGGCAATCTTTCTTCAATTTTCAGCGTCAGGCCGTTATTCAGTAGTCGTCAGACTTCGAGCATTCCTCACAAAATTAATAATTGTGCTGCGGGAGTAGTTGGCTTGCCTTAGTGTGATCCCGCCTTCAGTTAAGTGATACAAGGGAGAAATAGAATAGTATTGTGTTTAAGAAGTCCCAACGCGCAAGTAAAGTAAAAGAATGTGTAAAATAGAAGCCAACATGGAATCCCACAGGACATCTCCACACTCTTCAAATCACGCTGCAAGCTTTTTACTTACGTAAAGGACATTGAAATTTGGAAAGTAATATAAATATATGTAAAATATACTCTATTCAATTGCAATCCATAATCAACACAATGGTGTAAAAGTAATAATAATCCTTTTTCCAAAGTATTGTTAATCTATGGGTATATTCTTGTCTTGTTTTTAGTAATCTCTATTTAATATAAATTGTTTGGCCTAATTAATGTGATTAATGTGTAATTTTATATGTTTGAATGTAAACCTGTATATTTAATGTACTTTTTATAAATGTTACTAATTGTACTATATTGTTAAGATGGTCGCGATATGACTTAGGAATTTGAAGCGGCCTTAAATAAATTTAATTAAAAAAGAATGAGTAATGTAATTTCAAATTCTGCAATTACTTCGACTATCACTACAGAGATCTATCTCCGGCTCTGACAGTTCTCTAGAGGGGGAAGCGCGTTGTTGCCAGTTCTTTAGCGGGAATTTAAAGCAGAGGAACATGTGTATTTTAAATATTTCACGCATTTGCAGATCGTAACTTCGTAAATGCATGTGAACAACGTGTATATACATGATCCCAGAATAGTTAAATATGGACACAATATACCATTTACTGGAAAAGAAATAACAAAAAGCTACTTCGCACGAGTAGGAAATTCCTTTCTCACATAATATTGATATACATGTCGCCTTATAGCATCATTTTGAAAAGCATCAAGTGAAGCTTTAAGGCTGCCTCGTTGCCTTTGCTCTCCCGGTGTACGCAGAACTGCAGAAGGCGAAATTAAATTAGCTGAACACTTTTCCTTGGTCACATTCTTCCCACCTTCAAGGCGTCACAAACTCTGTCCAGCACCTTGGTAACAGGTAGTAGAGGTCCACCATTTTCCCGCTCCTTCTCGAAGTACTCACGTATACATTCATGGCTTTGGCTCTTATAAGAGCCGATTTTTTCTCGAATTCTGACGAACCAGTAGCCATATTACTATAATAGCGATGATAATAATAAGACTTACAGAGGCTACAAATCGGAATTCACGCACACACAAAGAATTAAACAAACCATCAGCGAGGAATCCAAAAGCAACTAAAAGTCACGTGGTCCACACAAAATTGCAACGGCAACACGGCAAGCCACGACTAGCAGCGACAACGCTGATTGGCGCTAGCAGACAGTTTAACTTCCTGACCACGACACCGGATGTACAAACTCCCAGTACCACCAACAGAAGCAGTTGGTGTGCGTGAAATGTGTGAACGAAATATTCAAATAGAGTGATGTTGTAAAGAATATCTTGCATGATAATAAAATTACAAGTTGTATTTCAATATTTTGAAGCTAATATAGCCCTATACTCTCATTATAAAGATAATTCTGGCCATATGTTTTCAATTACTCATTATTATATGTTGGTACTATAAACCATACCCCTCCACCTCCTGCAGCCACGAAACGTCAGAGCCAGAGATAGAGCGGCCGGACTGTAGATCAACCCACCTGGAACATTTTCAATATATAGCTGTGACGATTGAAAATGAACAAGACAGTATAAGTGAGATACATTAGTGAGATAAATAATTTATTTCCGTTACCTGCTACTATATCCTTCACCTAAATCTACGTTCCTGCTTACCATTATAAGCCGAGGTTCCTTGTCTCTGTTCTAAGTGAATTCTAATCATGGAGAAAACCACACAAAGGACTTGAACTACAGAGACAGAAATGCAGACCAAAAGAGACACCGTGAATCGGCTTCGAATCTGAGACTTCAACTCGAGCGAGCCTGTAGATACAGTTTAAAGCCACAGATAACTCCAATCTAATTGTTGAATGGAAAGGAATAACTTATGCACTATATTGTGCGTTGGGGCTCAAATGCTTCTTTTAATCTATGATTGATTTAATGTAAATTAATTTAATAGGTGCTAAAACTATAGCAATATATTGCAATTTATTTGCATTGTGTTCAGAATACACCACGTGTCAGTTCGTATAACAGGAATGAGCGTCCATAAACTAGGGTTGAGTTAAATCTATTCAAGTCAGTGGGACAAATGGATGGCAAGGGTGATTTGATTGTAAAGCGCCGAAGATGGGAGTTCTCCATGAAGTACTGGCGGAATAATGTAACAATTTTCATGTTTTTGAACCTCTCGTGTCAACAGTGAAGTTGATTGTATGCCCCACAAAGGGCTTGTGTATGGAAGTTGATGTTTGAGGTCAATGGTGCATTACAATAGCCTTAATGAGACAGTTTTGGCAAGGGCCATGTTGGACGCCAGAAGGTTAATTATTGAACGAAAAGCCCTGTACCTGCCAATCGCAATTGAAATGAAATCTATTTGGGGAAAATAACTCGGGGATGCTACTGACCTGTGACAGTTGTCACTCAGGTGGACCTTATCTTTCAAAGGCCTACAACTTGACAGTTTGTTGTTCCATTGCCTCCAGCATGCCAAAAGAGCTATTGATTACATTGGAATGGTTCAACTTGAGAAAAACAACCACGAGAGGAGTAGCACAGTAATAAAGTAGTATATACAACTCGCCCTTAAATTAAGTTTCCATTTGTTACACTGATCATCCTTTGTGTCCATCTGTTCTTTCGTATGCATCAACATCCCAATAAACACTGAATTTATTTGTATAATTTAAATTTTACGTACAGGTTTGAAGAAATTTTACAGACATCTTTTAGTTGTGACTGAAAACTGAATAAAAGTCACGGTACTTTAAATTACGAGCAACCTATGGCAGCAGTTCCACCAACAGTTTAATTGGATATACTCGTCACAGTGTGTCTTTAATCCATATATCACTAGCAATTCTGTTTATACATATAGACTGGAACCATTCATTTACTGGTTCCAAATTAGTTTTCCAGAGTCTGATGCAGGTATATTTGAAGTTTCTAGAACTGAATTGCATTATTTATTTTATGGTGTGTGCCTGAACATAATTCAACGAATGTGGCTTATACGCTACAACGCTACAATTCATTTCAATTGAATAGTATATAATTTCTTTTAATTACACGATTCAGAATGGATGAACTGGTCGTCGGGTTCTCATTACATGGTCTGCTCAAAGTTCGCAAGTGTCTTCTCCAGTGGCGGCTGGTGGGTTAAATTATTGGTGGTGTACAAATGAAAAATAAAATACAGATTAGTAATGACTCACCTATTTATAAAGATTCTCTGCTGTACTGTCCTTAGACCTGGCGAATTTATCGATAACTTTTGCTTTGAAGTCGCTGATCTTCATAACAAAATCTCTCTCAATTGAAAGCATTGCTAATGCTGTCAATCGGTCCTGTGTCATTGTGTTCCTAAGGAAAGTTTTTATTCTTTTTAAAGTTGAGAAACAGCATTCTGCTTCAGCGGTAGACATTGGCATAGTTAACAGTACTCGGAGGAGTTTGACATATTCGCTGAATGTAGTACATAAATTGTTTTCCTTACTGAAGTCCATCAAGCACAAAGCGCCGGACATTCCACGAAATTCCTCTCGACTCTAAATTACAGTCAGTTCTCTACGAATTTTTGTTCCAATGATAAAAGGTTAGAACCTTATTGTTTCTCTAAGGGAATCCTCTGGAAATGTCTCAGAAATATTCTTGATGAAACAAAGTTTAGGCTACCAGATGCTCCGTTAAGCTAAATCTGCCCTTTGCTTCTCTAAGAATGTCACATACTTCAAGAGCTTCTGTTCTTTTCACATCATGATCTTCTATTCTTCTCCTCTTAATTGCAGTTTCTTCGTGTCCCTCGATATCCACGCTATCTCTTACCCTTTGCACTTCCCTTTTAAATGCGTTTAGCTGGGCGATGGAAAACGTGGCATTGCAGTCTCGTTTCTGCAGCTGATTGTACAAAATGTCCACATGTGCCATGATCTTGTAGAAGAAAGACAGCCAGAATACAAAATTATAATCTTTCAAAGTGGCCATAAACCCAGAAGCCTGAACAAGTGTGGCGTTGTTGTTGAACAGAGCTCTCTTCTGAATAACCTCCATGCATTTAATTAAATTCTCCCTGTGTTCGAAAGGGCACACAGAAGCTAAGCCTGAAGGTCACGCTATAACCGTTGCTAAGAGTAGGAGGAGCTAGGTTTATAAACCTCCATTTAAGCAATGTATAAGAAGCCCCTCCCATCTCTTCACCTTCCCGCAACCCCCTCAGAGAGCCCACATTTGGGCGAAATCTTAGGTTAACTCTTCACTGCAAACCTGCGGCTCCTACAGCTTATCGCTGTTTATTTCGACTTCTGCGGTCATGGGCAGCTACAGACGATAAGCGTAATTGAAACATGTTTGTATATAAAACAATGCAAATAAGTACAACTTTAATGTGCAAAATGCACCTGTTGTATATTCAGAATCAGTGGGTGTAGCGCAAACCTGCAACATTATGGAGGAACCGCCCCTGGTCTTCTCTACAATTTATTGGACACCGCGACAGTGCATATTTCGTATTTTTGATCAAATACGAAATACTCCAGGCAATTACGTACAGAAAGTAAGTTCTGTTTGAGATTATCTCCGCTGCAGCGCTGCGATCGCAGTTCCGCACATACGCGGTAGACGCTCTGTATCAAGGTGAAGGAACGTGCGCCATTGTGAGATCGCTGTCAGTCACGTACGCTTTCTTGTGCTTGTTTACAATGTCGGTGTTGATTGAAAATCCCGCCCCTTGTGAAATCAGATCTGTGATTCGTTTTCTGAATGGTAGGAAAGTGAAACCAATTGAAATTTATCGGCGAAATTGCGATTTTACTGACAAAATCCGATGAGTGATACAATGGTGAGAAGATTGGTCCAACAGTTCAATGAAGAACGTAGTGAAGTGCACGATGAAGATCGAAGTGGGTGTCCATCTTTGGTTACAGAAGAACTGGTTCACGTGATAGATTCCAATATCCAGGAAAACAGCAAGTTTACAATTAGTGTCCTCACTATGGCATTTCCCCAAATCTCACGGTCACTAGTTCATGAAATTGTTACCGAAAAACTGAAATTTCGTAAATTTTGCCCACGTTGGGTGCCAAAGATTTTTACTGAGCAACTCAAAACATAACGGATGGGTAGTGCACTTCAGCTTTTTACCCGTTATGATGTAGACGGCGAAGAATTTCTGACGCAGATAGTCACAGGAGATGAAACTTGGGTTTCTTACGACACCCCAGAAAGTAAGCGTCAGTCAATGGAATTGAGGCACACCTCATCCCCAGCAAAGGTTAAGCCGAAACAAATGTTGACACCTCGAAAAATGATGTGCACAGTGTTCTGAGACACGTTAACGCCAGAGGTTCTACTCCCATTAGTCCTGGATCCGTAGGGCCAAGGACCCGGGCCTCCTTCGACCAGGGAGTTACCGAGCTGTCCCAAAAGGGCGCCCGGCGCCTCCGTTGGACTTTCCATAGGGCAAGACATAGAGACTAACAAGTCCACCCCCACCCCTTCTAGTCTTATGGACTCAAGACGGGATGGAAGTGGATACGCCACCTACGCGCGCCAATTCCAAAATGGGAAGGCTACCGATATGACCTCGGTGGGGCCGCCTGTTGATCTAGCACACCTTCTACTAGCTTTGCAGGCTAGTACGCGGGAATATTTGGCTTCCCTCAACCCCGTCCGGAGACTACCCGACCTCCCACGGGTATCGGGACCACTGCCCCTCGAGTCCAACCCAATCCGAACAACTCCCTATCAGGTAGGGGCTCGAATGTTCGGCCCGAGGTTTCTCTAGTAACCTCAGAGTTACCACGAGTGCTAAGGTCCACAACGCTCGCACCACGGCAGCTGAAGGGGACGGATCCCCTCCACTCGGGGAGTGTTCTGGAACAGGAAAGGCATCTTACTCATTGATTTCTTACCGCTTGATCAAACAATGAAAGCAGATATTAATTGCGAGACACCTAGGAAACTGCGCCGCGCAATACAGAATAAGCACCAAGGAATGCAGTCAAATGGTTTTGTGTTTCTTCAAGACAACGCACGACCACTCACTGGAAATGTGACGACAAATAAATATCCTACAGTTATTTGGCTGGGACGTGTTTGACCACACCCCGTACAGCCCTGACCTCACTCCTAGCGACTTTCATCTATTTTTGCATCTGAAATCTTTCATTGGCGGTCAACACTTCAACAATGACGAAGAGCTGAAAGAAAATGCTTCCAACTGGTTGGAGACACAGCTGGCAAACTTCTATGAAGAAGGTATCAAAAACTTGTGCCTCGCTATGACAAATGCCTGCAAAATCCGGCAGTTCTGTGGAGAATTAGTTTAAGAACTGCAGAAATTTGTGCTATAAATAATTTTTCTGTATTTGTACACAATTTAATTTTATTACCAAACAGAACTTACTTTCTGGACGTACCTCGTATAAAACGCAGGGTATTGCTGCATCGATGCAGAAGGAATTCACTTTGTGTAACTTTCCTAACTTCAATTTTGTCTGCAAATTCTTTCTATAACTCTGTTCTTTTTTATGTCCTTTACTGTTTATATATGGGTACAGCTGGAATATTTGGCACCAATAAAAGATACGTCCTGCTGAGTGAGGTTGATATATGTATTTTGCCAAATTCAGCAGGGGAGCTTATGCTTATCATGTAGCAAAATGACAAAGTTGCCAATTGTGAGTCCAGTAAATATTGAACTCTCCCCAAAGCTATGATAACAAGATTACCTTGGAAATAGCAAATGTGTGTTCTGAATTTGAATAAAAAGTGTATGCAAGCAGAGTGAAGTAAACAATTAGAAGTTGCATTAAACACCCTCAGGGTTCCTTAGTATTCTGAACCATTTTTGTAAAACTGATCTACCATAACAGGTAGACAAAATCTTATAACACACAAAAATATCTCTAAACCGCAGTAAGAGGTTACATGAAATTAATACAGTTTGGTTTCAATCATATCTAGTATTATTAGGTGGATAACTAAAATTCTTATAATTTTAACACGAAAAGCTCCCCTTTATTTTTTTTTTTTTTTTTTTTTTTTTTTGTACTTAGTAAAGTTCATGGATTTCAGAGAACACTCAAGGCAATCTGTTTTTTAAAACACCAAATAATAGTTTATCTTATCCATCTCTTAAAGGAACGCGTAAATCTTAATTAGTGGTTTATTTTCATAATATATGCAATAACAAAAGTAAGAACATAGCTTGTGATACATATAAACGTAAACCTACGAAGATATATAATCAGAAAATAAACAGCAAAAGATGTATTGAAAGGCTGGAACACTTAAACCTAGTCCTTGAACCGGTAAAATTAAGGGATTTCAATTTTACGTTTTATTGTTTGTTTATTTATACTTCGGGGCCTATAAGGATTGACCCTGGTCGCTTGTTCCCAGTATACGGATTATTATATGTATTCTTGGTTATAACATACAAATTCCTAAATTTTACATAGCTAATAACAGAGCAGCAATGCGGGTAAGAATATGTAAACATAAACTGGAGATGTCAGTTAGATAGTTAGAAAGAATGTATGAGGTATGTTTTTTAAGTCATTACCGTTTTGGAATTAAAAAAAACTTGCATAGATATCCCAATAATTTTATTTTTACATGAAAGCCTGTACCTTAATCTACTTTTCTACATAATTTCCGTGAATATTGAGGCACTTGTCATAACGTGGCACAGTTTTTGAATACCCTCTTCATAAAATTCTGCCGCCTGACGTGTTAACCACTGTATCACAACTGTTTTGACTTCGATATCGTCTTGAAGACGCTGACCGCTCAGATGTTTCTTCAAGTGCAGGAACAAATGGTAGTCGCTGGGTGCCAGATCAGGGCTGTATGGAAGATGATCTAGAGTTTCCCAATGAAAAGATTTGATGAGATCTTTGGTCCGATTAGCCACATGTGGATGGGCATTGTCATGCAGCAAAACGATACCCTTACTCAACTTGCCACGTCTTTTGTTCTGGATTGCACGGCGCAGATTGTTCAATGTCTCACAATAAGGCGCTGCATTGATTGTCTCATTACGAGGCAGAAACTCCCAAAAAAAACTTTGCACATGATTTTCCGGGCAGAAATTGTTTGGTTAAACTTCACATTTGTGGGTGATGATGAATGTCGCCATTCCATGGATTGTTTCGATTCTGGTGTGACCTAGGCCTCCCATGTTTCCTCCCCAGTAACAATTTGGTCTAAAAAATCTTCACCTTCATTGTGGCACCGCTCAAGGAAGGTCAATGCACTGCCTAAACTTTGGGTTATGTGCAAATCCGTCAACATTTTCGGAACCCAACGTGAACTCAATTTCCGGTACTTCAAGTTCTCGTTCATAATGCGATACAAAACACTACGAGAATATTGAGTAAAATAGTCGCACAATGATGAAATTGTAAAGCGTCTGTTTGTCTCACCTTTTCGTCCACTTTCTGCACCAAATCTTCGGTAACGACTGAAGGACGCCTACTCCGTTCTTCATCATGCACATCTGTGCGGCCATCTTTAAATGCTCTCACCCATTTCCTTACCATTCCATCACTGATAGTGTTTTGTCCGTAAACTTCACAGATCTCACGATGAATATCGATCGGTTTTACGCCTTTAGCACTAAGAAATCGTATAACAGCCCATACTTTCCAATCGGTGGGAATCACGATTGTCGGAGGCATCTTAAACACTCAGTAACCAACGTATACAATGACGAATCAGACTGTATTGACGTCAGTGCGTAGACAAGAGCTGTAGGTAACCAGCGCGCTTGCGCGGAACGCCGACCGTAGCGCTGCGGCGGCGGAATCGCAAAACGACAGAGAGAAAAGGAGTATTTCTAGTAGAGTTTCTGCCTCGTAATGAGACAATCAATGCAGCGTCTTATTTTGAGACATTGAACAATCTGCGCCGTGCAATCCAGAACAAAAGAGGTGGCAAGTTGAGTAAGGGTATCGTTTTGCTGCACTACAATGCCCGTCCACATGTAGCTAATTGGACCAAAGATCTCATCAAATCTTTTCAATGGGAAACTCTAGATCATCCTCCATACAGCCCTGATCTGGCGCCCAGCTACTACCATTTGTTCCTGCATTTGAAGAAACATCTGGGCGGTCAGCGTCTTCAAGACGATAACGAAGTCAAAACAGTTGTGATACAGTGGTTAACACGCCAGGCGGCAGATTTTATGAGGAGGGTATTCAAAAACTGGTGCCACATTATGACAAGTGTCTCAATATTTACGGAAATGATGTAGAAAAGTAGATTAAGGTACAGGCTTTCATGTAAAAATAAAATTATTACGATATCTATGCACGTCTTTTTCTAAATCCAAAACAGTACTGACTTAAAAATATGCCGTGTATTGCGAATGTATCGTTTATAATGTTACTTCTGCACAGCTGCACTATAGCAAGGAGTCATTAGTTTCAGATACCGTGACTTATTTTACACTGAGTTATAATAACATATTGTAAAATTCATAAAATGTGAAAATCAGTTTGCTTACAGTTTTCCAGCAAAGCTAAACTTTTGATTAAGGGCAATGGGAGGTCGATAGGTTTCAAAAAATCCATTTTTTGTTTTTAATGTTAAAATTATATAATTCTTCAGGTTATATATAGCATAGCTTTTCAGCTGGTATTGAAGTCCTGTAATATGTCAATTTAAACATGGCGGCGTAATCGTGATTTCCCAAAACATTGATTTTCATATTTAGGTACATGTTTCTCAAAAACAATAAAAGATATTGACACAAAATTTGTATTTGTTATTTTTCAATATTTCTTGAACACATTCGGCTAACATTATATTCATGTGAATTATAAAATGGATGAAAAAAATATCCAGTCCTTGAAAATATTATCTTGTTTCTTTTACTCAAAACTAATTAATTTTTAATGTGCACAGTATAAACTATATGCGATTTTAATTTAGCCGATATTATAAAACAGTGTCTTAGGTTACTTAGTATAAAACTAGGTGCATGTAGCTTTAAGGTTCTACAAGAAAAGTGCACCTGAAATATAGGGTACACTATTTTTTTTCAGGACACACGGTGTCATTTATGCCCCTTTTGCATGGACCTATGTTAACATAATTTAAATATTATACAATAGTTAAATGCACACATCCTTATGCAGTAATCGTAACCAATTTCAGTTTCTGATAAGGTTTTGTTTTCTATATATTCAAATTTTAATATTGTTAAAAATTAGACTTGTCTGGGCAAAAACAACCTCCCAGTGACCTTAAAGGTTACATCATATGCAGAATTTCAATACTGCATGCTTGTTGAAATGATATTCAAAAATTGTTATTTAAAAATTAGAGTAGAAGCTACATTTTGGTCCTCCACTTCTATTAACAATTTCATAAATATTACAGTTATTGCAATGTTAAAATGGAATGTGAAAGTATACACAACATATAAAATACAACAGTAAAAATTTGAAAATTTAATTTCTAACGAAATTTCATCCTGGGCTTACAGCATGTACTTCCTTTAATGCCAAATATATGTTTGGTTGGACTGTTGTTGTGTATGTCTTTTGAATGAATGTTTAAAAGAATTTCTGGGAAAGACTTAAAGACAGAAAATATCTATTGCTCTGAATGTTATTGTACGAAAAGTGTTAACTTGTAAGTTACATATGAAGACAATATAATGAGAACCTCGCAGATAGACACGCTGCTGGGATGTCTAGGTTTTCGTAATAGACAAGCTGTTCTCATGACTAGATCGATCCAGGTTGCCTCAAGCCTGTGGTATATAGCAGGGGCATATCTTGCACTGTGACAGCAAATGTCTGTCGACACAAACACAAGGTGATCCAGTTCACAGTACGCCCTGACTTGCCCTCACTACATATAAACATCTTATATAACTTGGGTCTACTGGCTGTTCTACCAACCATCCTCATAGGAGGGCTGTTCAATAAAGAACGATCATAACTTTTACGGTCATATTTTTTCGCACTAAAATTCAATCTTATTATATTCTGTTAGATGAATGTAAAACATTTAGTAGTTTCATTGTTGGTACTGCTGGTTCCCGCCTGTGAGAACCAGGCAAGTTCAGACATGTTCGGTATCGCCTACCACTACAACGGAGCTAACACGCGAGGAACAATATGAAGCTTTGAAATTCTGCTTTCGTCTCAACAAATCTTCAGTTAAGGCCTACACAATGTTACAGGAGATCTATGGAGAGTCTATTCTTCCCTACAGCACAGCTCGAAGGTGGTTTATAATGTTTAAAGAGAGGAGACAATCAATTTCAAAGGAAAGTGGACCCGGTGCTCCATTTATTGCTCTCACGGAAGAAAACATCAACACTGCTGTTGACATTGTGAGAGAGGATCGACGAATTACCTTAAGATCACTTTCTGAAATACTGAACATTTCATTCGATGCCACCCACACGTTGGTGACAGAAACATTACACATGAGACGTGTTTGTGCGCGATGGCTTCCAAGACTGTCGATTCCCGAACAAAAGGACATTCGTATGCAAGTCTGCATGCAGGCAAATTTCATGTTAGAGGAAGATCCGGAGTCTCTTTCAAACGTAATCACTGCTGATGAAACCTGGCTACATCATTTTGATCCTGAGAGCAAACAGCAAAGCTCAGTGTGGAAATCTCCTTCATCCCCAACCCCCAAAAATGCAAAAGTGGTTGGTTCTGCTGGGAAAGTTATTGTCATCTCATTCTTTGATATTCATGGAATGGCTTAAATAGCATATTCTATCTGCACACACATCAGTAACTGTACAATATTACAGGGATGTCCTGAAAACATTGCAAATCCATATCAGGCGCAAAAACCACATTTCCGTGAAGCAGGCTGGACGCTACTCCGCGATAATGCGCGGCCCCTTGCCAATTTTGTTGCTGAAGATCTTGCAAAAATCAAAGTGAAGTGCATCCCTCACCCTCCGTATTGTCCGGATTTAGCCCCATGTGACTTTTTTCTATTCCTTAACTTGAAGAAACGCCTTCGTGGGAGGCATTATCCATCATCAGAAGCAGTGGTGAAGGCTGCGGAAGCGATTTTGAAGGATCTTTCAGAGAATGGTTTCCAGCATGTCTTTGAAGGCTGGAACAAATGCTGGGAAAAAGTGCATCGAATTCAGGGAAGACTAATTTGAGTATGACCATCAAAATTACGAGGATGAGTAAACGTACGTTGTGAAGAAAATTGTGATCATTCTTTATTGAACAGTCCTCGGATAACTTGGTCTACACGCTGTTCTACCTACTATCTCCATATCATTGTATGTATTTACCTTAGCATTTTATATATATATATATATATATGTGTGTGTGTGTGTGTGTGTGTGTGTCTGTGTCTGTGTCTGTGTCTGTGTCTGTGTCTGTGTGTGTGTGTCTCTCTGTGTGTGTCTGTGTGTGTCTGTGTGTGTCTGTGTGTGTCTGTGTGTGTCTGTGTGTGTCTGTGTGTGTCTGTGTGTGTCTGTGTGTGTCTGTGTGTGTCTGTGTGTGTCTGTGTGTGTCTGTGTGTGTCTGTGTGTGTCTGTGTGTGTCTGTGTGTGTGTGTGTGTGTTTGCGTGCGTGCGTGCGTGCGTGTGTGTATACAGGTTGTTTCGAAACGACACCGAACGAATATAGCCGTTTCGTAGTTTATAGCTTAACTAATTCGAATTTCGGTTTTGCATCTTCGAAATTCTCTTAGGTATAATTTTATGTAGCATTTAATATTACATTATTTTGTGACTACATGAGGTAGGAACCACTGGTGTACGAACCTCAAATGTAGTTATTGGGACGTACCGGCCACGAAAACAAACACATTGCTCTTTGCTGTTATCAGTGACCCTAGGCTCGCTTTCAGGTAATGGGGCATAGGACAGTTACTTGTGAAAAGGTCCATAATAACTCGGACTGTTAGAAAGATTCTCATTTTGCTGAGATCTTAATTGTACAGTACTTTCAACCGTATGCTGTAAAACCAGCTTCCTTTTAAGTTACAAATGCTTTATTTAGTATTAATAAACGCAGTGGAATAAAATGCTTGTCTAATTGCACAAGACTTCTAGTTTTGTGTAACTTTATTTGCAGTTCTTTGACATTGTTTTCTGTTCCTTTTATCGTTTAAATGCGTCCATCCTCAATCTCACTAACATTAATTTCCCGCTAAAAGGGTTAAGTTGCATATGTCCACCAGCTTCTTTGCCGTCATCGACTGTTATTACGGAATGTATTGCTCTTCCCTCATTCAACCAAGTTTCAAATATTTTACAAATAAAACGTGGATTTAGCTAATTGTCTGTACTTGGCGTAAATGAACTCTATTATTTAGAACCTAGAAAGCTAGATTCTAGGTATTCAGAATTTCTGTCGGAGATTGTCATTTTGGATTCCTGTAGGGAAGGAATCCGTACCCTTCAGATGCCGAGGTGTGGGTGCTGTGGACCCTTAGCACTCGTGGTAACTCTGACCTTACTAGAGGAACCTCGGGCCGAACATTCGAGCCCCTCCATGAATGCGAGTTGCTCAGATTGGGTTGGACTCGAGGGGCAGCATGTTCCCGTTATCCGCGGGAGATCGGGTACCTCCAGCCAGGCTTCGGCAGCCCGATGGGGGCAGAGGGTTGCCTAAGGAGTACCGGGTATCGGCTTGCAGAGCTAGTAGAAGGTGTGCTAGATCACCAGGTGATCCCACCGAGGCTATTCGGTAGTCTTCCCTGCAGGGTTGACGCGTGCAATTGCCGTATCCACATCCACCCGTCTTGAGCTTTTGGGATCAGATGGGTGAGAGGGTGGCTTGTTAGTCTCTAGGTCTTGCCCTAATGGAAATAGCTTTGGAGGCGCCAGGCGCCCTTCGGGGACAGTTCGGTCACTCCCTGGTAGAGAGGGAGGTCGGTCTTCACCTTGTGAAGGCTGCCCACATAAATACCCTCGCCCATACATGTCATTTTGGAAATTTGCTGCGTTAATGAAATCCATAATATTTGACAATTTGTTTTTCTGCCTAACCGAGAACTTTACACGTTCACAACTCCTTTTTAGTAGAAGTGAAACATGAGATTTAAGCATGAAACAAAAACTAGCTGATTTAATATCATTGACATACTCCTAAAAATGAACGCTATCTGCGTAGCATGGCTTACAGCACCCGATATGGTACAGATTATAAAGGATCACAAAGCTAAGCACGATCCTTAATTATCCATCTGTCATTCTTGTGTCCTTGGCTTACAAAAGAACCAGTAGCAAATTTAAATAAACTAGTAAATAAAATATAGAAAATAATAACATTGGAACACAAAATAGCAGTGCTACACAATGGGACCAATTGTATTTGAATCTTCATCCAACACGTTTTATCGTACAGCCGTACAAAAAATGCTAAGTATTAGGTACGTAGTTTTCACTTCTGTCACAAAATAAGGCAGTTTTTAGCACATACAGTATTTGTAATGGAAGCTGAAGTTCTTTTATTTGTCTTTAAACTACCTAAACGAGCTCAAAACACTCTATAAAGCAGTTGAAACTATTAAAATTTCGAGGTGGGTCTTAGGTCCGTGGTTGTTTAACTCATATAGAAATCGTCCTTAACAACGTAGCGTTGGCTAAGTGGTATCATAGAGGTTACTTCACTAGTATGCCAATTTGGCTTGGGTTCAAATCATTCGTGATGAGCTCAAACATTTTATTACCCTTTTTTTTGTCGCATGGGGCCTATAATTCGATATTATAATACAAATAACACTTTGATAACATTATAGGTGTTTACAAACTAAAATGGTAGCCATGTTTTCCACTGACAGCTATAAATGTGTAGTTCATAGTAGATATTTTATTATGGTGGGTATTTTTCTTGACCCATTCAACCAAGTTTCAAACATTTCACAAATTTAAAGTGAAACAAAAGACATATGCATTAAACTAAAGCTATTAAATTTAATGTCGTCGACATTCTGCTAAAACTGAGAGCGAACTGCGGAACATGTTTTACAACACATATGCCGTACAAAGTTGAACATGATCGCTAAAAAAATATGAAGATACAGATAAACATTAGCCCATCGTTACCCTTTAAAGGTCAAGAGTTTCAAATACACTGGGCAACAAAAATAATTTTTTAATGTTTCGAGCTCTTCATGAGGCAATTCCTACTAATTTTGGGTTGAGGAAAACAAATATGAAAACCAAAATGTTCATCAGCTCTAGTTTCTATGATATACACAAGGTGAAACTATTACATATTAATGGATTGAGAGAAAAGGATACATTTTAATTACAAACATGCTAACAACAATGAAGGTGCATTTTATTTTTTAACTGGTAATTACATGCTAAGAGTTCTAAATTGCTGTAAAAATACATCGCAGATAGTCGTGTGTGAAGAGAATCATGTGGTGGCCTATTGACTTCGTCGTCTTTTAGCTTGCCTCTTGTGATGGAGTTCCGCAGAATCCCTATACAACGACCAACAGTATTCAGCAAGCATTACTTCATTCCAACGGCCCTGATATCTTTGTTTTATATCAGAAATGTGCTGCTGGAATCTCTCCCAAGGTTCATCACTAACAGCTCCACAACTAGGAGGGAAAAGGTCTAGGTGGGAGTGGAGAAAATGGATCTTAAGGGGCATGTTGCGTCCAAGGTTACGGTATTTTTGCAGGAGCACTGTCACCAAATGCTTGTATTTGTCATCTGTTTTGTTGCTTAAAAGTCCATGAACGACAGCCTTGAATGCTTCCCAAGCTTCCTTTTCTTTCCCCTCCAAAATTTGGTCAGATGCAGATTCCTTTACAAGTTCTCTTATTTGTGTTCCGACAAAGATGCCTTCCTTAACATTTGCATCACTTAATATCCAAAATTTCTCTCTGATTGTGTTTTGTTATTTGACAAGTGTGCCATATCCCCCAAAAAATTCCCCCAGATTTAAAATTTTCACTCTAAAAAATGAAATGTCACCTTATCTTCAAAACAAGGGTTAATTTATCATTTTTATGGCTATTTTTTAATTCAGCAGATGGAAATGCATGTAAATTCACTATTTTTAAGCCCGAAACATTTTCATTGTTGCTCAGTGCTACCTGACGTTAGGATGAGCTCAGCTCAACTTATATGGAGAGCAAATCTCTTTAGGTCCCTAATTACAGGATTGTGATCCTTTTGTCTTTGGCTTACAAGTGAACCAGTACTAACAATAAGCAAATTATTAACTAAAATACAGGCAATAAAATTGGGACAAAGGGGGAAAAAACGAAACGCCGTTTCGAACCTAGCCTACGTATCACCACATTCCGGCAAGCTAACCCACTCCGCCAGCTGCCAAGTACTCGCTGGTGCTCATTAGGAAAGCATTCGTTTATTACGTTGTTAGTATTATGTGCATGAAACACCGTTTATTTAAGCTTTTATAATATGTTTGGTCTTCATTCAGTAAGTACGAGGGCTGACCATTAAAGAATCACCACAACTTTTTTTTTTTTTTTTTTTTTTTTTTTTTTTTTTTGACAACGTACCCTTACTCATCCTCATGATTTCGAAGGACCTTCTCAAAATAGTCTGCCCTGAATGCGATGCACTTGTCCCAGAGTTTCTGTTGGAAATCATTTTTTGAGATATCCTTCAAAATCGCCTCCGCAGCCTTCACCACTGCTTCTGATGATGGATAATGCCTCCCACGAAGGGGATTCTTCAAGTTAGGAAAAGGAACAAAGTCACATGGGGGCTAAATCTGGACTATAGGGAGGGTGAGGGATACACTTCAAGTTGATTTTTGCAAGATATTCAGCAAGAACAATGACGATGTGCGGACATACATTATCGTGGAGCAGCATTCAGCCTGCTTCATGGGAATGTGGTCTTTTGCGCCTGATATGGACTTTCAATGTTTTCAGGACATCCCTGTAATATTGCCCAGTTACTGATGTGTGTGCAGGTACAACATGCTGATAAACCATTCCATGAATATTAAAGAATGAGATGACCATAACTTTCCCAGCAGAAGCAACCACTTTTGCTTTTTGGGGGATTGGTGATGAAGGAGACTTCCACACTGAGCTATGTTGTTCGCTCTGAGTATCAAAATGATGTAGCCATGTTTCATCAGCAGTGATTACGTTTGATAGAAGCTCCAGATCTTCCTCTAACATCAATTTAACTGTATGTTACCTCCATTGTAGTGATAGGCGATACTGAATATGTCTGAACTTACCTGGTTCTCACAGGCGGGAACCAGGAGTACCAACAATGAAACTACTACGTCGTGTTTGTTTCACATTAATCTAACAGAATATAGTATGATTGAATTTTATTGCGCAAAATTATGTAAGTAAAAATTATGATCATTCTTTATTGAACAACCCACATATGAATGCTGGGTGAGTAGAGTACCAAATAGAAGAGCAGAGCTGCAATAACGACTTTTATATTAAAAGGGTCAATGTTTTCACATTAGAATATAAACTGCGGGTTGCATAGATCGCAATAAATAGGGACAGAAGAAATAAGGTAGAAATGCTGGAAATACTCCAAAAGAAGTAAACGTTTGTTTCTTTAGCATGTGGGAATTTTCTCTACGTTATTTAGCAGTTTGATGTTCTTGAGGTAGAGGTGAATGCCTGGTAGATAAAGCAAGGTCTCGACTCTCGAGCAGTGCTTGGAAATACGCTACCACATTGGTTGTGTTTCAACCTTGTGGCGAACAAAAGCAGCACTACGGAAAAACCGTAACCAGCGGCACTTACCTCTACCCCCCGATTTGTAATGTGATGCTAATACAGTCGTCAAGAAGGTAAATTGGCCACCTTTTACCATTCATTTACTCTGAGAAAGCTCCTCCAGAAAAGCCGAGAGATTTTCCTTTCACACGAAAGTGTTTACCGCGTGGATTCTGGCTATAAAACAAGTCGATAAGAAACGCCAATAAACAAAGGAGACGGCGTAAATAATGACTTGGACTGGATTGGGGTCAGTTCGGCAAAGAAAAGGCCTCCTGGAATGGAACGGGAGTTTAACAAGAGAAAGAAGACTGTAATTTCTTCGTCTAAAGAAAGAGAAGAAGACAAAACGCAGAAATTTTCGCAAAGAATGGCAACCCACTTCGTCTTTAAATGAATTTAGTGCGCTTGAGAACGAGAAGACTTGAGTCCCCCTTTTGAAACACGCTCTACTGGAAAAATCGAGACAGCAATTGGGGAAATATTCAGAAGGAAGTGAAGTCCCGGATCTCTGTTTTAATAAAGTGTAAGAAACTGGCGCACTAGTGCAAGGCAAATGAGAAGCATTCTCCAGTCATTCCAAGCGTGGGAAATGGCGGAGATCTTCTCAGCTCATTTTTATGAAATTACAGACAAAAATTAGTCGGAGGCTTGGCGAATGCCTTACTGGTGTTCATAAACCTTTTAACAGTAGGTATAAGACTCTATAGGATTTGTGGCACACTAAAACTAAGAATTTATTTATTTTAGAACGGTTTAAGGATTATTTATGACCGAAATTTCATGTATACTTTTTTAAAAAAGATCACTTTTTTCTGTTTTCATTCTATAAAATAAAGTAAGCCTTCCTGAATCCAAAGAAATTCTTAGATAGCATCCGCAAGCCAGTTTCAAATGCTCTAATCTGGGTTGAAACTTACATGAATGCTGGTGTTATATATAAATCCTAATTCTTTATCCTTCTTATCTCGCTATTCTAAAGTTTAGCATTTCTCATCATTTAAATACCTCCTTGACTCACAGTTTTACTGTTACATTAATGAAACTTGCTACACACGTTTTCAGAGACACAATGAATATAAATTGCCATGGGTTGCACTGTGAGATGCATTTAAACACACTTTCTTTACTTCAAAACACAAACATTTCAAATCCTGGGCAAAAAAGCCATATTTATAGTTTAAAAAATTTCTGGAGCCTAAGATTTTAGAGACACAGAGAAACCTAGGGCAGATTCAAAAATTGTATGTATTGGGAACCTCTTGTTACAATATAAGACCAAAACTTATTTTGTCGCAGGGAACTTTTAGGTGGCGTATCCAAAAATAAATAAATTTCAACATATTTTCCAAACTATCAAACTGAAAATGACAAAATTTGAACGGTATCATATATGCACTAAGTTACATCTGTGGTTATATATCTTATAAAGCTAGCGTTATTAGTTCAGGATTTCACACATGGGTGAAAATTGCGTAATATCTTTCAAAAAACAATTTATTATCTTTCTCAACTACGGATAAGTAAATGGCTAAAGTATTATTTTCCAGCGAAAAATTATGTACCCAAACTTCATCTGAAATTGAAGAAGCTAGGACAAATAAAGGTTAAATAAAAAATAAGAAGTCGTATGTAGAAATAGGTGTATCGACCGAGCGGAATGGTTCAGGTGATTTCGTCAGTGACCCGCATACGGGAGGTCAGAGTTCGCTTCCCATTGCTGACGTGCCCGCCTCGGTAGCGTGTTTATATATACGTCCTCCAACGTTAAGTCATATCGGACGTTGGGCTTAGAGCTACCATGGAGCTTAGAGCTACCTGACATTCGTCTTTCAGGATAAGGGAAAACCTCGGAAAAAACCGTATCCAGTTAACTCAACCTGACGGAGATTCGAACTCGGGACCTCTTGAACGTGAGGCAGACATGCTACCATCTACGCTATCGAGGTGGGCAGGTAGCGTGGTGGTAGAGTGTCTGCCTTACGTTCAAGAGGTCCCGAGTTCGAATCCCGGCCAGGTGAATTACCTGGATAAGGTTTTTCCGGGGTTTTCCCTTATCCTGAAATACGAATGTCGGGTAAATCTAAGCTCTTTGGACCCTGAGCTCATTTAAGCACCATTTCACCCATTCCATTCATCGTCCGATACCACTTAACGTTGAAGGACGCAAACTACAAAAAAAGAAGAGAAAATGCTGACGTACCTTAATAACCAATGGCGCGATAACCCTTAGAGGGCCAAGGCCTACCAACCCGACTGCCAGCCTCACGCCCACTTACGCACGGCAGAGGTGGACGATCTTCCAACCGATACGGGGAGGAGATGTGGTCAGCATCTCGTCATCCCCCAGCCGGAATGTTGATTTCCGTGACCAGGGCCGCTTACCTAGCGTAAGCTCCTCACTTTTGTCACGATGCTGAGTGGGCACCGGTCCTATACCCAGGACCTAAAATCCGCACCCCAGGAATGGGATCGAACCCGGGCCGCTTTCCGTGGCTAGGCACAAACGCATGCTGCCTTAGCCCGCTACGCCACTGCGCAGGGCGCTGACGTACCTTACCCATGGGTTGTTTCAAGGGTTTTCCCGGGTCCTCTGGTGTATGCTGGGTAAGTTACATCCTGATAATTTCTTGTTTCTCCATTTCATTCAAAAACATTCATATAATCACTCATCTGGAGGTCTCTTACAGATAGAAGTGTCGGCGCGTGTCTCGGCGTCGCATGGCAGGATGATATGCTCTTGGAGATCCTCCTACGATAGGATGGTCTCCGGTCTCCGAACCAGATTCGGTTGTTTCCAGACCACAGGTTGGGATGTAAGGACCAGAGAATTTACTTGAACGCAAACAACCACTCTCTGAAATCCAGGAGAACAACAGCTGTCCCCAAAAGAGTCACCGGTGTTACTCTGGGGGTCTTTCCAATACGGCAAGACCTGGGGACGTATTCAAAGTTATCACTTTGGTCTAGACTATCTTCCGTCTAACTTGGTCCGGACCACAGGCGGTCCAACTTTTTGGTATTCATAGACGATAGAAGGTCTCGGACCAAGTAATGCCGTGGACCACCACGGAGCAAATATTACAGGACGTAGAAAGGTTTCTGCGCATGTGAGTGTCCCATAGAGTGCTAAACAAACCACAGTGTACCTACAAGTTTATAAATCTCTGTGGTAGATTCACAACTGTTTCTTAATTATTCTTACGGTTACTACTGCTGTTTGAGGTTCGATAACAAAGTCTGTCGTGCTGGGTTTGTTGTGAATATGGATAAGATGAAGAAGCGTAGCATCAGTTAGTCACAGGAAGAACAATGTTTTCTCCAGTCCAAAAAAGAATGACAGTTGTAGAAAATATATTCATATCGACGAAAACAAATGTGAGAAAGGAGGAGGCATATAGGGAGGTTTATAACGAGTTTCCTGATAATGAGGCATACTGATGCCTGACTAATATCGTATAGGTCGGCAGTGTTGTCTTGATATCCTCCCCTTGCATAACACCGAAGTGCTGTTAGAATTTGAGATACTCAGGCCTCCGTTATTGTCTCTGACGTACAGGTTAGGACGGATCATTTCTATCAGCTTTCTGGCTTTCGCTTTACTAAAACTGTATTTCCGTTTGAAGTTTAAGTCGTCGTACTTCGCAATAATTTATGTTTTTGGTAGATAAGTTTTATTCCGCCGTCTTATTTCACGAATTCTTTTCACTACAGCTACATTTATCACGTCATTGTCTTCCATGATACAAAGATAGCCCACCTTTAATCTACTCCTCGGATGCGGACTGTAATTTGAGCCGGAATAACGTGTTTCTTCCACGGACTATGGCTAATTACGGTTTATGAATAAGAAAAAAGATGCTCCACCGTTAGTCTATCGGAAGTCCGGACCAATTCTGACTATGAATACGGCCCCTAGAAACTAACAAGCCCCCTCCCCAATTACCGGGTGGAAGTGGATACGCCACTTATGCGCATCAACCCAGTGTACCAAATCCCTCTGTTGGGGCACCCGGTTATCTTTACAGCGACTACTAGCTCTGCAGGGTAGCACCCGGGAACTTAAGGCTTTGCTCAACCCCGACTGAAAACAGATGTCCTCGATCTGTAAATGTGTAGTGTTTAACGCCCGCTTTTACTACATACGGCACCGCAGGCGGTGACACTGATGATACATGAGGTGAAGATGGAGCACTGGTGGAATGAGATGGCGGGGGAAACCGGAGGTCCCGGAGAAAACCCGCCCCAGCGCCGTGTTGTCCACCAAAAATCTCACTTTGCGGTCTCCTGGGATCGAACCTGGGCCGACTTGGTGAGAGCCCAAAGGTCTAACCACTGAGCCACGGCGCGGCCTGTCTTCGATCTCGCACGGATATTGGGAACCACTGCACTTTCGAGCCCAGCCCAATCCGAACAACTCCCAAACAGGGAGGGGCTCGAATGTTCGCTCCGAGGTTCCTCTACAACGTCAGAGGTGCCACGAGTGCTAGGGATCCAAAGCGTACACACCACGTCAGCTGAAGGGGACGGATCCCCCCTACGGTGAGTAGGAGGTGATGCTGGCTGTACTTGCCTGCCAGGGAGTCAGGTAGGGTTAGTTGTAGGGTTCCTGCCCTCTGTGCTGTCGTGTCTCCTTTGAACGGCCATCCTCTGTCTCCTCTGGCCACATCTTGCCTCTCGAGGGAGCCCAAAGTTAGGATCTCCGTGCCGAGTCCCCTCGTTTCATAGTGCAGGCCAGTCAGTTGTAGGTCATAGACACAAACATATTCCATTCCCCCTCCGTATCTTTTCATAGTGCTGCATCTGTAAAAGTGGATGCGATAGAGGATCACTAATAATATCAAATCACTTCAGTATAATTTTACTTACATTTGTTTACTAATAAAGAGATTTGCTGCCCTGACATAATTCTATTGACTGATTTTCTTCTCAGAATGTTACCTCATTAAAATAACACTGTCGTGCTTTCCTGCTCTTCTGAGAAACCCTCGCTACCTTTCCCGATAAGGTCACACGCTTCCGTATATTACGAAACCTACACGTGTCCCACCCACAAGTGTGACGAAGCTGCGATGTCTAAATCTGATAGTCTAGTGAGAACTGTGACACGGTTTTCACAAAAGGCAGCTCTCACTGCCGTCAAGATATGTAACACTTCGTTATAATAGCGTTACGTAATATATGTAATGCTTGCACTCACACGAATTTCTCTACCCACTTTTGTAAAAATATTTTAAAACCTCCTGTGCCTATTTCTAATTCATATTAATTGAGTAAACATTTGTAGAAATGATCTTGTTAAATATTCATGGAATAAATGAATAGAGTAAGGTAATCGCGGGCGACACGGATTGGTTTTTCAAAATCAACTCCGTAGGCAACGGTTGTGTATTGTTATGTTGGAACGACCTTTGCACAGGAAGAAGTTAACTACCTGAGACAGTTTTGCTGTAATCCAATTGTGTTTCTTCAGAAACACAAAGTGAAAAATGGAGCTTCTTTTCCGTAAAGAAGGTTCATCTTAGCTTCATTTCTGTCAAGCTTTAAATTTTTTGAGTTCGTTTAAGACAGATTTCAAAGGAATGTGCAGTGAAATTGCTCCAGAAGCTTGTACACTAAGAACATACACACTTTCTTACATCCATAATCCTCCTTGTTGTTATGCTAGTCACTTAATCAGTGCTGCAAACGAGCAAAATATATCTGGCATGTATATATCCAGCGGATTAACGTAACGCGCGGGGTTCTTTTTTGTCCTTTTTTACGAGGGTGTGTCAAAAAGTAATGACTCCTACTTTTTTCCTTAAATAAGTAAGTTATGTGAAAACTTTGAATTTGAAGCAATTCCTCAAACCTTCTTCTCCAATCCCCTGCAGTAGTAACTTCCTAAGTCAACAGGTAGCCGGACTGCATCCTCTTGAAAATGGCTGAGATCGACATTCGTATAAGACAGCGTTCTGTGATTGAATTTTTGACTGCGGAAGGTGAAACGCCAATTCGCATTCACGAAAGGCTAAAAAATGTGTAAGGTGATGCAACGGTGGATGTCAGCACTGTTAGAAGATGGGTTCGTCGCTGTAACGAAGCTGAAGGACAAACACCATTGACAGATGAAAAGTGAAGCGGTAGGCCGGTGACTGCAGTGACTCCATGCAACATTCAGCGAGTCGATGATATCATTCGTGGTGATCGTCGGGTAGCAACAGGGTGAATTGTGTCGCATTACCTTCCTCAGTAAAGGCAGTGTGATGACGATAACTCAATAACTGGGTTACTCAAAAGTTTGTTCACGTTGGGTATCAAGAATGTAAACCACCCAAAACAAAGAAACAAGGAAAACAATAGTCTCCGAACACTTGCAGCGCTTCAATTTGAAGGGAGAGGAGTTTCTGGAAAAACAATTTCTGGAGATGAAACTTGGGTTAATTTTTTTGAACCTGAATCAAAGAGGGAGTCAATGGAATGGTATCACACAACGTCACCGAAGAAAAAAAAAAAAAGATTGAAAACTCAGCGGTCGGCAGGGAAAGTTATGGCGACAGTGTTTTGGGATGCAGAGGGTGTGCTTATGATTGATTTTTTGAAGCAGGGACACACAATTAATTCTGTCCAGTACGTCATAACTCTCAAAAAGCTGAAAGCACTTCTTCGCCGAGTTAGTCCAACAAAAACTATGGAGGATGTTCTTCTTTTGCATGACAATGCAAGATCACACCCCAGCACCACTTTCACCAATACAGAAATTGAGAAATTGGGATGGCAAGTCTTACCTGCCCTGAACTGGCATCATCAGATTTCCATCTGTTCGGGTCACTAAAGGAAGCTCATCGTGGGATTCATTTTGAAGATGAGGAGGCTGTGAAAACGTCCGTGCGTCGATGGCTTAGGAAGCAAGACCCTCTGTTTTACCACACTGGAATACATGCCCTAGTTAAAAGGTGGACCAAAATTGTGGAAAAGGACGAAGACTATATTAAGCTATGTAAATTGGATTCAATTTTCTTGGCAGTTAAAGGGACAAAAATAGGAGGCATGTCATGGCACGTTAATTCATGGCGAACTATGAATGAAAAGGGTGATATAATGCTCAAATGAGCCCAGAAAAATGGAGAATGCTACCAAGAAACCTGTGTGAGCACTGTGGGAAAGAAGCAATTTATATGTGGAAAATGTGTGTGAGATGCATAGAGATATGAATATACAAATGAAATGAAAACGCAACTCAATTTTCTTTGTTGGCACCAGTGCGCATGTGCGTACAATGTTTCTGCCGCAATCCGCTAGAGAGCGGTAGTAGCAAACATGGCGACTAGTAGACAGAAAGCGTTTTGTGTTTTTCAGTTTGCAAAGACCGAATCTGTAGTTACTGTGCAACGTTCGTTCCAGATTAAGTTCGGCTGTGATCCTCCTAATGATAATAACATTCGTAGTTAGTATTATCAGTTTGAAGATACCGGCAGCCTTTGTAAAGGGAAGAGAGCACGGGAAGACCAAGGATAAGTGAAGAGACTGTTGAGCGAGTGAGAGAGTCGTCCACTCGTAGCCCAAATAAATCAGTCCGGAAAGCTAGTCGTGAATTAGAAGTTCGTGTGTCGACTGTTTGGAAAGTAGTAAGACAGCGCTTACGGCTACGTCGTTACCGTTTACAGTTATTACAGGCTCTAAAGTCGACAAATCACGGATTACGTGCCAACTTCGCAAACGACATGTTGTTTCATGACAATGACGATTTTATGGATCGTGTTGTCTTCAGTGATGAATCGACCTTTCAACTTAGTTGACATGTTAACACTCATAATGTGCGCATCTGGGGCTCAGAAATCCTCAGGAGATGGTACAAATGCAACTATATTCCCCTAAAGTGAATGATTTTTGTGCCGTATCCCGGCGAAAGATTTCTGGGCCTTTCTTTTTTTGGTGAAACTACCGTAACTGGCACTTCTTACCTTGATACACTAGAGAAATGACTCTTCCCTCAGTTGGAAGAAAATGAGCCAGAGAACTTCATTTTCCAGAATTATGGTGTGCCACCTCACTGGCATACGAAGTATGTGATTGGTTGAACGTCACTCTACCCAAGCGCTGGATAGGCAGCAAGAGCCCCAATGACACAGCTTGCTATGCATGGCCTCCACGTTCTCCTGATCTAACGCCATGCAATTTTTACCTTTGGGGCTTCATCAGGGATCGTGAGTACGCGCCTCCGCTGCCAGCTGACCTCCCTGAATTAGGAAACCGGATTGAAGCAGCTGTTGCTGCAATTACTAAATAAACACTTATCAACGTTTGGGAAGAACTCGGCTATGGACTTGGTGTGTGCCGCGTGACAAAGGGTAGTTACATTGAACATATATAAGGTTCTTGGTAAAACTGTTTGAGTTGATTTTTTAATTTGGCATATCATTTATAACTGTAAGTTGAATGTAATAAATGTTATAAAGAGTTGAAACCCCGATATTAGTTCATATACACTCTGTATTTTTAAGCAAAATAAAATCATTTAAATATACATGTGACCTAAGTTGTATTTCCAAGAGTACTTGTGAAAAAAAGAACTACGCCAAACAGGTCAAAGGAAATATAAATGTACAGTATCTGTAATTTAATGGCAGAGAAAATTTGCTGAAATATGAGGTAAATTAATACTAAAACATTTGCAACTTTCTTCACCAACTTTATGTGTTAATAACATTATTTCTGGACGGATTCCAAAGCCTTGCTGAAACTGCCGTGTTAATAAACACTGAAATGTATATAGTTCCAAGTTTCGAAGGGTTTGGACACTGCCCAAAATGTATAGATCTCTGTAATTGTCACAAACTTTGGAATATACACACAGCAGCAACAACAAGATTCATTTGTGCAGCATAAGAAACTGGAACAAAAACATTCAGAAAAAGTTTCCTTCTGCAATATCCCTACAATCGGCGACGATGTATATTGAGATTGTGTTTTGTTGATTAAACCTCGACTGCATTTTGTTGGTGGTTTAGTGGAACAGCGTATTTCAGCGTTTGAATTGTTTTGCTGATTGAGAACAAAAGAAGGCAATGGTATGCCAATATTTGTAATAACGTTTGATGGGATTACTTTGAAAAGCGTTTGTTCAATCAGGAATGAATGATGTGTAACAGTTATACGGCTCTTGTATTCATTACGGTTTATTGAATACATGCTCTGAAATTAGGCGTATAAAACTGTTATTTCTTCCTACAACAATCTTTAGTAGAAAGGGAAGGTGCTGCTTACGTGTAGGTTTTGTCTGTCTCTGTGTAGTCATTGATTAAAATAAATAATCAATTCATAGTGCTAGAAGCCTAACTGAAACTTTGTCAGTGTAAAGGAAGTTACCAATTGCCTTGGAAAAGCAATTGCTGTAAGTCAGCGTAGCTAAGGATATTAGCATTTCTTGGGAACCCAGGAAGAAATATATTAGCTGAAACAGCTATTTTAGAATTAATTTTATCTACGAGGGCTGTTCAATAAAGAATGATCATAATTTTTTACGGTCATAATTTTTCGCACTAAAATTCAATCTTATATTCTGTTAGCTTAATGTAATACAAACATGCCGTAGTAGTTTCATTGTTGGTACTCCTGGATCCCGCCTGTGAGAACCAGGTAAGCTTAGACATGTTCAGTATCACCTACCGCTGCTGTGGAGGTAACATGCAGTTAAAGTTGATGTTAGAGCAAGATCGGGAGCTTCATTCAAATGCAATCACTGCTGATGGAACTTGGCTACCTCATTTTGATCCTGAGAGCAAACAGCAAAACTCAGTGTGAAAATCTCCATCATCAACACCCCAAAAAGGAAAAGTGGTTGCTTCTGCTTGTAAAGTTCTGGTCATCTCATTCTTTGATATTCATGGAATGGTTAATCAGCACGTTGTACCTGCACACACATCAGTAACTGGACAATATTACAGGGATGTCCTGAAAATATTGCAAGTCCATATCAGGCACAAAAGACCATATTACCGTGAAGCAAGCTGGACGATGCACCACGATAATGCGCGGCCGCATATTGTCAATGTTGTTGCTGCATATCTTGCAAAAACCAACGTGAAGTGCTACTCTCACCCTTCCTATATTCCGGATTTAGCCGCATGTGACCTTTTTCTATTCTAAAACTTGAAGAAACGCCTTCGTGGGAGCCGTTATCCATCATCAGAAGCAGTGGTGAAAGCTGCGGAGGCGATTTTGAAGGATCTCACAAAAAAGGTTTTCTAGCATGTCTTTGAAGACTGACAGAAACGTTGGGACAGTGCATCGCATTTAAGGGAGACTATTTTGAGAAGGACCATTAAAATTTATGAGGATGAATAAAGGTACGTGGTCAAAAAATGTTGATCTTTATTAATTGAACAGCCGTGGAAAATTATTTGTGGTTGTAGTGGGTAGGAAACGAGCCTAAAGATAACAATTGAAAGTCTGAAAGTTGTACCGTTTCCAGTGAATGACTTAACACGTGGAAGCATACGGTAAGCGTGGTCCTACTGACGCGACATATTTGAAAGTCAGTAAGGATTAGGAAGCCCTATATTGAAAAAATGCCCAAATAAGGTGGTTATGGAAACAGGCTAAACAAATTTCAAAGTTGGTTGTTTTCAACTAATCCTTTATATTGCCAAGATTCTAAATATAGCAATGGAGCTTTTCTCTTTGCCTCAGAAACTTTTAACAATTAGGTTTAGTACATGCCAAATAAATGTCTTTGCCTCTGGTTACCAATGGTTACTTCTTTAAATACACTGAAAGCCATTACGGTTTCATTTCATGTTGTAAGTGCCCTAACTCCTCGAAATTTACCTTTAATGACCCGAGAGAACATAGGGAAAATTTGGAATAAAAATTTAGAAGGCGTGTCCGAAACTTACATGCAGAAGCGAAGCCAAACAGTGTTGTCCCAATGATCCTACCTTCGAAGGGCCGAAGAGAAGGTTTTAATGTGCCTCCGAGATCCCAGTCGGAACTACTCTTCTTATCACCGATCCTCTCCGACGAAACGTCGGAACGGGTCCTTCTCGGCGATGCGTTATTCAAATGTCGAACTTCTTGCTCCCTCTACAAGCGGCACTAGCGCTAGTTAGCACTAAGCGGTAGCATTCTCGTAACTAGGCAGCACGGCCGATAATCTAACGAGCTGGGGAATTTTTATTTTATTTACGTCCTCCAATGTTAAGTCATATTGGACGTTGAATGGAATGGGTGAACTGATGCTTAAATGTGTCCGGAGTCCATGGAGCTTAGAGTTACCCGACATTCGTCTATCAGGATAAGGGAAAACCCCGTCAAAAACTTTATCCAGGTTACTCACGCTAACCGAGATTCTAACTCGGGACCTCTTGAACATGAGGTAGACTCGCTACTATCTACGCTACCAAGGCGGGCGAGCTGGAGATGAGCAACACAGCTCGGATGCTGAGGAGAGCCATAGTTACGCAACGTAGATGAATCTTTGTGGGGAGGAGATAAATAGAAAAAAAAAGGAATAGCGAAGTGCTTATGCTTTCACGGCCAGAGTCATTTGATAGATAATGGAAAGTAGCTCTGCCCACTTACAAGGTATATACGAGGGCACTTTTTCTCCTGAAACAGAGGTTGTTTTATTCAGCTTTGAAATACACAATGTTATTCCCCAATCTTTTAGCTACACAACATCATTTTAACGTAATTTCCGTTCAATGCTACGGATTTACGCCACCTTGAAATGAGGGCCTGTATGCCATTCCACTGGTAGATATCCGAGCCAACGTCGTACTGCATCAACAACTTTATTATCCCAAGGATTGCGTCCTTCATTGGGCCAAACATATTGTAAAGTCTGTCTAGTCAACGCGAGTGCAGTTCTGAATCAAAGGAAAGTGACCGCACCGCCCACTAATGACCATCATAAATCTATCTCCACACTTCAGAAATGTAACACTGTCGTTGAGGACCAATAGCAACCCTGATTTTCTGGAAATGACAGTCCTATGTTTACACCACGTGGAGTCTCAGTTGCCAAAGTTACAACTCCCTGTGGATCTGTTGCATTACGTGCTGAAATTCGTTGTAATGAAAAAAATGTGCAGTATTTAACGCCCGCTTTTACTACATATGGCACCGCAGGCGATGACACTGATGATACATGAGATGAAGATGGAGCACCGGTGGAATGCGATGGCGGGGCAAACCGGAGATCCCGGAGAAACCCGCCCCAGTGCCGTGTTGTCCACCACAAATCTCACTTTGCGGTCGCCTGGGACCGAACCCGGGCCTCCTTGGTGAGAGCCAAGCGGTCTAACCACTGAGACACGGCGAGGCCTTAAATTCGTTGTATGTCACGATGTGGCGACCATGGGAGGGAAATGCAGTGCCAAATGCAAATTAAGTTAGTTACTTTCAGTCAAGTGAAAATAATCAAAGTGATGACAATAGGGTGAATAAATTGGAAATTGTTGCTGGGCCGAATTATGTTACTGGAAAAGCCTAAAAAACAAATTTATAACGGGAACTCTTTCTAAGCAAATTCAATCGCTTGTTTTGAACACACATAAGTATGTGCTGAAACATAATCTTGGTAAGGGGTCGTGCAATGAACCTGATGATAAATGCTGGGTATTCACAGAAATACAGTAAGAAATATTGTGACGAAAGGAATACCAAAGACGCTGATCAAGTGTGAAAACAAAAGGAAACGTTTCTCTAAAGTAGATAGTTTCACATGCGATTTAATTCGCTAAGACATTTATAGATTCCATGCAAAAGGGGGAGCGCCCACCTTAGACGAATTGGTTGCACATTCGCAAGAAATTTGTGATTTTCGCTATGGGCAGTGCACTTTGCGCGGTCTCATAAAGGAGCTGGATTTCACATACCGCACTTTATTTATATATAAGTATTTGACAAAACTAAGGAAGTTCCGCAGTAATTTATTTAGACGAAACCTCGTACGATACCCATGACGTATCGAGAAAGGTGGCAACCTTGTAGAACGGACTGGAAGGAGAATCTGTGTTGTAAAACGATTATAAGGGTTCGTCAAAGCAGACGGTCGACGTGCACACGCGTTAACTAAACAGACTTTAACTTTGTGGGTTTGTAGAAATAAAATTCCAAGTTACAGAAATTCAAAATGCTCTTTATTTCCTTAGAAACGCACTGTTTGTACACTCTCTGCAGAGAGATTACGTGACCAGCGCAATCTCTCGTCACTTCTGCACACGTGAATAAACAGAAGAGTTCACTTTCAAATCACAGCTGGACGAGTCCAATTACAACTCTCTACTGGCGGGTCGCGACTTCTATATACACCTCTACTCATGTTACTAGACCTTTGTGGAATGTTCTCTAACAATCGAGACGGCACTAGATGAAACACGAACCTTCCAGTAATCTAACTTTATCTGTTTCGGAAAGCAGTTCACCTCCGCGCTGCACTATCTGTCCCTTTGTGCACGCCGGACATGCTATCGCAATAATGGATCACGACAATATGGACATCCGACGGTAATAGTTCAGGGCTGTAGGGAAGATGCGGAAGAATATTACACTGAGTTTTGTGAGCTCCTCTCATGTGCGAAGACTTCTGTGACGTTTTGCGCTGTCACGGAGAAAAACAAGTTCGGAATTTTGTGCCTAAGAACACGCTGAAGTTGTTTCTTTAATGTTCGAAGATTTCTTCTAATTCTTCTTCTTTTTCTTTTTTTCGAGTGGAGGAAAAATCCATTTATGAATATGATCGAAATAAAACAATAATTAAAACAATGACAAGGTCAGTGCTTTTATGTAAAGGTGAAGCCTGGGCTGTAACAAAGAAGATGGAAAGAATATTGTCGCAAACCCGTATCTACTACCGCGCCGCTTGTTTACACAAAAGGAACTGAGGCGGGCAGTGTGAAAACCAAGAGCCCGCGGACAAAGATAACATGCAGGTAATGGTCTGTCGAGGCAAGCAAACTGAGATAAATGGAAATTTCTGGACTGAGAGGTTGTTCGGGTTCTGTTTTATTTTCGAATTTGTCTAGAAATCCTCAGCTAGGGATTTAAGAGTTTGTGACACGCCAGCGCTAGTTGCAAGTTGTGAAACAAGAGTTGTTGTTGTAAGACATGTTACAAGAGTGGATGAGTCGCGAGAGGTAAGCAGAGAACAGCTGAGAGTGTTGATGTAAACTGAACGCTGTTTGGTGTTGCCATAGACCTTGGAAGATTGTGTTGTGATATGTGATGTAATTTTGCTGCTACGGAGTGTATTTCTACGCAAATAAAGAACACTTTAGAATTTCGGCAAATTGGACTTTTAATTCTACGAACCCACAAAGTCACAATATACAAGGAACAGAAATTAAATTCTTGAAAATAACTAAGGGATGTGCAAAACTAGACCAAATGATGTAATAACATAGCTGAAAGTGGAATCTATAAATGAAGGGGGAAAACATTATATAAATAAATGGCTTTTACATGTGGAAAGGATGGACTATGTTAGACTTTGGAAAGTAACACTAAATTATAAACCAGCAGAGAGAAAATATGCGTGCAGACCGCAGAAATATGGAGAGACTTGATGCGAAAAATGGAACAGACAAGCCCGCCTCGGTAGCGTAGATGGTAGCCTGTCTGCCTCACGTTCAAGAGGTCCCGAGTTTGGATCTCGGTCAGGGTGAGTTGCCTGGATGAGGGTTTTTCGGGGTTTTACCTTATCCTGAAAGACGAATGTCGCGTAACTATAAGCCCTATGGACCGCGGGCTTATATAAGCATCATTTTACCAATTCCATTCATCGTCCGATATGACTTAACGTTGAAGGACGTAAATTACAAAACAAAACAAAACAAAAAAAATGGAACAGACAATGTGTCTAACCAATGCAGTGGAGATAATGAACTTTTAGGATACATTTCTACGATACATTAAAATAAAACTAAAAATGCTGTTACATCGTAATTTGTAATGTCCTTAAGAGCTACGTTTGACGGCATTGGTCCCTGAACTTTGGATAGGTCAAAGGGTGACTTGTGCATTTGAACTTTCCAAGGTTCAAGGACGAATGACATCATTGCCGTTCACGTGACCCCTTTGGCCCCGGCATAGCGCTTATTTATGTTCTTCGATGCATTGGCTTGCTTCAAATGAGAATGTGCATCAAATTGAGTTTGTTTTAGAATATATATTATAATCAATGTGCTCTTTCACTGTTTCTATTCTGATTGTTCATCGGAGTTGAACAAAATCACTTGTGGGTTACCACGCAGCTATCGTTCTTGCCGCAGCGACCCGCTTACCTTCGCCAAGATTCCAACCAATCAACACCTTGGACAGCATTCACCAGCGATGCCGCTGTATAACGATAAGCTCTTGATTGCCTCCGGGAGGAAGTACACTGGGTCAGCACCCGTCTACTCACCATGGCTCCTGGCTATCACAACCGCCGCTATAAACCCCGGGCCTCCTAGGGACCACATCCAGGACCTCCACAACGAAGTCCTAGACCTAAATCTTCGCCTGGCACACTTGAGGATTCTTTAATGCAAAATGGATTTATATTTAGGTTTAGAAAGATGACAGTAAGTATAATAGATTACAACTGACAAGCTTGCAAGTATTACTTGCAGTGACAATGAAACACCTAAACTTAAGACACAGCGCTACGGCGTGATAAATTACCCTAAACTTCCCAACAAATAGCAGCAGGAATCCTACCAAATACCACCCACAATAGGCAGCGGATCAGGCTGGGCTTCATGTCAAGTCTGTATCCCTGCACCAGAAACCCGCTCTGCTGAATCGCACTGCGAGACAGCTAAGATCATCTCCTGGAATGCGCGGGTGCTTAAGGCGGTACCGCAGCACATTTCTCCTTCCCAATCCGGTGGAGGTTTTTAGTGGAGTAATACCCTTGAGGTGAAGCCCACATACCCGACTGTAGCACAATACATTTCAGAGTTGATCGTTTGACCATGGGTTAGGACATCGAAGGGCGCCTTCAGCGTCCTAAAAGACTGTAGCCATAACTTTATCAGCTGAGGGTATGCCTTTAAACTTTTTCTTGGCAGAGGAGCGGGTGTGGCAGCACTCCATTGATTTCCTTTTTGTTTCCGGTTCGAAGTGATGAACACATGTTTCATCGCCGGTAACAACGTTTGACCCAACTGATGAACAATTCTGACAGCACTCCCAACAGAGACGTCATGTTGAGCACTGAGGTGTTTGCGTAAGATCCGAGGATAGCAAGCAAGAGAAGAGAATTAGAATGGAATATGAACAGGTCAATCAAGACCTTGATGTGTCTAGCAAGAGACTGAATAGAATAATTACTGATAAATTAGATTCAAAATTTGTGATCAAATGCAATACGAGGTAGAAGATAAACAACAGTTTTGTGAAGATAAACAAACCAATACGTTTATTGCTTCTATCATTTAGTAGATGGATAGAAAAGGTACTGCAAGTATTCCATAGACTCTCACTCACACACATATACCGACGGTGGTCTGAAAAGTTTTCGAGCTCAACATGAAGATGGCAGCACTCGTAAATAAAGGCTACTGAATTTCGTTGTTCATCTGTTGACTGTCACTAACCAAAGTTTCAGCCATTTTGTACGCTCAGTTGTTATGTAACAGTTACTTGAGTGAGTTGATATGAGTGTTATTATTTAAATGGATAAAATAGAGTATCGAGCTGTCATTAAATATGTTTTAGAAAGGCAATACGCCTACGCAAATCAAACATGAGCTAGATTCTGTCTAGGGGAACTCCGCACCACCATTTACCACAGTGAAATTTTGGACAGCTGAATTTAAACGTAGCCGTAACAGCTTGGGAGACGATGAACGTTCGGGACGTCCAGAAACTTCAACTACCTAAGAAAACATCGCCAAAGCTCACCAAATGGTGCTAGACGACCGCCGAATTTAAGTGGGAGAGATAGCAGTGGCTATGAACATGTCAAAAGAACGTGTTTGTCACTCATTAATTCAACATTTAGACAAGAGAAAGCTGTCCAGGCGTTGGGTGCCGCGTTTGCTCATGTTAGACCAAAAACGTGTTCGAATGAGCATTTGCAACGCTGTGTTGGTTTAGTTTAGGCGCAATAAATCCGAGTTCTGCCACCGATTAATTTCTGTAGAATTAAAATCAAATCAAAGATACAGTCATAATCAAAAATACAGTTCAAACAATGAAGTGCAAAGGGGAAACCAGTTCCAAAGAAAGCAAACGCGGGTGTTTTGGCTGGGATGGCAACTGTTTTTGGGATAGGCATGGGGTTATTATAATCGATTTTGTTAAAAAATAAAATAGCATAACATGAGCATACTAAGCATCATTATTTGACAAGTTGAAGACAGAACTTGCGGAAAAACGGCCTTTTCAAAAAAAAAAAAAAAAATCCTGTTTCACCAAGAGAATGCACCGTCTCACACCTCAGTAATTGCAATGGCGAAAATCCACGAATTACGGTTTGAACTGCGTGATCATTCACCTTACTCATCATATCTAGCCCCAAGCGACTTCCTTTGTTCCCTCATCTGAATATTGCGGTCGGAGGACAAAGATTTTTGTCAAATGATGAGGCAATCACCTTCGTGAACAATTATTTTGCAGAGAAAAACGCCGAGTACTATTTGGACGGGTTACAGAGATGGGAACATAGCTGGGAGAAGTGTGTAGAGTTACAAGGAGACTATGTTGAAAAATAAAACAATTAAAAATAAAAATTCTGAAAATATGTCTTGTGTCTTTATTAGGTCGGAAACTTTTCAGACCACCCTTGTAGGTACTTCAACATTTTGAAAATGCTTTTCTCCGGACATATCGAATTTGGAAACAAATACTCCCGGTGTAGATATCTCATTACCGATTTACTTGTAGGTGTGTAATTCATCTTATTGTATGCACATATTAGAGAAATAAACACCTTCCGTATTAGGATACTACTTAGCAGAACAAGCTGAACACATTTCTTCAACAAAGACCAGCATAAGCTATTATGTAAATTCAATTTAGGATAATGTATAGGCTGTTAATGAACAGCAGAAAAATAGAAAGTATGTATGGCTTTGAAGGCGCCATTATTTTGTGGGAATTATATGAAGCTTTTAAGCTGATGCTCATTTTCTGTTCACTTTAGATCAATCAATATAATTATCGTGGAAGAATTTTCAATTAGCTAATGGTGGTTGGCGTAACAGCAGAATGAAATTACAGCCAGTGTCTTACAAAGTAAACCAATTACAATTGTGTATAGTTCTACGAAACTCATGTTAGCTATCTGAAGATGTAAACATTTCTCAGCCATAAATATTACTTTAACATTGCTACATTTTGTTAATGATTTTTTAATTATTCATTAACCGGGTCATAAAAGATGTAATTACTTTGCAATAATTCTTTCATTGATTTTATCACTAAAATTGGTACTTGTGCTAAAGCTTTGGACAGTTTCACTGAAAATTT